>JBAJHX010000039.1:17810115-17876217 GCA_037176925.1 Amniataba percoides | reverse complement strand
TTTGTTTGTTTCTCTCTGCTGGCCTCCGTAGTTGTTTCGCGTTTGTGTCGCATAACAAAACATTTCGCCGGAGTTTCAGGCCGCCTCGCTGTGAAGACTCCACCCACACTGAGGGGGTACTTTTTTATAATGGAAACACAACGGTGCCAAGGCGAGCCGAGTAGGTACTATCAGGTACTAGTGGAAAAGCGGCATTAGTTGTTGATGTTTCTTCTCATTCATGTGGACTAAATATTCACTTTAACAAATCTTCTCAGTGTTATCATGCAGAGGCTGCTTTCTATCCATCACAGATTTAACAGTACTTAAACATAAATGGTGCTCTACACACTCTCCAACAAACTCTATTCAATGAACACTATTTTCATTCACAACTCATTGTAAGTCTTTCGCCATGTACAACATTTAGATTTGATTCCCTGTATCGGAGACAATCTTTGAATCACCAAATACACTAAACAGGTTTAACTTTCACTTATATATCACTTTTCACTTGTGTTGTGTATCTGAACATGTATTTTTGACTTCTGAATAGTAATGCTCTTTATAGATCTCTAGTTAATCTTGCTGTTACAATACACTCACAGTAGTTTAACTGATGACTTGATCAAATTAAACACTTTATTTTCCCATGTTTGTTTTTTACATGTTGCTATTTGATAACTAAAGATGAAATACGATCCTCTTTGGCCAGGTTAAGTAATTCTGTCTTTTCTAAATGAGGTGTATACATGCCTAAATGCTTTGTGGTTGGCTAAAGACACACTCAGATACGCGGTGACACATACAAGCATGCAAACATGTGCAGGGATGGAGGCCATTAGCAGATTTGACTAACAAATGTCAACATGTGGAGGTGTAATATCTCCACATCTTGCTACTCATTGACCAGGAGTGGACCGTGGCCTTTGTGCTCCTCATTCATATTCATTAGAAGTGGCATTTCACATGTTCATATTTTAAGAATTACCCATAAATGTCAATGCAACATTGTCAGTCATTTGTTTGTTACTATAAATACCTTAACATGATACAAAATAGTGATTTTGTTTTTTACATTGACATTATTTTGTGACACATTTTAGTAAAGATGGTCAAACTGAAGGTGAACAGTGGCACTGAGGGGGGAAGCTAAAATTGTTGTCCAAGGTAGGAATGCAGGCTTCTGTGTACTTATCAGATTTCACACATCTCCTCTCTGTGGCCACAATAAGCACAATATTCTCTTACAGTAATAAGAGACACCTGGCACCTGATGTGTAAAATCGAGTTCCCCTTCACAGCTCATCTGTACTAAAGTAAATGTTTTTATTCAAAAAGAAAGGATGGATGTCAGTCAGATGTCAGTATGCAAGTAAGACTGAGTGACGACCAACAGCAGACTGATAAAGAGCGTTTGACTTAAAAAGCTGAAAGAGAAACAGTGACAGCTGAAATCCCAAACAGCTATAGGCAGGCATTTTAACTAGTGTGCTGTCCTCATATTAACCCACACACTCCAAAGATCACAAGCAACCCCCCCACCAGTATGAGGAAGTCTCTTTCCAGACCGTAAAGCATCAATTGAAGCCAGAGTCCAAAGTGATTCTCAGCTTCCTGCTGACAAACTGCAGGTTTTTGGACTCAGCTTTCTGAATGGCAGCTGCTCCTTAAAAAATGAATGCTGCAAAAGCCTGCGTATCCAAATGTAATATCTATAATACGTTATACATTAACACCTCCTATTTGACTTTTATCAAAGTACATAAACTAAGACAAATAGCTTGATCCTAACTGAGACAAACAGTATGTGTTGTGTCTGTAATCTCCTGAAGGGAAACCAGAGCACATGTTTCTGTTAATGGTTTCAGGCAAATGGCACATGATGGTGTGAAAATGTAGCACAGTAATAATTCAAACTCAGTAAGTAAAAACCACTTTCAATCCCATGTATGCTTGTAGACAAATGTGTTTGTTGTCACACTTCTTGCTTGTTAAAGCTTCATAAAAGAGGAAATGGACGAACGTGTTGTTTTTTAAAACTTGGTAGGTTCTCTTTCCCCCTCAAAACATCTGTGAAAAATCCCTCATGCATGCAACCGACTCAAAAACTCACCAGGATCTAGAAATACTTTCCACTTCATTTCAATCAATCATCACAACATACAACATACATACAAATAATGTACCATTTCTGTTGCTGTTTTACAAGCTGCGTCATAGCAACAACACTCACAGTTGTGTGTGCATCATCCCAGCCTTAGTTTTCATTGTCACAGTGAGCACAGTTATCATGTAATTCCTCATTGACTGGCCATGTGTTACAGGTAGAAGCACTACTTGACATTTCAAATAATGTCTGGTGAAGTTGATTCTTTGTGTGTGTGTGGCTTGTTTTACAAAGTGAAGTATTCTTAAGAAATAGATCATGTACATTCATATTGAGCATCTATTGTTAGATTTAAATGTAGTAAAAAATAGATTTGTTATGTCATCTGGTAATTATGATTGCACAAAATCTGACATTAACTTGTCTTCAAAGATGAGGCATTTTTGCAAGATAAAGCTGTAGCCCTTCACTCCTCTAGAGGCGATATAGGGTGCAGAAAAGGCTCCAGTGATTAAAACGACCCTTTTAATGCCCTTGTACTGTTAGTCCCCTCTGGATTTGATTCTGCAGAAGAGGATCATGGAGACGGCCATGGCACATATCTGAGGAGAAAATGCAAGTTGGTAAAACACACAAAGAAAATGCAAAGCAAGCAAAGGTGTGCAAAAGAATATGATCGTAATTAGAAATGTATTCAGATCTGATTGTGGACCCACTGATTATCTCACATTAATGCTGAGCACAAGACATCAGTCACTAGATAAAGTGGGCAGCACAAATGAAAAGAATAAAAAGATAAGTTGATACCTCCAGAGCTGCAATTCCCAGCGCCACTGCCACAATAACCACTGTGTTTTCATCAATCAGCTGCTTGATCTTTGGGAAGCACCCATTGATTATCTAAGAAAAAGAAAGAGCAGAATAAACATTTTTTTATTTTAAATGGTTTTGTATCAGACACATGCAGGCTCATATTGTGTGTACTACTTCAAAGCCTGTACCGTGCCATTGTTAGCCACTGCTTGATTACACGGGTTCTGAGAGCCTGGACAGCACTGTGGTGGGTATTGGCTGTTGTGATACTTATAATATGGAGAGCCCACGAAGTCCGATGAGTTGAAGAATCCACAACATTTTAACTGATGTGGACACAAAGGGAGCACGAGTTACACAAAGCATCTGAGAAATGTTGTGAAAAAGATTGTATGTTATATATAATATGTGATTATAACAGCATACTGTGCTCATTGTTGTGTTCCACAGTCCTGTGATATCACTGTTTCTCCCATAGTCGCTCCTGATGTTCTTAACTGCCTCAGTGCCGATCTTGACAAACAACTCGTCTGCCTACAATGCAAGCACACAGAAGCTTGTGGATTCAGAACAAAAGGCAGCAGCTGTTGTGATGATGTTCTCTATGTGACAAAGTTCCTTAGTTAACTCACCAAGGGTCTGAACACCAAGATCACTATTGCTCCTGCAACCTCGGCAATGAAGACCAGCAAGACTATGATAAAAAACTAGGGAAAAGATACAAATATTAAACATTTAATTGGAAGAATTTTTTAAACCCTCATTTCATACAGAACATTAGTTTGAATACATTTCATTGTATGAATTCTTTGCCAGTTTAAAGCCAAATTAAATGAGTTTCCTTCCACCTGTTACCATACACATTTTTCATTTGCCAATCAAGCTTTTCACATATTTTGGATCAATGCCGCCTATTTGTGGCCTCTTCTTTGATGATTTAATGGTACCAGCAGTTGTGTATCTCAGTGAACCCAACTCCTTACATTCACATAACATTAATGGACAAAAACATATGAATTCATGTTTTCGGTTCAAATTTGCACCAAAGTTGGATGAACGTTGTTGAAACCATGTTTGCATGTTTGCAATGACTGGAGCTTTTACATTTTTAAGGAATATGTCTTTTGAAATAGCACTTTTGAAAGAAGCTCATGCAGTGTAGGCTTAAGTTTTGAGTACCTTCTTCAGAGAAATATTCTGATTTTACTGCTAACAGTCTTTGTTGACTAACCGTCTGCTGGCTGCAGATATGAGAGTGACCTTCTTATCTAACCTCCTGTGAAATAGAGAAGTGTAAAGTCTAACGACTCCTTTGACCTTTGACGACCACCTACCAGCAGCAGCATGCACTTGCTCTCTCTGGCGGCCCCGCAGCAGCCCAGAAAGCCGATGACGAGCAGCAGCGCTCCGATTGCAATCAGCAGGTAGCCCACATTGAGCACCTGACTGAGCTCCGCTGGAGCGTTTTCGATTTTCCCCAGAAAGTTGAGAACAGAGCCGCTGTCCACCTTCACCCAGATCCCAACACCCAGGATGGCGACACCCGCCAACTGATGGAGAGCCACAGGGAGAAGAAGAGACACAAAACTTGAGGAGGGAACGGGAACTCTACTGACTTTGTAAATAAAGATCAGTTTACTTGTCAAGGGGAGCGCTACTAACAGGCTAATATAAGATGAGTTGCATTATGGGAATTGTAGAATCCAGCAAGCTGAGGTACAATATTCGGATTTTCTGGCCTTCGCTGCTTCACATTTGATCATTATTTCTTTTAATCAGCCTCCAACAAACAAAACTATTTCAAGTAAGTAAATCATGCCTTTTTTTCTGTCCCTCCCAAATAGAAAATGAGTGAGAGTTGGATATCCACATCAAACAGAGAAGATGATCTGCTTTACGATACCTCAAACTGGTTCATCCAAGTGTTGTAAAATATCCCCACTGGTTCATTTCTGTTACAGTTTTTCTTTGCTACTGTCTCTCACACTGCAACCTACTGCTGAGTCATGTTATGAGCCGCGTCAAATCAAGAATTAAAACTTACAAAGATGATGCCATTGAAGACAAACATCATGACTTTGAGGAATCCAAAGCATCCCATTTTTGCTGCTGATCGTTCAACCTGTTGAAGGAAAAAAGAGAGAGTGTTCAAAATCGCCCCTCACTGTCCAGCATGTTCTTGTGCGCTTTAATGTTATTTTGACTTGGCCATGGTTTTTCATACAATGTTTCTCATGAATGTTTTATATGACAATTTAAAGTTTTCACCACTGTTATGTTTACATATAACTATTCATCCATTATAACACCAATTGGTGCACACACCACAGTGGCCTGTGTGCACAGCATTAGTCATCTCGGTGTGTGTTGTCCTGAGTTTCACTATGTCATTATGCACCGCCAATTAGGTGACAAATTAACAGTCGGGCTGTTTCCTCTGTGAGGGGGGAGCGGGGGAGGTGGGAGGAAAACACCTGCCGCTCTCCCCAGTCCTCACCTTTTGTCCTTTGTAAGCTTAAGAACTTATCTTTCTCAAACATTCAGAGAGCCCTGAGCCTTTTATTTCCAGTCAAAGAACACTTATCATACACGTACCACGTTACATAGACCTTGGGTGAGGGTTTGTTTAGTTTAGAATTAATGGGTGTAGAGTGGCCGAGGAAGTACAAATGTATTTTCTGAGAAGGTGTTTCACAAAGCCAGTCACATGCAAATGAGGAAAAAAGGAACCAAACTCTGGAGTTAGACGTAGAAATGGTTCCTCTCTCTGAAACTTTCCTCTTACCATTCAAATTGAGAACATTTTGCTTACACATGAAACGTAGAGACATTATGTGGACACAAAATGCAGTACATTCAGGCAACAAAGGATCTATACTCTCCTTATTTGCATGTCAAAATTTGTGGTCAGCCTGCCAAACCATCACACCCATCACTCGCGGGCAAGTTAGACACAACAACACAACAGTGGCCTCACACCAATACATAACATTTAGCATAATCATGACTCCTCTTATCCAGAATCTTTTCTTCCCATTCCCTTTTACACCCTCTACTGTTCTAGTGTCACTTCCAGATTGTCACTTCCAAATATATGTGTGTGTGTGTGTTTAGACCTCCCAGATGGGGAACAGTGCCCTTTGTATGGTGCGACAAAACAGGCAAATTGTTATCCCCAATGACAATGACTGAGCAGAACTCAGTTTGTATGCCAGTGTGTAGCAACGGGCGTCTTTCTGAGAACTGAAATATCCCTCGTGACCTCTTCTCGCTATTGTTTGATTCACACTTACTGTTCTGATACAGCTTTAGCAGCTTTTTTTCAACACCTTTCATAATTATCACCACTCAAACACATCAAGTAAGCCCAAAACAGGAAGTTGCTCGGGAGTTTATTCAGTCTGACTGCTGTTAGAGTGAAGCTGGTTGTCATCAAGTTAATCATATATTCGGGGGGGCCCAGGATGCCTTTAGAAACATTAAAAGCTGTTGCCTTGACTCCCTAAACTCCCTCTATCGCTTCACTCCTCCAAGTATTTCCCACTTCCCCACGGTCAGTGATTGCACCCTGACACCCAGGAGGCGGCCTGGTGATGTATTAACAAGCTGGAGTCAAAGGCAAATCTCCAAACATCCCGGCAGCAGCTACAAGTAGATGAAGCGGGGGCCTCCATTGTTTCTTAGAACACAAAGATGGGCAAAATGGAGAAGCAGTTGTGTGGAGGTGACAAATTTAACACTGCGCTGTATGTGTTTAATGTCAGCAGATGTGTGTTCTCAGCGCAAGAGCAGCAAAAGCTCTGAATCGTCCTTGACTGAACAACTTCCATCCAAAACACAGACTGACAAATCTCAAAGGACGGCATTGAGCCGAATAATTGCAGGCAGGTCTCGAGAGACAAAGGAGCACTGTTGGCTGGATCTCTCCCTGTGTTGGTACGGCACTTGAAAAATAACCAAAAGACCTAAAACTCACATGGAGAGCCTGTCATATCATAGTAGATCTAAGTGAAGTTAGTCTTTGGCTTACCTTCAACAGGAGATGTCAAAGGGCTGGGCTCTGAGGCTGGCTCGCTGCTGAGAGTCCTCTCTGGTGATGGAGGCTGTGGGAGCAGACTGGCTGTGAAATAACACAAGTACAGGAGTGTATTGTGTTAGTCTGCCGTCCTCTGACAATGACCCACAATATACTCTCAGTCTCCTACTTCCTGTGGCTCTGGTGTGGCGTTAGATATGAGGGAGCCTCTGAGTGACTTTTTCAGCTTTCTGCTTTTATTTTAAGGCTGCCGGCTGGTTATAAGTACTGGAGAGGGAGGGAGGGGGGAGGAGGGGGGAGGGGGGTGTGACCAAAGCAGCTGAGTAATAACACACATCACCATGGAGGCAGGCTGGTCACCCCTGAGGGAGGGAGGGAGGGAGGGAGGGAGAAAGATCACCTGTGTGCCGTCACACCAGCCTTTAAACACTGTATGTGCCTGTTTCCAGGTGTGAATCTGAATACAGTATCTAAATGTGAGCATTTAGAATTTCAGCCATTTAAAATTACACCTCTCTGCCCAAAACAAATCACTGAAAAAACTTGTACATAATTTTTTTTTTTTTTAAACAGCTCTTTCCAGAGTAATCAGTGACCTTCAACCAGAGCTTTTATATGTTTTCTTGGTCATTTTAAATGTGTTCAATAAACTTTTTTCAGGGGTGCAACCTAGGTTAACCCTTGAACCACTGTTTTTTAGTGTACAGATGCTCCTGCCTAGCAACATTTAAGTTGCGTTACTCAGTGTTTTCATATTACCAATGTTCAGTAATGTAAAAGGTGTTTGCTCAGTGATGAAGCCAAAGAGAGTTAACACCCGACTATGCAGCTAAAATGTCTGTATAGCTGAGAGGAACTCAACATGTTTCTTACCTCTTTAGTGTTGGTTTGTTGCCCAAGACTTCACTGTTTGGGTCCATATCAGTGCTATTGCACCTCTCCAGCCACAGCCTACATTTTCTTCAGTGATAAAACACTGATAAAGCTCTGTACCCATCCATCTCTCTATCCATCCTCCACCAAAGCGAAAAAGAAAAGTTGTAACTATGAACATAATGGAGTATCCAGATATTTCCCTCATAGAGTTCATCGAGACCAAAACAGAACTACTTCTGCTACAAAATTGAACTTTGAATGACCATTAATCTCAACTGGACAATTGTCTTTTCCATCCTCAGTGTGTGTCCAAGTCTAGTTTCAGGTCTAAAATTACAATTAAAATGGCTCTTATCAAAGTAAAACTTTAGATCAACAATGATTCAATGACTTCCATATGAGTTTCTCTTTTAAAAGGTAGGAAGGGTTAGGGTTCATCCAAATTGGTAGTTTTTATGAGGAACTGATGTTCTGATGTTATTTTAAACTTTGATTGTGATTGTAACTTTGAAGTCATATTAGCAACAATTCAAGCAGCTATCACACTTTCATCGCAGTCAGGCCTCTATAACCAATTTGAGTCATGAGCAACCATGGCAGTGCAAATGTTTTTTGATAACACAGCAAGGTAAGGTAAGGTTGCATTGATGACGTGTTGGAGGCGTGCTGGTTTGCACAAAATACAGCAGAGCTGAGTGCTCTTTGACAATTACCCAACAGCTCATTGAAAAGGCAGCAGAGTCCTTGTGTGTCGATGGCAACTTACGACTGCAGTACTCAAACAACCACACCAGCTTCTAGTTCAAGACTGGATTAAATTTAAAATGAGTCTTTTTGAAGCACAATGGTTTAGCTTCCAATTATATCTGAAACCTGCTCATTTGATGGGGGTCACCTATCTTTCACTGCTGTATTTACTGTGTTCTTAAATGATGGAGTATGCATTGTTAAGTACACTGATTTGACTTGTAATGAAACATCAACATAAATATATGATTTGCATGAAACGTTCATTACTACACTGTCAGGTGGAATCTGCACCAGCCTTTGAAGTCATTGTATGACTAGGTGTCAGGACACTTTTCATGGCTTTTCTTGCTATTTATGCACACCCACACTTCATCACAGACACACACACACCCTTGAGCACATTATGCAAGAGGCAAGAACTTTCCACACATTATTAATCATATTAACCAAACAAATATCTTTCAGAAAAAAAGAAACAATATTCACAACTTTTAGTGATTTATCAGATTACAAAAAAAAGACTGACAGGGGGGAGAAAAAGTGCATTTGCTTACAAATTCAAATACAGACAGGACACGAGAGGGCTGAGGTGAATTTTCCTGAGAACTTGTCACATTAAACACACATAATTTCTCACATGCGCCTGTGAGTCAGGACACTGGGGTGGTGACAACAGATAAAGGAAAAATGTATGATCAAGACTGCTCTCCTGGCCCACACAACAGATGCTCAATTTCTGAAAGCCTGCAAAGAGTCTGCATTTGAGTCAGTACAAGCAGTCATCTCTCAACAGAGTCAATGTCACAGCGTTAATGTCCAGTACACCTACCAAACACAGGTAGAGATCTTCTTCTTTACCCACCAAGCTGCTCTGTGTTCTTTCTTGGTGGTGTGTTTATAAGCTGGGCAACCCCTTCATAATTCATACTTTGTTAGTGGACAATACCAGTGTTTTGCATGTTTTAACCCATTTAATAAAAATCATGTGCCCTTTATATCGCTGCAGAACACTCCAATTTTCTTTGATGGAGAATACTTTATATCAATCTGTTAATTGACCATTTGCTAGAAATAAAGAAACAGCACTGATTTTGACTGTAGTGAAGACCAAGTTAGTGCTAGGATTTTAAGTGACGCAAATCTGCCTCAAGTTAGCTACTTTTACTTTACTTACATATTCAGAAAAGCAAAACAGAGGTTAGCTTTATTTTTATTCAGATTACGATTTTCATTCACTGTGTTGTATTTTTGACATTGCAGGAGAAAAAGGCTTTTAGGATGAGAGCTAAACGAGGTATTTGGTGTTGGTGGTGTGATTGATTCCTTACACTTCTGCTTCGACATGTGGAGAAATACAAAGCTTGACTGAACTGCTGTGCCTTGTTACAGTTGCTTAGCTCTGAAATATTTGGGAGCGGGGTTTTACCAACTGTCAATTGGACATTAATCAACAGTGAATTAAGCTTTTTCTCCCACTGTACTATAATATATTCAAAACCCATGTTTGGGCCCTGTACCAGTGTCCTGTGCAGCTGTTAGACTGATCCCATTTTGCCTTCATCCACTGCTTCTGTGTTCACAGGTGATCATCCTCAACAGGAGAAGTGAGACAAACAGAGCAAAGGGAAGTCCGTCTCTTCGCTGGGAGTCTTCTGCTGGTTTCCGAGGGCCAGCCTGTCCTTGTTTAGCTCCGTCGCCGTCCCGTCCGAACGCCTCAGGTCGCCTGCTTGTCCGGGTGGCTCTTCAGCTTGTGGAATTTAACACTGTCCAGCTTCTCGAACCGCTTCTCGCAGAACTCGCAGGTGAAGTTGTAGTGGGCCTCTGGAGTGTGCTTCTTCATGTGCCAGTTCAGAGAGGCACGCTGGCGACACTGGTAGCCACAGATTTCACATCTGATAGATGACAGGTGGGTGAGAGGAAAAGAGGGAAGTAACAGGGAGGAACAGAGATCATGCAGATGATTGTGGGACCTGCTGCATTCATCAGTTTTCATCTGAAGTTCACAGACTGTAGTGTTTCTCCTGTCATTATATCAGAGGGCGCCCTGCCCCACAACAGCACCCCCCGCCTCCCTCACAGGGGGTCAAGTTAGTCGACGAAATTTAGACAAAAATCCCCCCCCCAAAGAAAAGTAATGAAATCTGTTTTCAGCTTGAGTGACTTACTGGAGGGGAGTTTCTCCTGTGTGGGTCCTCCTGTGAACCTCCAGGTGATTCTTACGCTTAAATGATTTTCCACACGTCTCACAAATGAAATCTCTGACCCCTGTAAGAAAAAAAAAAGATTCTGTTAGATTTGGAGGTTTGCAAAGAGTAGTCTGACAGGACCTCCATCAACCCACCTGAATGGATGATCATGTGGCGGTGCAGGTGGTTTGACAGGTAGAACTTTTTTCCACAACCCGGATGGGGGCAAACCTTGGTCCTCCCTTTTCTGTGGACGAGGTTCACATGATTCTACAGAGGGGAACCAAGAAAAGAGGCTTTCTTAAAGCTGAGCGAAGTGAAGCTGAAGTGAGAAGTGTGAATGAAAAGGTTGCTTTACCTGAAAGCTGCTGATAGCTACATAGACCTGACTGCAGCCCTCATACGGACAGTGGAACATCTTGAGCATCCCATCTGCCTCAATAACCGGGCCTCGTCTGTTTCTCTTCGACCTCACGCTGCAAAAACACATGTGCAGAACTAGATCATAATACCAACAGGACAGTGTGTGTGTGTGTGTGTGTGCGGCTCTGCAGAGCTCCTTGGCTTCAAATCCTTCCCAATTCGTTTGAATATTGTGGGCCACAAACCTGCTCAGACTCCGCTGCAGCTCTCGGTCACTACTCAGCTCCAAGGCGTCAACGGCTGGCTGCAGCAGCTGTTTGTCACTCAAACCTGCAGAGAGAATAGTGCAGACACTGATTACAAAATGACTTGTGACTGGGTAGTTAAGGACTTTCATCACACTAGTAAAGGCTGCAAATGGGGCCCTGGGCCAAGAGGGGGAAATATGCAATGAGATTTTAGACCTCAGTTATTGCTCTGGGTATGATATAAGTTGATATCTTGAATCCGAATTCTCTAATAGTAAAGAAAATGCAGAGTATTGCATTTCTGTCCACTAGTGGTATAGGAATATTGGGAGTGGGGAGTACAGAGATAAACAGCGCGTGACAGGAATTTTCTTTTTGGGTGTCACTGAACCAGAAGATGAGGATGAAACATGATTTAATTTTAAAAGAGTGCCACTCAAACCTCCAACAAACAGTACAGAAGTTTAAGTTTAAATGACACGTGAGTCACATACATACCTGCACGTGATGATCATTAAGTCTGTTTCACTTGTCGTCTTTGCTTCAGTTGATACACCACTGTTTCCACCTCAGTCAAGCCAAAAACCTTTTCATGCACATTATGCTGTATTTTTAATGCTATGACATGACAGGATATGATAGAGACCTTTACAAACCTGTTTGTTTAGATCTCTGGATGATTCTAATCTATTCTATTTAGGTTTCTGATAGTTTGTAAAAGTGTCTGACGCCTCAGCATCCTAGGTAAATGAGCCCTTTATTTACTGTGGTGCAGAATATCAGCATCACCATTTAATGACCCAGTGACTCTCACATCTTTTATTCACATTATACAGATTACAGTGCTGAATATTGCTGCATAAAATGAGTAAGCAACCTTTGACCACTGAACAGCTTGGTTTGGATCCTATTTTCACTCCAATTCCAGGGTTCTGAACATCTTTTGCACAGACATGCACAATATTTTGGTTATGAGTCTTCTCATTTAAGATCATACGACAGGGTGTTTGCATAAATACAAATAACCAGCCAGCATTTCATGTCCATGTATACAGTACATGACTGTGGCAGAGGTGCATGCAAATAAACCCCACCGGTAACAAAAGAAGTGGCAGTCGGTACTGAGGATAAATGATTAGCCAGTGAGTCAGCTTGCAGACTCCTGTCAGCATCAAGAGAGTAGATCACAGTGAAAAGTGGGTTTATTTAACAATAAAATGCAACATCAACCAAGACTTTTAAATTGTAGATTTAATGAATGAAAATAAACAACATAAATTCTTCCACCTTCTTTAGTGCTTCAGAAGTTGGTGGCACCCTTGGTGACCACCTAGCTTGCTAAAAACGGCATCCACATTCACAGTGCAGTGTCTATCTACACCCAGACTCTCTGGAATACCTCTTGTGGACTTGATGAAATGTGGATTTGAACTGCTCTGTGCCGTCTGGCCTTCAGAGGTACCACAAATGGTTTCAGCTCATCCTGTATGCATCTTGAGTGGTAAAACATACCGTGTGAGTTGTGAGTGGGGCGCACCTGTCATGGAGTCTTCATCCCCTGCCGTCCTGAGTTTTGAGTCAGACGTGCAAACCTGGTTGTACGTGACCCCCCCGATGACAGTGCAGGTGACTTCTTCCACGTTTCCACCACCCATGTTGAGCTGGATGCCCTCGGATGCCAGAGCCTCATAGCTGGGGCCAGTGATGATGATTAACTAGGGATGGAAAAGTGATGGAAAATCAATGGTACCTTTTGAGGAATTGAATAGCGTACAACCTGGTGTGTGCCACATGCTTCTACCGTGATCAAACACATCTACAAGGTGCTGGTGCGCCTACCTGTGAGCCTTCAAGAGTGGTTCTCTGGTCGGGAATCTCACAGCTGGTCACCACCGTCTGCAGAGTCTGTGGGTCCAACAGCTCGCTCTGCTCTTGCACCTGCATGGCTGGAGGGGCCGACAGCTCCGGCTGATCTTCCAGTCCGACCGAGACCGAGCCGCTCAAGCTCTGTGACAGCACTGATTCCTCATCCGTCTTCTCCATGGTGACACACTCATAACCATGCGGTATAGTCCTGATCTCTTCTTCTTCTCCATCTCTGCCGTGTCTCAGGTCCTCAGCCTCCTCCTCTGAATTGATGGACTGAAACATGGCTGCGGGGGAGCCCTGCTGTCGCTCCATGACCATCTCCATCTCCCACGCAGGCTGTCCTGTCAGTGGAGCATCCTTAGAAGAAGCCTCCATAGCGGGCTGGTGGTTCAGAGCTGCAGGCTGGGGGCTCATGTTTGTCTGCTGCACCTCACAAACATCCACGTTTTCTTCCACATCTGCAGAAAAGCAGACAAATAAAAAGCGCTTGTGAATAATTTCAGGAGTTAACAGCTATGATAAACATTCAACTAAGAATATCAATGATGAAAGTAAATGAAGGAGCTGCAGAGTGAAGTTATCATTCTGCACCTTTGAAATGTTTGTGAGCCTCCTTTCTCCTCCTTCTGCTCAGTGCACCTTTAGCCACGGCCTCTATTTTCGCTACAGTCTCTTCATCACCCAGTCCGTTCACTTCCTCCTCATGTTCAGAGTCGCTTGCCTCCCTCAGTGGTGAGAAAAGGTATTGCACAAATGAGTGGTTGGAGTCACATTGCCAGATGGCAGCAGTGGAGTTGGGCTGCGGCTCCAGGGCTCTGAGCTGGGGCTCATGAGAGCAAGAGTGTGAATGCTCCTGGTACCAACACACCAGGCTCTGGAGGCTCGACACACTCTCCTTCCTGCCTGAGAAATGAAAGGATGACCGCAGATGAGTGAAGAACTGGATTTCAAGAGGAGTTCATTAAAATCCCACTTATATTTGGATCCTTGTGAATCTTTTTTAATTTAGTTTTTTGGATAAACAGAACATCAAATCTCACATAACGCACACAACAGTCTTTCTATAGGAGTATATCTCTACCAAGAGAAGAAAAAGAATGGTTGAAAATTTAGGACCCAAAATAATTACTCACTAACTAACACTCATGGTGAGTCAACTTTATCAAATGACTTTATAGTAAGTCATAATTATGTGGTGCATTTAAAAATACACTAGTTATGTCATAATTTTGACAAAATTTCATTTAACATCATTTACTTCATCTGTGTGACGTCTCATCAGATTTCTTCAGAGCACAGCTGTCCATAAAATAAGTTAATGCTGTAAAAAGTTTACAAAAACATGTTCACGTCTCAACCGGCGAAACAATCTTGATTGTAGGCTGGTCCAAGTGAAGTTCTTGTGAGTGTGTGTGTGTGTGTGTGTGTGTGTGTGTGTGTGTGTGTGTGATCGTGAAGTGGAGATCCTGAGGTTTGTACTTAACCTCATATTAAAAAAATGATTCATGAATTAATGATGTGTGTTCTTTTCTTTACCTCTGAAATAGTACAACATATATATACAAGCAGGGTCAGTATCTTTTGACAAACTGGCTTTTGACAAATAAGCATACTTCTACCCAGGGTGATATCTGAACCTTTGACTTTAGCTGGTGCAGATGATGGTGCATGACAAATATAGGAAAAGAAAAAGTTGGCAGCAATATAAGGCTGTGAAGAACCTGTCTGGCTGGTGTCTTGACCCCACAGCTGTAGTAATGTGTTCACTCACATGAAATCAGAGGGCTGCACTGTTTTCTCTCTGACAACTCATTTTATAATCAAACAACGGAGTGGCAGGTTTCTGATTGAGAAGAAAACAGATTTATCAAACAAAAACAACCCTGAAACGCACATTACTTACCTTTTTTCTGTTTTGTTGAGACTTCTGGGGAAATCTTCTTACTGTGATGCAGAAACACAGAATTTGGACACCAACAGGTGAGGTTAAGGAGAATAAATCACCTCAGTGCAGCTGAGAAATGACCATGAATGTTAATACTCCTGACAGCTGAGCAGACATCACGGCCTGCTGATCGGTACTTTGTGCTCACCCGCAGAACTTCTGCTGGTATTTCTCTCCGTACGTGGAGTTGAGCAGGATGAGGTACTCGGCCAGTCCCGCGTCGCTCAGGCTGGTCCTCCTGCGGAGCTCGCTCCACAGCTTGTGGGACTCTCCCAGGTAAACCCGCCGCACGTCGTACTTCTTGCGGGACTCGAGGCGCCTCTGAGCCCTGTCGGAGTCCGTGAGCCGGGGCCGTCCCCTGCAGCGCCTCTGAGCCCCCTCGCTGTGGTCTCCGGCTCGGTCAGCGTCCAAGGGGGCTTCCAGCTCCGCCAGGCTCTGCGCCATCTTGGCCACAACAGCTGATGTTGTGATCACCCGGCATCCCGGAAGCTGTTTGGCGTGACAGGAAGCGCCGGCACCAGCTGGTTTTCTGCTGGTTTTCAAACACCACCGGCGGATAGACTCCACCTGACACAGTCTTGAGTCACATGGGGATATATCTGTTTTAAAACACCTCGAATAAAAGCCCGCCGTGTTCCCGCAGACGCGCAGAGGAACGGTGCAGCAGGTGGATGTTTAACACGGAGCGCAGCAGCGTGAACACCGATGCGCAACATGTAAACAGACGCGGGAAGCTCCCCTGTCAGCCCGCACGCGTACAGCAGCAGTATCCCAGCGTCATGACAGACATTTTAACTCTTGTGTTCAGGACCTTCACGTCGCGCTCGGAGGTACAGGGGGACCGCGGGGCCTCCCCTCCCGCCCCGCCGGGCTGCGGCACTCTGCTGGTGGGACACCGGAGCCTGAGCCGCCCCCTGCTGCTGCTGGCGGCCGTGAGCGCCGCCTCGGAGCTGGACTTTAGGGTGGTGGTGTTCACTCAGACGCGGATCCAGAGCCTGCCGGTGGCTCTGCAGAAATGTGTCCCCAGTCTGAGCCCCGAGAGCCTCAAGGTAAAGGACACCCTCCCTCAAACTACTCATGTACATGTGATAGAGTCTGATTAAAATTCATCTCCAAGCAGACTTTGACTTTAGCTGGTGCAGATGATGGTGCATGACAAATACAGGAAAAGAAAAAGTTGGCAGGAATATAAGGTTGTGATGAATCTGTCTGACTGGAGTCTGTCCTTATGCTTTGAAACTCAATCTATTTACTTGTGAGCAGTATTGCTGATTGATTGATTTCCACTTTCTTTTGTTTTACTCATATTGACATTTAAATTTTAGCGAAGCTTAATAGAGAACACTGATAATAAGTTCAAATCCACAAATTTGTCGATCATTGAGCAAACACATTTGTGGCATTTTGCTTAAAAAACAGATTGTTGTCAAAAAGTCGATTTATTCAAAGTAAACATTTCAGAACATCTCTCCTCACAGTTTGTCAGATGGGGCCACATTTAGCAGAAAGCTGTACAATAGCCGACATACTTGTGTGGTTCGTTAAGCCTTTATGGGTATTGTCTATCAGGTCAATATTAGGATATAGTGTGGACAGTAGAGGGGAGAATATTGAGTGTTAAATGTTAACTTAATCAATCAACACACTGATATAAAAGTTAACTGACAATTATTTTGATCGATTGATAATGTCATCTGACAAGCAAAAATGACAAAAATTAGCTGGCTTCATCTTGACAAAAGTGAGGCAGAGTAATTTTCATGACCATATAGTAGACGAAACACTAAATTTAATTTCTGACCATTCTCATAAAGATTCTGTCTGTCAATTCATTTTTTTTCTTTCTCTGTCCCTCTCTCTTTTTTTTTTTTAAAAGAAAATCAAGTTTTCCTATCCCAGGACACTGGAAGAGCTGATGCAGCAGGTGGCCAGCCTTCACGAGTCTACCAACACATCTCCCACACCGCCCTCACTGATCATAGTCGACGGGCTGGAGGGCTACCTGTGTGGTCCTGAAGGTGGCAGCCACAGTGGATTTCACCCAGGAGAGCAGTCCTGTGCTGCACACCTCTCCGCGCTGCTGTGTGACAGTGCTGCCTTTCTCACGCAACTCCTGAAGCAGCGCACCTCTAGCTCTGCCCCCTGCCGTCTCATTGCCTCTTTCCACTCAGAGGCAGACTCTCTGCCGCTGGTTGGAGAGGCCTCTGCCACAGATCCCATTCTTGATGTTCTAGATCGTTATTTTCAGGTACGTTGTACTCTGGATCGAGACAGGAGCTATGAAGCTGCAGCAGCTGGACTACAGGGGGTGTGGCATATTTACCTTTCTGGGACAGGCATCACAGCAGCCTCTGGTACCAAAGACAGTGAGGACAGGCCAGATGCGGCCCAAGAGTGGCAGCTGTTAATGTTTCCTGATGGTTTAATGGAGTTTAAGTTGGTTTGAAAATATCTGCTAAACTTAAACAGTGGGTGAGTAGTTGAAGGTCAATTTGTTCATTAGTTTTGTTCAAAGCACCTTTGTTATCAACTGCACCTTTCCATTCATGGGACAGAGCAGTTTTTGCCTTTGTTTAGACTGTAATGACTGTTCTGGAACAATATCACATGATAAAACCAAGCTTTCATCAGTCCTTGTTGCCTTATCTCTGAAATGGCACGGTATAATCTCCTATTCCACCTTTGCCAGTTAAGAGGAACACAGGGGTCATAGATGTACAACATTTAATGAGTTAAAATGTTTAATGACTTAAAGCCTGATCAAAGAAAAGCTCTTACACAATGAAAACATTAAAACAAACATTAAGAAATAGGATTGCTACAGATTTAACAGTGGTTATCAACATTTTTAGCTGAGAACCCTTTAAAACAAAGTAGTCTACTTGCTTAGATAGAGATATAGAGAAATACACTGTACATTCAAATAAATACTACTATCCCTCAAGTTGTTAACCACTGACTTATAATCCTGTAGCAATTAACATGTTTGAGACATTAGGCTTAAGTGGCTGATATCCCAGGTAGTATTTTACAAATAAAAAAAGTTATAGGAAACACTCATTTTGAAAAATATACAATATCTTTATTAATACAAAGTAATGAAATGAAATGTAACTGTACTTCTAAGAAAACAACTAATGAGGAATTCTGCATTGAAATATTAATCCTAAGGAGATATTCACCATCTGTGTGTGAAGAATTAAGGACTTTCTCTCAACGTATATGTTGCATTGTAGGAAAAAAGTCAAACACAAATCCAAAAATGTAAAATGATGATAAAATAACATTGTGTTGTATCTTTGATAAATCATCAATTGCTGTTGTGAAAAACCTGCAACAATTGGTAAGAGACAGCCCGTTGGTGATGGATTTAGTCTTTAAACCTTTGTTTCTTTTTCACACTACACAAAAATAATTCTAAATATAAGAAAACAATGTATGATAAGAAGTTATATACTTTAAGACTAGCTACAATTTTAGCTACGAAATATTTTTCATAATTACAAAAGCAAACAAGCATGAAAAACATGGAAGGTTTCATTTCAAAATGGTATTTTTAAATGTTTTGAATATAAATGCCAAGGTTAAGACATACATGCACTGCTCTTTAGGTGGTAGCAATGACTAAAAGCACAACTTAAACATGACAAGAAAGAGACTTTCTAACAACTACAGTGACATGAGAATGAATATTGCCTCAAACCTTCCTGCACAGCCTACAGTAGTAGTAATTCTATTTCATTTGTTCCAGTGCCCTGCCTTGCGAGAATTGCAAAAATGCAAGAATTTGACTGCCCTCTGAAACAACTGTGTTACATGCAAATACAAAAAGAATCAGAATATTATTTACAAATACAGTGACTTTCTTCAGATTTGAAAATGACAACGACATAATGGCTGCAGGGTCCAAATGAAAGCTATGTGATTTTAATTTGAGGATATTTTTAAAGTATAAGGCAAGCAATATTCTGTATTATTGTCAACAAATCCCAACACCAGCACTGTGCTCACTCTTTTTCTCAATACTTTCTGGCTATCCTTCTCTGTCTGTGGCACTGAACCCCAAACCCACTGGTTAAAAATCGACCACAAATAAAGTTTTGATTCTCTGTTTTATCCTAGAACAGCTGAACATTGTGTTAGTATGCTAAAGCAAAGAGCACTGTTGTGCCTATTGCCTTGTTTATGTTATATGTGATGGATGGTAGAAACAGGAAGGATTCTCATCTTAACAACCTGCAGGTGTTCACCTCATCAGGACAGAAATATGATTATAGAGTTGGTCATATGAGGATATTCAATATAATGTGATTTCTATTAAATGTGGGTTTTAATTACACTGAAAGATGTTCATTGACTGATATGACTCATCCATATTTAGTTTTCAGGTACGTAGTACCAAGTATACAGTTGGGTATGTCAGAGCTTTGAGGAAAAATACGACCTGGCTGTTGATGTAGCAATGGGACAGCCTAACAAAGCTGCTAGCATAGTTCTGGAAAAAACAGTCTGTCTCAGAAGAGTTAGTTATACCTGGCTTTGGCTACACAGACGCTCTGGGATCAATTCCTTACTGGATTGTATCTTTTCATGGGATTTGAAGCCAATAAAAAAAATTAATATCACCTGCTGTATCCTTTACAACATATCAGAGGAACAGGTGCATAGCCCTGCATTGTTCACAGCCTTCCATTTCAAGATGTCCATTCTGTATTTTAACTTCATAGCCATTCTGTCACTTAAAAGTACACTTTGCTCAAATATGAATAAATCACTGTGGAAATGCTTAAAGAGTTTGCTTGGAGTTTATTTGAATTTTAGTGAATCATAAAATTCCTGATTTTATCTACAGGATTGGATACTTACAGATCTGCATTCAGACCTTTTCACTGAATATGAGTATGAACAGCTGCCATTTCCATGTAATGGTGTTATCCTGTACAGATCAGGGATGATTAGAAGAAATGATGTACGTACATCCAGTCGACTCTTCTTCCTCGAGCTT
The DNA here is from genome assembly GCA_037176925.1 of Amniataba percoides. Classification (NCBI taxonomy): domain Eukaryota; kingdom Metazoa; phylum Chordata; class Actinopteri; order Centrarchiformes; family Terapontidae; genus Amniataba; species Amniataba percoides. The sequence goes on along the minus strand of JBAJHX010000039.1, from coordinate 17,856,037 downwards.
ACACTTTGGTATCAGTCGGCCCTTGAATCCTTTGTACACCTTTGTTAACAGTTAAATAGAGGCTGTGTAGCTCTGGGTGAGCATCCAGATACCCTTCAATGAGCCTGCTTCAAGGCTCAATCCACATAGAGCCTGTCCAGCTTAGCTCCCTCTCAGCCATCATCATGGATAGGGTGCTGACTCAGCAGGAAGGGTCTTCTATGAGCAGGGATGTCGTTCTTGTATTCATTAGCGTAGATAATTGCTTTTCCGATGTCATCTACTCTGCTCATGGGGCTGTAATCCATAGAGACCCCAGAGTCTGCCACAGCCATGTAAGTGTACCCAGGGCCTTTAGGCATCCAGGTGTGGTTTGGGTATTCAAAGCTGGACTGTGATGAAAGGCGACCCGACCCAGAGCTCTGCTGCACAGATCCCAAGTCAGAGTGAGATTCACACACTGTCTTTCTGGAGGCAAACAGCACCTCAAGGGGTAAGGTCTCCTCGAGAATGTCATCCAGGTGTTCGTCCTCGTTGTTGCCACTGAGGGTGACGTAGGCATCTTGAGACTCCAGCAGAGAGGACTGGGAGCTGGGAGCAGGGTTTTGCTGGAGTGCTCGTAAGCGGTCCATCAGCCAGTGGTCATGTGGTGTGGCTCTCCATCCATCTGTCAGTAGTGAATCACCCCTTTCCAATCCCTCTCTTAAGTGTGGCCCTTTCTTTACATCTTTGTCATCCCTTCTGCCTGAGGTCAAAGCTCGGGAAGCCTTGGGTGGCAGCGGTGGGGAAGGCAATGAGGGGCAGAGGCTGAGCTCGGACAGGACTTCTAGAGGAGAAGGGCATTCCTCCACGCTGAAGACAGCTGGAGTCAACCATAAGCCTCCACTGGTCTGTCCCAACCACTCCTGTACAAAGAAACGTAAGAGGATTATGAAAAATGACATAAAAATGTCTGCTCATACTTCATCTTCAGACAGAACAAAGATACTCTCTTGTCTTTGCCTGTAGCACCACAAGGCTGGTACTGAGTGAAATGTCTCAACAACTGTTTGATGGCTCATCAAGATGCAGTGAGCTGATGATAGCATTCAGCACAAAGTATCCCTGTGCCTTTGTGTAGCTTCACAGGGCTCCTAGCAAGGCTGTACACTCTTCTTACCTGAAAATCCCCACGATAAACAGTAAAAAGGCCTTGGAACTTGCTGTCAGGTGTTGGAATAGCTGGCCAAATCTTCTTTGCAAGAAACCTGGAAAGACCACAGATGATATTATATTATATGATATATTCCCAATTTGTCTTTTTACATTAATCAGTACTGTAATATTCTGAATGTCAAGTTTGTTGAGTCTCATAAGTAGGTAAATGAGTAATTAAATGTTCCCAGTTGACTGACCTGCGGTGGGACACAAGCATGGTGAGAGAGAGCACAATGAGGATGAAGGAGATGACGAGAGTCAGGGACACAATGAGTATGTCAAGTTCTAAAAGGAGGCACATAACAATCAAAAATCAGTCTTTGCAAAGTTGGGCACAAATGAAGCAAAAGAAATCAAACCGATACATATTGGATTTTTGCATGTATAGTAAAAATGTGGGGCTACATATTCACTTTCATGTGTATGTTAATTGGAATGTGTCACATATTCTTGTATTGCATAAGTGAATACTCACCAGCAGGTATTGTTTCCATGAACACTGGGTCACTCCAGGCACTCCAATAGCCGCTGTAGCTAATCCCATCCAGTTTTACGCGGACCTGCACCTTGTACTTTGTACCTGGCTGCAGGCCTCTCAGGATCAATTCTGAGCCGGCTCTTGCCACCTCTACCTGCAAAGCAGTCCTTGACCCATCAACAGAGGTTCATTTGTCACGCCCCATTCAATAAACATGCTTCTTAAAGCTGTTTCCAGCCCATATCGTATCAGTGAGATCCTGCAGGACATTCAAATAACCATCATACCTGCCACATGTGGCTGTCCGCTGTGGTGTAGCTGACCTCATACATCATGCTATCATCCATGTACTTGAGAGGGGGAGGCACCCAACTGACATTCAGCTGGCCTTGCTGACCCGTGCTGCTCACTGAAACATTAGCCGGAGGGTCCAGAAGAACTGCCATGCAGAAAGGCATTTAGAGCTCATTAGTGGGCGGGTTTGAAGGATGTCAATGGAAGATTATTCCTCAACAAAAAAGTCTGTCACACACCGGAACACTGCTTTGGCAACGTTTCATGCCCTGATGTCACGTCATGTTTGGCAGAAGTGTATATTTGTTACAGTATAAGTTAAACCTGCAGTAACTATTTTCTGGGCCAGATAAACTGAAGACCAAACACTGACATATTACCACCTTTTAAGTCAACACGGCAGACTTATTGGCAAACAGTTGTCCATTTTCACAATAAACACATGAGGATAATAGCATTCATTTGTAGACATGTTTGAGTCCTATTGATGAACGTAATGTCGATTCTTCTTTTGCCTCTGTTTTTGGTCTCCTCCAACTGCTTCGTTACGTCCACCAGCTAGTCACTAACTTTGTCTGTATACCGTGGTGCTGTGCAGAGAGTATACACTAAATTTTCAGAGATTTGTCTCCAAATAGTTGCCAACATTAAAAAGAGCTGTGAGATTGAACCAAACCAATAAAGTTATGTCCATAAGACCAAGTAGGAAACTAAAAGATGATCAGGGTGAGTCTTACTACACGTAAGCACTGTTGCATAAAAGTCATTACATAATCTATTGCTGATATAAGAATATGAATTCTAGCAACTGTAGCAAACATTTATTGGGATTTTAAAGGCACCGAAAAATAATGTAATCCGTCATTCTCACACAAACATGTGAAGTGAGCTCTGACATTACTTACAGACAAGCTCGATGAGGAGGGTGCGATTGTGGATCAGTGCTCTGTCTCTCTGTACTCGTATGTCCATTTGGACAAACATCTGGGTTTGGTTCAGGTGGCACACGAACAGCCTCTTCCCACCTGCTGCGGGGAGCGCTCTCAGAGGGCACCTGCTGCTGTTTTCATTTCTGCTCAGGACAGAAGGTGGAAACATTGAATTCAGAGAGAGGTGTTTTTCTTTTTTGTTTTTTTATTGAATGAGGCCACTAAGAACTCTGACATAGCTGAATATTACTCATTTTACATATCTGGTGTTTTGACCTTAAATGTCAGTCTCCCAAAACAGTCAGTAAAATCAGTTTTAAACCCTTCAATAAAGGGTCTTAAAGTTGCTGTTGCTTTCAGTGAGAAACTGAAAAAACTTGCACCACGTTGTGGTGACATGCTGTTTTATACTGAACATTTCTTACTGGTAGGTGTATGTGAAGCTGTACTGATCCACTGAGCCGGCCCTCTCCTCATCTTCAACCCAGAAGCACGTGAAGTCCTTCCTGCCTTCAGCAAAGCACTTCGGGTTTTCCGGCTCCTCTTTCAGAAGCATCGACACTGAGGAGGCGCAGTTATGAGGAGACAGCTGTTAGTGTTCATCTCACACAGGAAATCTCGTTTGGGGGAAATAAGGTGGCGTGTGCAACAAATTACACCAGAGCCCAGTCTGTTTATTTTTATCTTTCCACTTATCGTAAGTTTCTGTTTTTCTGTCAGTTTGAGGTGGAGAAATGTCATCTTACCCTTTTTCTCGAACCCCCGCGCGCCCTGGACGGTGGAGGCTGTCCGCGTGGCGCAGAGGACCAAGTGAAGCACCAACAGTCTGCTCAGCTGATCGTTTATCATCCTTTGGTCTTCTCTGTGAACAGAAAGACTTTGGCCTTCTGTCGTCCGCCCGCATACCTAAAGAACAACCTGCCTCCAGCTCTTCCCCCGCAGCTCTCCCGGGCCAGGCTTGTTTTTTTGTTTAGATACTGCAGCGCGGCGCGGGGACGCGCCTGCTTCAGAGCGATAAGGTGCGAAGGACCGAGCTGTTTACGCTCCCCCAAAGCCAGAGGTGGGGCAAGAAGAGTCTTACAAAACTTTTTACTCTGCTGGTGATGGGCGGGAATCACGCGCTCATTGATGTTTACGAGTTGCTGAGGCAGCGGTGATGAGCCTGGAGCCGTGCGTAAAAGCGCACAGACGCCGAGGTAGATAGATAGATGGCTAGATAGCTAGATAGATAGATAGATAGATAGATAGATAGATAGATAGATAGATAGATAGATTTGTGACACTGTAACACTGATTCCACTATAACAGGAATATATATAAATAAAATGAACACACGTTTAACTGATGAATTGTGCTTGTTATTTAATCTTTATTATTATAACAAATGACTGTAACAAACAGTGTGTAAACAGCATGTCCTGTTCCCTGGTCTCGTGATTGAACGGACCCCTCTGGGCATACAGTTTGAGGAGGTGGGGCTCAGTTTGATCCCTGCATGTGCCCAAGTAACGGAAAGCCACAGAGCACTCACACACCTAAGAGGCAGACCTAAACGGTTTCTTATCTGCTTGCAGCACACGTTTTCTTGGTTTGACCAGCACTATCAGAGCTGCAGACTGCCCTGTTTCTTCACACATGATAAGAGGTCCGGGAGGGGGCGTGGCGGCCCATCCCCGTCAGCTTCAATGCAATAAGGCGCTTCTTTACATCACATGAAAGGGCAGCCTGGTCTGTGGAGTGGACACTGATGTGACGAAAAGCTGCCTGACGACATTACGCTACAGATGATGACACAATGGAGGTAGCTTATTGAAAAGTGAGCTCCACATCTTTTTTTTTTTTTGTCCAGTTTAGTGAAACTTAGTGAGTTGAGTTTGAAGGCGAACAGAGGCCCTGCACAGGGAGCGCAGAGGCCTGTCACCATGGTGGCAGGAAGAGGAAGATGAGGAAACCTGTATTGTTGTGGGAGACAATGGCAGTGTGTGGTTTCTCTGGTTCTTCAGATAAAACATGTCCTGATGTTTTGGGGTTAGAAGGTGGGATGCATGATAATAAATTGCACTTTTATATGTCGGATCTCCAAAGACTTCCCATTAGTGTTGAACCACTGGATACCTAACTGATTTGTAAAAGTAACTGAAGACATGATTCACTCTTCCTCTTATAATGAATATATTGTTTATTTTCATATACACATTTCAACGTTCAATTTATCCTTGTTTATGAGATGCTTTTTTTCACAATGCTTCTGTCCAACACAGAACCTAAAATAAAGCAATCACGTGATTTGATCTCCCCTCTTTTGGGAAGTGACCAATCAGGAATGCAACACATGAAAACAAATTGATAATAAAGAAAGAGCACACCCCAGACTGACTGCTCTGGATGCTACAGACTTATTTATACAAACACAGCCAGTCAGTAGTTTTTCAATATGGCAGATTCTGGACAAAGTGGTTAAAAATTCTGTATCAGATGAAAATTCAGCAAGATAGTGCAAAGTACAAGTTTAGCATATTCAGTAAGTATTCAAGCAGCAGCCCCCCATTGTAAGCTCCTTGTAAGCTGCTTTCAAGCTCCTTTGAAACTGTCACAGATATTATCTGCTCTCTGACACTTCTGCTTTCCATTTAAATACACTACAAACCTGCACAATACATTATGCTCATAAACTGTAATACAAATGTAGTGTTAGGAGTCAGTGCCCTCGCTCACAACCTTCCTCTGTTAAACTCCTGCCTGACAGCTCAGTGCGGTGCAGATGAGATGATAACATCGGCGACCTGTGAGACAACATCACAACTCGGCAGTGCACACTGACAGCAGAGATAACTGACCACAGGCTCACACAATGGCAGGGAGTGAGCTGACCACCAGTTGTGACCCAACCCCCGAGCTGCATGGAGGGTTGTGGCATGAAACATTAGGCTGCTATCGTAGTGCAGAGTCTGTGGTTGACACTAACTGACAGTCAGTTGTCAGCACGTGGACAGTGATGATCACATGGCACTGGATATGGGAGAAAAGTCAAATATGTGTCAAGTAGGTTAAGTAAATTCTTTTGAATTCCTGATTTGTGATGCAATCCTGAGACACTTTAGATTTTAATTTCATCAATCAGGACACTGTTTTCAGTATTGAACTGTCAAATATGCAATAAAGGAACAAAAAAAGTTATTTAACATACATTTTAACAGATGGTAAACACAGCATAATGTTGAATGAAGATAAGACCTCTTTTAACTTAATTCATTAACTAGATGAGATTTTACAGTAATGGGATATAGTGACACTGGCTTTTAACTAACATTCTGCACCCGCTCTTTGCATTTCCTGGTAGTTGAGGCCCACACTTATTCTTCTCAGAGATCAGTTATCTTCCCTTTCTAAGTGTAAACACACACGCACACACACTGTGCTGCACTTCCACAAAACAGTCATTATGTCAGTACTAATTTTTTTTTTAAAAGATGATAATTCACCACTTAATACTCAGTTAGTAAGCATGTTAAGCATAGTAGGTTTGTCATCCCAACTGTGGAGCTGTGTGCGTGTCATGCTAAAAATGTGCGTGTGTGTCATGCTAAAAGCGTGTGTGTATGTGTTATGCTGAAAGCTCATGTGTGAAAGTGAGAGAAACGATGTTAAATAAAGAGTGGCACGTACGGGTAAGTGAGGATAAGCCACGAAGTGCAGTGTCAACAGGGTTAAATAACTTCCTCACAGAGCTCAACATTTATCCCCATTATGTTCCAACTGACTGCACGACAAAGGAAGGCCAGCACAGGACTGGTATTAAGAATCAGTTTAAGATGAGATTCATTATGACTTATTTTTGGTCTCACAACAGAGATATCATCTAGGGTAGATACAGTGAGGCATTTTCAGCACCTGATGACACTTTAACCACCAGACACCGCATCATGAAGGCCTAGATTTATTTTTACAACTGAGTTTCATTTGGTTACACTGTGCTGATATGTCCATTTGTAAAGAAACATAGACAACATAAATTTTGATTGTACTCAACAACTGATGGAATTTGATTGAGGATCGAGAAGGCTGACACCACTCTAATGTCAGGATAGCTTAGCTTAGCGCAGAGACTCAAAACAAAAATAAATAGTTATCCTGGCTCTGTGCAAAGGTCACATATTTCTAATTTTATGCTTTGTTTGTCTATGCATACAAAAAATATTTTTTATCACGCTAACAAGCTGCTGACTGTACCTTCATATACCACACGAGTGTGGTATCAACCCTCTCATCTAACTCAAAGACAAGATACTCAAATTGCATATTTGCTAAAAATGTCAAGTTATTCCTTTAAGTCTGGAAAAACTCAGTATGCTCTCGTTTGAGATATAAATCACTTCAAGTAGGATGTACAAAACAAATTCTATCCTTCAATCCTGTTAGCTGATGTGAAACCTTCTAGGCTGATGTGATGACATGGTGTCTGCTCTCACATGGCTGCTTTCATCCATGTAAAACTATAACTAATTTATGAGTTTCAACTTATCAAACTAAGTAAAACCTAAGCATATATACTATAAGGCTGTCAAACAAAACAATACAAGCCACGCACAGCCATCTACAGACATCACTAACTCACTTCCTGCACAAATATTTGGCTCAGAAAATAAAAGCTACCGAACAAATGTTTAAAGCAGTACATTTAAAATGGGGAGCAGTGCTCAAGGTGATTGATGTGGCAGTCTGACGGAACCTCACTGCATAGCTGATGGGTTGAGATCACAAAGACAGAGCGTACCACTTTAAGGGGAAACACAAAAAGACAAGCCTGAGGAGGAGACGGGTCTGACAGCGCTGATGATGATCTCAGCTAGCAGTCCTTTGGTTCATGCTGGACAAAGCAGAGATGGGCATTGCTGGGGTGAAGAGGAGGAAGAGGTGTGGCACTTTCTACGGCTGAGGCACAGAGAAGGAGTTGGTCATCATGTATGTGTATCTGTGTGTGTGTTTGTGTGTTAGGGGGCTCGGTAAGAAGAGAGGTGGTTTAGCAAGCACAGCCCCCGTGGCTCTCTGAAGGCGAGTCTTTGAGGCCCTGGTTCCCGTGGTTGGATAAGAGGTTGATGTCTCCCTCCATGCTCTCGTTCATCTTCTCACAGATGACGTCCACCAGGCGCTCAAACACCTGCTTCACATTGATGTTGTCTTTAGCGCTGGCCTCGAAGAACTGAAAACCTGATTGGGGAGGGGTGGGGAGGAATGGCAAAACATAAACTAACAGATGTGTGCGGGGTATTTCATACAATATCTGTCTGCAGGGACGAACAGGAAGAAGTTTTACAGAAAGACAAAACTGGGTGAGTGAGAGTTTTTACCAAGCTCCTCTGCCAGTCGATGGCCGTCCTCTGTGGGTACGAGCCTGTCGTCTTCCAGATCGCACTTGTTACCGACCAGGATCACCTGAGCGTTGTCCCATGAGTATGTCTTGATCTGCGTCGCCCTGCAGGACAGACACAAGAGCTCTGACCAACAAGTAGAACAGGAAATTAACCTCCTGGTGCACTAATAAACCAAACTCCTTTAAAAATGTCCACCTCACCAGTCCTGAACTGCGTTGAAGGAGTCCTGGTTAGTGATGTCATACATAAGCAGGAAGCCCATGGCTCCTCTGTAATAGGCTGTGGTGATGGTACGGTAGCGCTCTTGTCCTGCTGTATCCTGCATTAACACACACAAATACATTTCTATTATACACTTCATACACTTTAAATCTCTTAAAGGCTATAAAACAGAAACAAAAATCAGAATTCCTCTGCGATCTCTCAGTACAGAATTTGAAACCACAAGGGGGCAATATTGTCCAAACTATGGGCTGTTGCTGCAGTGCTCTTACACACCAGTTCTTAGTTGCCATTGACATAGTTCATATGAGGTAAATCAATCATTTAGCTATTGGAGTTAGCGATCTACTTGAATATCTCTATCTAATCAAGTTAGTTTTCAAATGTTTTTTCCTCTAAAGTATTCCTTCATCAACAGCGCCCATCATCTTCCAAATATGTCCATCTGAATGAAATTAAAACTGGATTTTTCAGCAGTACTGTGGATGTAAATGTGTAACATAGCTCTGAGGTTTGGTCTGGTGAAGTCTGCATTGAGTCTAACATTTGGAGTCACAAAGGCTGAAAGTTTCAACCATTCATCTATTACTTTTAGCTGATTGATTAATCTATAGCCTACCTAAGCAGCAATTAATGTGTGAAGTAATAGTTGAAAGAAAGTGGATGAAATGTCAACCATTTGTCCCCTTTCAGCAAACCGCTGGAACTGTTCATTCACTATTCACAGAAGTAGAAAAGCAGTCATGGATTCTGTGTGCTGGAAAACATATGATCGTGCTGTGAAGGCTTCATGTATCTCTCTCTTTCCCAAACGCATGGCTTCATTACCACATCAAAATTCCACTTGCTCCACTCCACACCATCCCCCAGAAGATGGCATTTAGATATGAGCTCCTGCCACAGTAATTTCTCATCAAACCTGACTTCCGGTTTATATCCACAACCAGCCGGCGAGAGGAGACACACAGATAAGAGAACTGTGAGAGCGTCACAGAGACGGAGCAGGTGTGGCTGCTCCGGGTTGCTGCCTGCTGGCCACAACGAGTGCCCGGTTTATCAGAGACGGTTTATCAGAGACATCTTTTAATTAAGTGGAGGCCGCGCACAACGTCACAGCTCAATTCTCAGAAGCTCAAACAGGTAAACGGAGTAGAGAAACTCCCCTCCACTCTCACGGTTACTTGGTAACCTGTCCTTCATTTGCATCGGGGGCCTATGAGTGTGTTTCAGTGTTTGTCTGATGTTTTCCTCACAGTGGAGGAGAAGGAGGAAGAGTGGGTTACCCAGGTAACCAGAGGCCATGGAGGGTTATGAATGTTCCATTACAGCCAGCACTACTCTGGATGGTCGACCCAAACGATCCCTCTCACTTTACAAAATGGACAAGACAGAGGGCAGTCTGCTGCATAAATCCTTCTGTCAGAGATGGCAGAGAGAAAAAGAAACATCGCCCACCCTTCTTATATTCCTTTATTTTTTCCAATAACACAGCCGGAGTTGTTTTCTGTCAGAGGTTATTTTTGTTTAAGTAAAGTGTGAAATATTGAAAGTCCATCTTTATCTCATCCATGCAGAGGTGAATAAATATTTGGCAGAGTGATGGGACGTCAAACCAAATAGACTGTCTCCAGGGTTGCTATAATCAACCCCAGCCAGTAAACAAAAGCTGCTCCCTCATGTGTGTATGTATGATGATAAATAGGGTGGGGTTTAAATCGGGCCTCTGCCTGGTCAGAGACCCTGACGTCACTGGGACCCTGATCTTTAAACATGCGTCACCTGCGTTTATATTAGCTGCCAACAAAAAGCAGTGGCACACACAGGATATCATCCCCTGGGCTGCACACACACACACAGACATCCACACACACACATCATGTGTGTGAATGTGTTTATGGGAAATGTGTGCAAAAGGTGTGTGTTTGCTCAAAGATCACATATTTCCATGACACAAAAAGGAGGGGTGTAAACAATGTGTGTACACAGCATGAACATTGTACATTGCATCGTATTCACTGAAAAAGGGCCATGTGGTGGGTTATCAAGCTAGCCTGTTTCCATGATACACAAAGGGAGGCTAGCAGCTGGCAGAGTGGTATCATCAACAACGCTCTTTGTCTAAGGACCTGGTGAAATCTCTTACAGATGGTGCTCAATGGGAGCTAACATGAATCTAACAGCCAGGAAATTTCACAGAGTTGATTATTAACAGCACATAAGGGAGGACTCATATAAAGACATGCCCTCCGATCCCACACCCTTTAAATACACTGCTACACTAGCACTGCAGTATATCTTCCCTACGCCTCTGTCAGATGCTGATAGGGAACTTCCTCTGCTTCCTGAGTGTAGGAAATGCCAGGTCTCTTTGTCATCCAACAGCACCATCAGTATTTACGTTGAGACCAGCTACACACAATATGGCCTTCTTCTCAAAACCTAACTAGTCACATAATAACCCAACACACATTATATAGTCATTAGTGTAAATGGTTTCCACCTCAGCTGTTCCTGCACACACCACTAACACTGCATGTCATTTCAGAGAGACACATGTTTGGTAAGGCAGGTGAGTGTGTGTGTTTTGGTGTGGGCTCCTCTGCTGCTGATTCATTTGGGCCACCATTTGTAAATCATTTGGTGGCTCACGCACTGTTGATTCAAATGAATCATCTGTTTGAACAGCATTAACTATATATATATCAATAGGATCTGGAGTGTACTTGGACAAATGTGGAGGAGAACGGTAAGGATATGCATTATAGTACAATGTAAAAGCACTGCAATGAACACTAGGGTTCAATTTTTTCCATTGACACTGTCAGAGGTGTTTGTCTGGCTCAGTCGCTTTCCAGTCTTTATGATATGTTAACTAGCTGCTGGCTGTAACTTAATATTTACTGGACATGAGAGTGGTATTGATTTTCTCATCATAACTCTCAGCAAAAAAACAAATAAAGGCTTTTCCCAAAAAGTCTCCAGCAATTTAGTTTTAAAAGTTTTGTAAGTTGGGTTATTTGAAAAAGAGTAGACAAAATCGAAACAGCAATGGTTGAGATGTCCAGATTTTTTGTCCCAAGGTTTGGCCAAACTGCAAAAAACACTTAATCCCACATTTCCTATAATTCACCTCAGTCATGTTTTTCATTACACTCCCCCAAGCTGTTTAAAACTGACTTTCTTGGTTTGGAAAGCTTTCCAACAGTCTCAAGACTTGGATGACATAACATAGGTAATTATTTTGTTCTTTTAGGGTAGCTGAAAACATTAAACAGCAGTCTTGAGTGGCTTTATTGTTTTCATCATGTTAACCAACCTTTAGTGTAAAATTAAGTACAGTTCATTCACCTTACTTACGTAAATTGAGAAGTACAGTAACTGCTGCATGTCTTGCAGCGGTGGCAAAAAAAAAAAAAAGAAATATGGCAAATATGACAAAATTCTCAAAAGTCTTGATGCCATATGCTAAACACATGACAAACTGAATTAGCAAAGAGGAACAAGTGGTCTCAAAGAGACCATCAGCATGTACTGCAACACACATAAAAAAGCTAAACAACACAACAAGCTGCTTCAAAAGTGGCTGCATCAACACCTGAACAGCACAAAGGACACACTATGAGCTACACACATGTGGTATGTAGAGCAGAGCTACTGTATTGTTTTTCAAGGTGTTTCATTCACAAACTATATTATCTCAGTACCTTGCCTGCCTTAACTACTGTATAGATTTGCAACATATTGCAGCTGATTCTATGAAGGAGGAAGAGACCTAACATGCAAAATCATGCAAGTTAGGATACAGAACATGGAAAGTGTGAATATTATAACATGGGCATCCAGCTCTTAGGAGTAGACCCTTATCTCGCCAGGAGTAGATGGCAGATAAGGATCGGTTGTAAGAATGTGTATGAAACCATGAGGAAGTCATGCTTTTGACACTTGCACAATTCACTGGCCGAACTTGCACAACGGCCAAACCCACAATACCTGACAAACCATGTCTTAAAAGGTCTTCTGTTAAGCCTCCTATCTCTGAGTTGACTGAGGGGAAATTCTTGGCGAAAATGATTAGTACATTTGGCCTTACTTCCCTGTTCTCCTCATTTCTCTTTATTTACATCTAAAGCTTACCTTAACAACAATAAATCAAAATGCACATAGAGCTCAGGTATAGAACAGACTGACACTAAATAAGCATTATTAGCTGAGGTTGTACAGCAGCCTAGACCTGTTTCTTATGTCACATGGAACATATCAACACTTGTTATCAGTGGCGGTGTGGTAATGTAATATATTATCACAAACAGAGCCCACAATGTGTGATGTCTTTAATCCACTAACCCAGATCTGCAGCTTGATCCTCTTGTCATTGCGGAAGACAGTCTTGACCTTGAAGTCGATGCCCACAGTGCTGACGAAGGCAGAGGTGAAGGAGTCGTCTGCGTAGCGGAAGAGGAAGGAGGTTTTGCCCACACTGCTGTTGCCAATGATCAGCAGCTTGAACATGTAATCAAAGTTCTGGTCGGCGGCATCCTTCTGGGAGGGCTGCTGCTGGAGCCGCGAGTCATTTGACGCCATCTAGAGATGAAACATTAGAAACATAGAAACATTTTACCAGTTTTACCAGACAGTATTCAGTCTGACACTGGATAGAATCAACTATCATGGAAATTTACGATGATCTTAGTTATTATTTTAGCACATTCTGGAATAAAACAGATAACCTCAACTGAATGGCCACTTTCTAGTTGCCCTTGCCAAACCTTTAATTAACAGCTCATGATCTTCATCAGTGAATGGAACAGGTGTTAGTCATCATGTGACCTCAATGTGGAACATGGAGCAGGTCATACCACGTATATATATTATTTGACAGCTGGAAACATAAGACACTATGAAAGTGTTTTGTCGCCTGAGCCCCCAGCTCCTCAGCTTCACAGGTCTTAATACTTGAATTGGCTCATGTTTAGCTGTTGTTACTACTCTGCTTCACTCTCTCCTCTCTCATGGTGTAATCTTCAGCAGCAGCAGGCAACAAAAAAGCTCTAAAACACATTGTATGCTACCTGCTCAGCAGTAAACAGCCGACAGATGCAGTCAGAGACTAGCTGGTGAATATAATGGAAGATTTAACAGCTAAGGAGCCACATATTTCCCTCAGGAGTTTGCAGGGACACAACATGAGCATGAGAGAAAGTTCCCCAGGTGGTCACAAACACAGCTCCAAATTAATGATAATGTTGTTCTGCTTGATGTCTAAATAAGCAACTGGTCACCATATTACCTTACAGGTGATAAGTCAGTGATGCGTTCACAATTATGTTTCATTAAATCATTAATGTTGCACTTTGTACATCTATGCTTTTAGGCTGCTAGCATGCAAACATGGATGTAAAGAAGTGACAGTTTCAAAGTTTCAATATCAGATTTTTCATCTTTCATCTCTAGGCCACTTCATTCTGTTAATCAATTGATGAATCAACCATGTTCAATGAACTGAAATATTACAGAAGTTGCTTAATGTGATTGTTGTTGATCTACTACTGAATCACAGCTTGACCAGATGTTGAATGTGAAATCCATCTGTGACCAGTGTGATCCTGTTACAAGTCCATTAAAAGCTTTGTCAAAATGGAAAAAAGGTAATGGAAAAAATGGAAAAAAGGTGAGATAATGTGTAAAATAGCTAACACTTTTAAATTTTGGGAAGCTATGCCATCTGTTTATCTGTTTTATTGTAACCTTTCATCTCATCTCTCCTGAAGGCAGGTATAAGATAACCTGCCATTAGGCCTTTTAGCATCAGTGGGAGGAGGGAGGGCAACTGCACAGCTTTGGGTGTGAAAAAGAAAGCAGAGGGCAGGCCATGTCTATCTCTCCAAACACAGACACACACACACAGAGCCGATCAATCTGTGCGGCTCAGCCCTGCCTCTCTCTGGTGAGACTCGTCTCCATGGAGACCAGACCAGGACTCAGCTGCCAGCAAGACCCATTAGTGGTCAAAGCAGTCAGTTCACTCAGCTTTTAAACTGGCCAGAGGTCTCCAGAGCAGGATAGAGATATCTATCACACTACCCCTGAGGGCTACGGAAAAAAGAAGAGAGGAGAGGAGAGGAGAAGAAGCTAATTACTGAGAAATTAGAGGAGCCTGGCAAAATCGTTTACTGTGTGTCCGCACGTTTACTATCACAACTACAGCGACACAAGAGGACAAGTGTGTGTTCAATCACAGTCATCTTCACTGGCTCACTATGTGAACACACACAAGAAATTTGACTGTTTTTTAACAACACTCTCACTGTACGTACACAGAAAGACAGATACACTTGTATACTGATAAAAAAGGAAACACCATTAGCCCTGTTACTCATTAATTATTTCATACATCCTACTGGAAAATGCTGGAATGTCTGAGACTTACTAAAAGCTTCATAAAACTGATTGTCCATTCAAATAAAAACTTCCAAATCCCCTTAGTTGGATTCACATTGTTTTTCAGTGGCTGCATTAACGTGTGTTTCACTTCTGGTCCACTGTGGCGAGAAGCACACTTTCCTCACATCCCAGCTAGTGCAACCCTGCGTGCTGCTGACAGATGTTGCAATGAGACGCAGCTGTTTACTGTCAGTGAGAAAATAACACAATACTCTTTCTCAACTTTTTGCCTCACTGTTGAATCTGAAGCCCACAGGTACAGGCCACATACACACAGTCCCTTCTACCCAACAAGTGCTCTGTGATTGTTACATAACGCCTGTGTTTCAAGGCATAGCTCTACAGTCTTTCTAATCTCTCAAGGCACTGCGTGAGAAAACTCAAAATCACATGATGCCTGCCCTGCCAGAGGGTCTCTATGGGGGAACATTTTTGTGTGTACTTATAGATGCCATTGCATGGACACATCCACTCAAAAATGACATTATTTTCTTACTTGCATCAGCTCAACTTAAGCCCTGTCACATGTCCCACAAGTTTACGGTGCAGCTCAGGATGTCTGCAGGCAAGAAGGTTCACAAAGTCTGTAAAGACATTTCTTAAACAGTACCTTCCTCCTTTTTATAATCATGTTATATAATGTACACATACTGTATTTACACTGTGTTTTCTTGTTCTTTCTGAGTATGGAAATTAACTAAACCTGTTCAAAGCAACAGATCTGTAAGCTATCTGCCTTCAGCACAACACTGAGGCATAAAAACAGCACGACCACATCCCACATCAGCACCTGCCCTGACACCGGGACGCAGACATCCTCCTCCACATGCTGAGGAGAGCCAACTGCTCGGATGAGAGTGGGAGCTCCTTTATGGCACACTGGAGTGGCATTATCTCCAGGAATACAAATAAAGGCCATTATGGCGCAGACGGCCCGAGCACGGGTCGGCCGGGTCCTCAGCTGGCACTGTTTGCAGAGCCGGGAGCCTGCCTGACCCGCAGGAAATGAGCAGTATTGATTATTTGGCAGCTGTCACATCTGTGCTTTCATCGGGGGGGAGACGCAAACATAGTTAAAGCGATAAAGACAGGGACACTGGTTTTATGTCGATATCAGAAAAAGACTCCTGACGCTCTTCGTTTCTGCAACAACAGCGTGACAGACGTAAACAGAGCAGCGGTGAAGCCTAAACATCATGTATCATTCCGCGGAGGTAAATCTGTCAGGGTGGATAAAAAAGGAAACTTTGCTGAGTGAGGGGGGCTCAGCGTGAAGGAAGTGGGAAGGAGAGAGGAAAACAGAAGCCACTGGAAACTTAAACAAACTTACCGTCTTGCGGAAGACAGCAAAAGTCGCACTCCGTTTATTTTCGACTTTTGGTCAGTGGCAGGCGGCCGTCCTCAGTCCACGGTGTGAGGTAAAGTCGCCTGTGAAAGTAGAGCTGAGCCGCTTTCCCTTCCTCCACGGAGCACTTTGTTTTGTCTTTTTCTTCCTCTCTGCTTTATTCTCTGCCGGACTGGAGGAGCTCCCGCAGTGAGTGAGGCGGACAGCGCAGCCGGAGCTCCGTCAGTCTCAGAGGAGCAGCGGACAGTGCAGGGCAGACAGGAGGCAGCGCCCGCGCCGCACCGCGCCGCGAGGACGGGGCCGTGCACGGCGCGTGCGCACGGGAGCGCGCGGGCACCGCACTTACGCACACACCCTGAAGAAACAACAGAGCAGCTGTCTGTTATCAGCACCGAGGCTACAGGTGTGAGCAGGCAGGTTTAGTCAGGAAGAAGCCTTTAGTTTTTCCTCTCCTATGCTTCTCTTATGGGAACTTTAATTTTGAGTCTATTATACAGTACATATTTTTTCCCACACCCATATACAATCCCTATCAGCAGGGCAGGATTAACCCTTTCAGAGGCCAGGGGGCAAAAGTGAGCTGTGGGCCCCAAGTGACCCCTCATTCCTCTCTTGTTATTGTATATAAAGCTGCCCTGTAGGAACAGTTGAACATGTTGGGAAAAACACTCATATCATATCTGCAGTTGCACTAAAATATGAAGCTAAAGCCAGCAGCTGGTTAGCTTAGCTTAGCATAAAGATTGAAGAAAGGCAAACAGCTAGACTGGCTCATGCAAATGAACATGTTTTATTGATTTTGTTTAGTTATTACAAAAAAAGAAAAATATTACAATTACAAAGCGTGTTTTTACAGGAAGGGCTTGCATATTTCTTGGCCTGGCTGGGCTAAATTCTATCAAGCTGTATCCCCCGTGTTGGTAAGAGAGCAAATAAACATTTTCCTGTGATGCTGAATTAGTTCTTTACAAACGTATCTACTCAGCTGGAACACAACAAAACAACACGATCAAGGAGATAACCACTAACTAGCTGCCACACTGTCACATTAGGTAACTGTGGCCTACAGGAGCCCACATCCTCAGGGGGGTTGCTATCAGTTACGTTTATTTAGTCAAATTAGGCTGCTTAGTCAGTTTTTAGCACCACAGAAAATCTACCACATATCTTCTGTATCAAGTAGCAACGCCTGTAAAATCTCTTTCTACTTGTGGGACACACAAGGTTCACAATAGTCTACAGAGCTCCCTCTTGCTACCATGAGCTTTGTCAATTTTGCTCCTTTCTTTTTGTAAACACAGTAGAAAGGTCGTCAATCACTAACTGTAAAGCAGAGGTGTGTCTATGGTTAATGTTTGTATCAACCAAAGCAGCCTAATGCTTAAATAAATTGGGTACAGCTATAGCACTATTAGGCTGTCACTGTTTTTATGCTGTGCAGGTGCATATCCATCACTGAGATCAGACAATTGCAAATTAGGCCTACTTTTCTACATTACAGATGATTGAATAAAGCTGCCTGAGACACCCAGACTCATAATTAATTTAACACAGCATATTACTGCAGGGCTCCTCTGCAGTATTACTGGAGTCTAAATAATGTACCCTGAACTAGCAGCAGTATGTTCACAGTGTGTGATTGCTGCAGTGACTCTCTTTGTGACACACATTTCCTTGTGTGGGTCAGGAATGAGGGAGGATGGTGGAACTTGTCTGGTGCAAGTAGTGTGCAACACTTCCTTTTCTTTCCCCACTTCCTCATGTTTTACTTTGCACACCCAGAACTGAGGAATCTTTGCACTATGGGATTTTTTTACACCATTTTCATGTTTGTAAATGTCTGCTCCAAAGTAATCTATAGACTTGTTTTGGACTTTTGTTTTTTTTTAACCAACAGTCTTACCCATTTCCAAACTATATTGCAGAAATGAACATTTCTCTTGTATTCTCTCCCAAGTCATGCCATGCAGAGATGAGTTGATAAACTTGTTCTTTGGTTAAATACGGTTTATTTCCTGTTGCAGCTGGCGACTTGACAAGGCAGCCAACGATCCAGTGCATTCCCTCAGAGTTTCATCGTGGGTAGTTGATCTCTTCCTTGAGATGCCTGGATTAGTTTCCTCATACATGTTACCAGACTAACAAGAAACATGACCAATGTCAGTGAGATAAAACAGACCATGTTAAGAGTTCATTCTGTCTGTCGAACTAGAAAGTAAAGAAAGTAAAATTAATCTCATTAAATGATTCGTTCCTTTCTCATCACAGATGAAGGAAACATCTCAACATGAGCTGCATTTAGGAAACCTCATCCATTTACTTTCAGTACCCCCCTTTAATATTGAAATGGCTCCATTATAATCCATTAGTGCTGATATTGTAGCTGGAGCGAGGACAGTGCCTCTCTCATCTTGTAGCTGGCCAGCAAAGCCGTGTTCTCTGCACTTAAGGCTGGTCCTCTCAAAACCTGATGTGCGTCACCAGTAATTAAATTAAAACCTTCCTATTCCAAATCCAGGCACTGTCTGCTCAATCTGGATTCATCAGTGTTAATCTATAAGGAGTAAAAAGGACAGTTTCTTTCCAAACCAGTCGAATAAAACAAGTGAGCATAAAGATCATGAGAAGGTAAAAGAGTCAGACATGTAGTAATGCATTTAAAGAAATAACAGTAGGTGAACATGTAAGATTGTTAACAGCACACTGTTTAATCATTTAATCACAGTGTTATTTCAACAGTTTTGATATATTTCACATACATTTCCAATAAAATCAGTATCAACACAATATTTTACAAATTAAATGGTTTGCTATACTACGCAGTAATAGATCTACAAACTTGGTGACACCTTTGTTCAAACATCGCCCCCTGCTGGACATGCAAGCAAATTGCCCACCCAGCACCTGAGGTGAGCTGATTCAATTTCACGTGTTTTAAAACTGCATTTAGTTCACATATTTTAAACAAGTAAAAAATAATCAGGTGTGTGTGTCAGAATTAATTAGATACTGATGATGAAGAATGATGAAAAGTGATAAACTTACAATGAGATAAAACTCTTTTGGACACTCAATTGCCACAAAGGCATCATTGTTCATAAGGCATAAGGACACTTCAGACAGCTGGATAAAATTCTGGGTAGTTAGATTCACATTTACATGATGTCACTTACACGTCTGTGAACATATTTAATACAAGTCCATGTATACTAACCTTGTTCATTCACACAATGTTTTCCATATTACGTGAAATGCTGTGATGACAGCCAAGATTGGTGTATTTTAATTCACTGAAACCTACACTTCTCTAAATGGTGGATAAATTTAGAGCTGTGTAGATCAGATTAGTTGTGGTGCAGATGAAACCTATCAGGTTGCACAGGTTGGACAACCCATGGTAGCGGCCAAATGTCTTCTTGTAGGCTCTGTACTTGGGGTCCTGTTCTTTGAGCTTAGCATAGCCCTCTTTCTGACTCGCGAGGCCAATCTGCTCCCCCAGCCCATGCTCCTTCTCCACCTCCCTCATCTGGAACATCACCTCAGTGGCTGCTGGACCAAACCACTGGGAGTTCATACCTGCCATGATCAGCGCCACAAAGTACAGACCCATCTGCAGGAAAAGGGAAGATAACATGGTGATGACTTACATATTAAGATTAAAACATGTAAAATTGTATATGCAAGTAAGAAGTCTGCACCTGCACACTTTCATGCCAGTCCAGCAGCTCTCTGGGGTGGTACACAGCATACACAGCCAGGCTGACAAAGTTGCTACCCAGCAGGCAGTAGAAATATACAGGGAAGAGTTTACTCTGCACAAGGCCAAAGGTGTGCAGAGTTACCTGCCACACCAGTGCAAAACCTGCAGGCACAGACATCGAGATCACGGAAAGTGGTCAGAAAATAAAAACCTAATACTTAAACAAGCAACTCATGTTGCAGCCATGACCTCGCCTCATACCTGCGATGAAGGAGACCCAGACCTGCATGCCCCAGGAGAAAGAGAGCACCAGAAGGTGCAGCACTTTGATCAAGTCTGTGGGCTCCCCCTCTGTTACCATGGTGTCACTCTGCAAAACACATACATTATATACAGTTAGCCTGCAGTAAACGAACCTTTATGTTTTATTGGTACTTGTTTTACAGACCCACTGCTGCACTATTCAAATAATAAAAACAATACTTTTCCTTCAAATGTTGTTTTTTTAACGTATTTGAACTGAAATCAACTGCACATCCAGTGAAGGTGATGAAATATGCAAATGTCTGTATTCACATAAGGAAAATATTTTGTTTTTTGCATGTTAAGACGGGCATGACAAACCTGTTTCTGCTGACCAAGAGATGTACAGTACATTATCCAACATAGTGTTGTTACCTCCTATATGTGTGGAGTCAGATAAAAGAAATTCAAACAGACTTTTTTTTTTATTATTGTTGGGTTTGGGAGGAGTAGAGCTGCATGAAAAAGTACTGTCCGCCCCTATCACTGATACAGACTGCATTTAATCCTGATCAGATCAAAACAATGCCTATATAAATATCAAGCTGATAACTACGTTAAGTATGTTTCTAGATGACATGAGACCCCCAACAGATCACCAAGGTTACAAAACAGGAGCACAGAGATAAAGAGCAGGAAAGTGTCTGCTGCAGACCTGATAAGTCTCCTGAAGAGATAAAGAGCAGAGGCTGACAGAAAACACATGTCGGATCACACTGACAATTATAACTACGGACACTCACAAGCCCCACGACTTGTTAGCGTGTGGTAACAGAGGCAAATAGTGAGACAGGTGACAGTCCCGCTCACATGCTAACCACCGTTAGCCTCTGAGCTAAGAGAGGGAGTTACACAAGTTTCCTGTCAGCAGCGAGGCATGCTTCACTCAGAGGGTCATTAGTACGAGGAATCACACATGCACACAGGCACACACTCACCTCGGTGTCTTTTTTCCTGTGTGGAGTCAGAAAAGCTAAATTCAGACAAATATCGTGAGTATGATCCAAGGTCCAGCCGAGCAGCTTCCTCTGGTTTTATATTATGGCACCAAGCCCCGCCCCCCGAGGAGGGACGGACCAATGGTGTTTGAAAATGAATATTTTATCATATTTTATATTTTCAGATAAAATATTAATGTAGTAGTATGAACAGCTGTCCGAACTAGACGGTGAGACAAGTGTATTTTTAAATTGGCTTTATTAAGTGCAAAATTTATTTGTGATGTAAATTTAGGTAATTTTTTCATTGCACAGATCAGTGAGCCACCGTCTAGACTGCTGAAATTTGATTTCTTGCACCATTACGACATGTGTCTCTCTCTGTGGCAGTACAATAAGATATTACCTACCAGTCCATTTACACCTGTTGAGTTTATTGGTCTGTTTTTCATCAGCTGGCTTACAGCAGGAGCTTGAATGTTGAAATGGTGAGTCAGTCTATGCTGATGATATATCTTCAATCAGTCAGTGTTTAAAGTATAATTAGGTAACTTTTTAGAGAAGAAATACACAGAGATCCTGTTACTAATTAAAAGTCGAATTCATCATTATAGATTACTTGGTCTGATATGACCAGAAACTTGTGGGTTAATGCTGACAATCTTCATCCAGGAACAGATACATAGGTGATTTTAATACCTAACACAGCACTCAACTGTACAGACTTAAAATAGACATAAAAGTACATTACGTGTAAAAACTGTTGCCTAAGCAGAAGAAAAGAAATGCATAGAAACATATTTTAAACAGATTAAGTATTGTATGTCCAGTTCGCCTTACAAAGCAAGTCAGTACATGATATTTTATGAGCCCTTGACTTTTGCATTTACCTTACTCTGCAACGCAGCCTGTGACCACAGCCATCAGATTGACTTCGTAGTAAAATTCCCTCTGATGGCTTTAAATACTACACTGCATAAGAGTATAAGAATGATAAGAAATACTCCAGCAAGGCACACACAAATCTGCATTTTTCATCTTTTTTTATCTGCATATTTCAAGTACTACTCCAAGTAGTAATTGCATACCATGCAAATTATGGCTGAATCGTTGAATCAAGTGAAAATATTCTAACAGTGTGAATGTGTTTTATGTGTCCCTATAAATTCCTTTTTCATGTATTATCACCTTATCAAATGAATGGTTCCTGCATATGTTTATGTTACTGATGGACTGCTGTGCCCTCTTACATCACTTAACCAATGCAGAACACCATGAGTTTCTAAAATAGAGTTGCATGTTATGATTATTTCTTCAAATGTTTGTTTTTATTATTTTTTTTTTTTGTTTTGTTTTTATTATTTTTGTCACTATCATTATTATTGCCTTTATTTGATGTTAGACATCACATGATGCCTCACTTTATGCATTTCTTACTTCAGATCAGAAGTAGTATCCCACAAAAAGTCTTTGATAAAACTACCCTGTGAAACGCTGGGACTCCTCTTGCACTTCATCAGTTCTCAGCAGCAGTTTCTTTTACTGTCACAGCTAGAGTATTTCTACTTGAGGAGGTTTCATTTATTTCTGTGGCTCTTGTGGCTCAGCTGGAACCACCCACACACAAAGGCTTATATTTTCTCGACACTTTCACCTTGAGTTGATACAGTTCAGAATTTTCTGCACTTTTAGGAGAAGACTTTTATCAGCAAACACCACATCCTGCTGCTACCTGCATCCTGAATCTATCCATTTATCTCAGTTCGATCATCTAAACAGAATTTTGATTCATTATATCCAAACAGGATTTTTTTTCATCTGTTTCATTTTACCTTTTCTGATGCAAAATCTGATTTGGAAACTTGTCAAACTTGCCAAACCAGAGTACCACAGTTTGACAGGGGTGGTAATTCAGGCTAATGGATCTGTTGGCAAGAGCTTCCTCCAGCATCTTCAGCACCTGGGCGACGGCTGTGCTAATGTTTTGGTAATAGATGAGCCAGAAGTCATAAAATCACCACACAGTAAAAGGTTAGGCTTGGCTGCATATCAAAGAATGGGACCCACTGGAACACATAAAATATAGAGATGATTCATCGTTGGTGTGATTTTGGTGATGCCGTCCATGTTCATCAGTCTGCGTCACAGTTTCCTCTCAACAGCAACTCAGCCACCAACCTGCAGATATAGATAAGATAAGATTTTGATTGCACATTTTATCACTCTCACTGTTTTCTTGAGCCTTCATAGAAAATGTTGGTGTGATACTGACTGTACTGTCAATGTGTCAGTCATATCTTTGATTTACCTGATGATCTTGTAAATCAGTTTTCTTTTCCTTAGATGGCTCAGTATTTTCCTCCGTTAAGTAAGAGAAACAGAAAGATTTTGGTTCTTGGGTAAAAGACCAAAAAATAGAAAACTTTTATAACCTGTTGTTTTTTTTTTTTTGGAACCTCTTGATCCCGTCTTTCCATGTCAAATCGATCACTATAAGCAGATGATTGTTATAATGTTTTATAAATGTCTGACAAATCATTGACTCAGCCAGCCTGATATCTTCAGGCAGAGCCTAAGGGCCTTGACTATTTACTGGGATACACTCTTTACGAGGCATTAGGTGACTGGGCATTATCAATCCACTTGACAAGGGAGGTTTCAACCACAGATGCTTTCCCCCATGCACAAGAGTTTTATGTCTCCTATACCAGCAGCCACGGTCATGGAAACAAAGCAAAACAAAAACAGAACTATTGTAGTTCAATAGAACAAACATAAACAAATAAAAAAATCCAGTTGATTTGTGATCCGTTTAAAAGGTTGATCACCATAACCATGATCACTGTAATAAGTTTACACTATGTATCCTTTCTATGTGTTTTAATTCTAGGACACGTCTTTTTATATGTTTTTTTTTTTTCTACCAGCGCATTATTTGTCTGTCTATTTACTGTTTGGTCTACTTCTAATGATGTGAAGGTTTGCGTCATAGGCTGAATATAAAAATAAGAAATATAAATAATCGATGTCTGTGTAAACAGTCCACGGTTTGGTTTGCGCCATCACTGGAGGAGGGAGTTGGGGGGGGGTATAACTTGAGGCTCACTATTGGCTCATTTGGCTGCCAGTCAGCACAAATGAGCCAATCATAAACCGGTCAAATTCCCCCGTAACCAATCAGAGGCGTCGTCATAGAGATGCTGTGTCCAGATCAAAGTGAGTACGCTCAGCATCCTCCGCTGACAGAAGATCTCTCTGTGGTAAGACACACAACAGACACAGCAATACACAACTGAGAAACAGTTAAACCTCAGGCAGATGAATCATGCACTTCGGTTTCACCTTCACACTCGTTTATTCGAAACATTCGTTTAACCTTTCACAGTGTTTACACACGGGCCAGCGGCTGTTAGCGAGTTAGCTTGTTAGCTTGTAGCCTCAGTGAAAGTGTTTTTCTGACCCTGTCTGTCGTTAGTCGAGCTGTCTGTCTGCAGTGTTGCCCGCAGAGTGGGGATGTTTGTGTAATAAAGTATGATTAAGACTTTGCTGCATAATTGGAGTCAATATTAATGACTCTCCTCGGGGTAGTGTGGTAGCATGTTAATTTTCGTCCAATGATCTTACCTGCCTGTGAGCAAGACATTACCGATGAACAATAATGCGAGTCCTTTTCTGTAGACATCACTTTGTTCATATGAGGCTGGGATTGTTTAGTTAGTGGCTTAAAACCATTTCTAGTGTAAGTATGAATGCAAATAAATGAAAGGTGACTGGAATAATTAATTATTTATTCAACAACAGACGCTCATCTATAAGGCATCCTCAGGTAAAAGGGTTTAGTTATTGACAGCATGTGCTTCTGTCCACAACAACTAGAAAAATGTTATTCAACTGTCTTTTGTGTTTGTTTCTGCAGATATACACATTAGAAATGGGGCGCAGAAAGTCAAAGAGAAAGCCGCCTCCCAAGAAAAAGATGACAGGCAACCTGGACATCCAGTTCACCTGCCCGTTCTGCAACCACGAGAAATCCTGCGATGTCAAAATGTGAGTAACTCAGTTACTGTAAAGTGTTTCACTTTAGAAATGGAGAGAAATGCATTGTGAACAACACAGCTGAAGGGCTCACTGTTTTGCAGGGAACGGACCCGCAACACAGGAATCATATCGTGCAGTGTTTGCTTGGAGGAGTTCCAGACTCCTATAACCTGTATCCTTTTAACTGAGAGAGGATGGCGACATCATATGTGGCCAGTCGTACTTGAACCTGTGAAGGAGGTTTTGTTTTTGGTTCTCTTTGCATTTGTTTCAAGTCTTGTGAAATTAAACGAAGCATAAAGTCAGGAGTCAAGAAAAAGGGCTTTGTTTTTGTGGCTCAAGTCTGTTTACAGTAGTTTATAATTCTCAATATTGAAAGATAATGTTTAATCATTATTATATTTTTTTATTAGCTACAGCTCAATCAAACATTTCTGATTATGAAAATAGGAAATAAGGAGTTAGAGAGTTGTCTAGCTTGAATGGATGTTGTGTGTGTGTGTGTGTGTGTGTGTGTGTGTGTGTGTGTGTGTGTGTGTGTGTGTGTGTGTGTGTGTGTGTGTGTCTCGCCTACATTTGGAGTGCCCCTTAACTTTTTCTCAACAGATCTGTCAGAGCCGGTGGATGTTTACAGTGATTGGATCGATGCCTGTGAAGCAGCCAATCAGTAGTCGTGTGTTCCTGTGACTCACTGTCTCTTCTAACCTCACCTTACATTTCACCTCTTTGATTGGTCTGTTCCTTTTAGCTAGCACAATGTAGCAAATTCTTCACAAACAAAAGAAGCATTGTGTTTTTAATATACGTGACAAACGTAGTTTACTTTTGCTCTAGGGTGGCATGACACGTTGCTCTGGCTGGGCCAGAGGGTTGCCATGTTGTTTTATCTACGTCACAGTTCTCAGTGTAAAACTCTCAGTGATTAGCTTGTCAAATGTTTTGTCTCTTGTTTTGTTTTTTAGATCCAATGATGATGTTTTCTGTTTTGTTTTAGACTAATTTGCTGTGAAGTTTCAGATGTAATCTGACTGATATTTCCATAAACGCAAGACATTCCATATGTATTCTTTGTGATTTAGGGATGAAGGAAATATCATTTTCTTTAGGTTGTTGTAGAGTTATCTTTAGTAGATTGTAATGATACAAGTATACGATACTTTTGTATAAGTAGTTCAACCCCATCTCTAATGCACTGAAACACTGTTTTGTTTGACATTTTTTTAAACTGCCAAACCTGCCAAACCTGCCAAACCTTTCAAAGCAGTTTTTTGGGACCAGTATATATTTGTACTGCTATTTTGTATTGTTTTCCTTTTTAAGTCAAAGTCATGTAATTTATCTTACACTGCTTCTGTGTATTTCACTTCAGTGTATTTTTAGGTAATGACAGTAATGAGAAAATTAAATCAAAACCATATTTTTCAAGTGTTTTTTTTATTGCACAAATGTCATGTTTAGTGAAAAGAAAATAAAGAAAAAAGAGGTAAGCAAAGATGAAGAAGTTTGAACAATGTTGAAACAAAGCCAACACATTAAGGTGAAATGTTACTGTACATTTACTCAACACTGTTGCTATTCTGGATATCACAGGGAAGACGAGATAATAAATGAACGCTGTTACAAGAAAACTTCTTACGTTTGACTGGATAAAAGGAATGTTTCCTCCACTAGATGGCACACTGATACTCCTTTTTTGCAGAATGACTGATTAGTACATTAAACACAAACATGAAACTTATTTAACAGCTAATTCTGACAGAAATTTAGAGTCAATAAACCTGGAACTTTTACAAATAAATTCAGAGGATTTGATGTGTAATATGACAAGTGCCTCCTCTGTTTATGACTGGAAATGAATCCTGTGACAGCTGCTGTATTCTCTGACTTTACAGTGTCCTTACATTCAAGACTTTCGGTGGGATGCTGAAGTTTCAAAATGAGAATCTCTGGAGCGCCAGATTCTACTTTCTGTACTTCCATTTAATGACAGTGGTGGCTTAAGTACTTGTATAATCTATGTGAGAGTAGCAATACAGAACATTTAAAAATACCACTTACAAGTAAAAGTCCTGCAATTAAAGTAAAAGTATGTTACTATATGCGTACCATACTCGCAACACATTTTATAAACGTGTTTGTTTTGCATGTGTATATCAGTTTTTAAAGTACCTCTAACTGAAATAACTAGTTGTATCATCTGAATTGCAGTGCTGTGGAAATATAAAGTGTCAGCCAATGCAAATACTTGAGTATCTCTAATTTGTACGTCAGTAAAGTCTGAGTAAATGTATCTAGTTTCATTTCACCACTGTTTACGGCACACAAGGTGAAGCCAGGTAAAGTGCAAATGGAGCAACAACACTAAAGCCAAAGTACATGTTTCCAAAAGAATGGAAGAAAAAACAGGAGAAAAACTGCTGGTGACTATGTTTACCCTAACTTCAAACTAAATATCACAACACCTACATTGCTCCTTTACTGTATGAAAGCATTGTCTGACAGACCCCTCTGCTTCTTCTAAACACTTCCTTAAAAAAACCAAAGACTCATGCTGTACACAAGCCACGTAAAAGAGCCCCTGTTAAATGGCGTGATGTGTGATTTGGCAGCAGGTGCTCGCAAAACAAAGCGTTGTCCGCACAAAAAGCTACAAGTCCTCCTGCGTTGTCCGCCGCGGTCAGCCTGTGGGACCCGGAACGTCTGTG
Organism: Amniataba percoides; assembly: GCA_037176925.1. Taxonomy (NCBI): domain Eukaryota; kingdom Metazoa; phylum Chordata; class Actinopteri; order Centrarchiformes; family Terapontidae; genus Amniataba; species Amniataba percoides. The sequence goes on along the minus strand of JBAJHX010000039.1, from coordinate 17,828,096 downwards.
TCATCCCGAGGATGGACTCCTAGAGCCTGCAGAGCTCCAATGTGGACTCTGTTCCAACTGGGTCAAAGTTCAATAGCACCAACACGGTCTCGTTTCCTCTCGAGGAACTTTTGAATTCTGCTTTGTCAGTGTTCAAACTGGACTGGAAGGGTAGGGAGGTGATGCCAGGGGGTATAAACAGTAATAAATCTCTAATTACAAGGCAAGTATAAAAAGCTGTAGAAAAAAAATCTATAAATAGCAAAAAGGTCATTAAATCTCAACTTCTGCGTGTTTGGGTATTTTTTTTAGCAGGAATACAATTAATCAGAGCAATGAGAAACAGAGGTTGGCCACTGCATGAAATTTTTTTATGTAAGGTCAGTGTAAACACTATTTTTTTTTTCTTTTACTCGTGGAAAGGCAAACAATAATTTCCTAAGAGTAAAAGCATGTCGTGAAAGTATGACGTCAATCAGTGTTAAATAACAGTCTGGGAGGTTTGCTCGTCACAAAGACAGCTGTGGTTGGTCGTCTGAAGTTAAGCAAAGAGGAGGGAGGGGGTGAGGCTGTCCGTGGTTCGCTTAGTCAGAGTACTGATTGTAGCCGTCAAACTCCACCTCGCTGCCGTTGTTGTAGTAGGTCTCGGTGGGGTTGGTGCAGTACTTGTTGTCGTAGACCTGGCGGGGCAGGCCGTAGGTGGTCATGCCCTGCTGGGAGGCCACTTTGTTGGTGCCCATCTGCAGAGAGATGGTGGTGGTGTCACAGTTCTCCAGCTCCAGCTTCTTGTCAAAGATGTGCCTCCTGGTACCTGGAGCCGTCATGCCAGCCTGGAGGACAAGGAGCAAGGTGAAGCCTCTTTGAAAAAAAAATCTGCAGGTAATGTAAATATATCTCAAATGCTCCTTTAGCAGACACCCAGTGTGATGTCCAACTGTCAGTCGCCATTCATGTAACTATATAGACACTTTGTTTAAATCAAAGAATAAACCTTGTCCTATTGAATATTTTTCTTTTCTGTTTTTTCTTTTTAAATCCATGAAAAGACTAAAACCCACAAAGATTTGATCCCATTAAGAAGAATTATCTGTGTATCTACAGCCACATCTTTCCACTGGGGACACCTTAAAGAGCCCGTGAGAACAAGTTCCAGCTTGGGAATCACCAAACGTGTGTTCATTTGTAGCTGGGCTCTGCAGTTCTTTAGTAAAAAGCAGCACTGAAGGTGAATCTCCTCATTATAAACCTATGGAGTTGGGTCCTGAAAAAAAACAACAGAACAACAAAAAATCAGATGTGATTGCTCCCTGTCCTCACCTGGCTGGCTCCCTTGTTGGTGCCCATCTGTAGGCTGATGGTACACTGGTCCAATGGGTTGTCCATGGCCATCTTGGAATCGTACAGGTGGCGTCTTGTGCCATAAGAGGTCATGCCCTTTTGGCTGGCAAGCTTATTGGTGCCCATCTAGAGAATGGAGGCAAAATGAAGCTGCAGTTATAGAAGTGAAAACACACTGTGGGCAGCATCTGTATGACCAGAGACACATTTGGAATCACAGCGATGATGAGCCAAATTCACATTAATCTGTTCATTGTGTTCATCATGAAGAGTCCCAAAGCAGGTGTGAGTCTACTGTGAGGTTTCTGTGAAGATTTACTCCAGCAGGGGGCACAGTGACAACACAACACAGGAGTGGTTTGGCCTCGACATGCGCGTCTTCGATCCCGTATGAGAGCGCGGTCATAAAGTAGGTTTAGCATTTCTGCCGCTCTGACCTGCAGCCCTATGATGTTACGTCCCTCTCTGAGCTTCTCCGGAGCGAAGCGGCGCTGCTGCTTCTCTGCGTACTTCACTCCCAGGTCGTACTTGGAGCGGAAACCTTTGGACTTGGCCTTGGAGAGAAAGAGAGAAGGGAAAATAGTGGTATTAGAGAGTTTTTCATACCCATGTTGTTTTTATTATGCTACTGTTGTCACAATATTGTTTACTAGCCCACACTACTATTACACCTCATTCTCTCATTCAGTACAATTCAGGAGTGAGTAAAACACAAACATCAGCCTGTCTGACCGCTGTCACTGTGTGTGTGTGTGTGTGAGCTGCCCTCACAATTCCAGCCAGAGCGATGAGTGTGCTCTGGACCTGAGTGTGGTTGACATTCTCGAACAGATCGTTGGCCTCAAAGATGTCATGTGGCTTCAGGCCGTACTCTGTGATCGCACGGACAAAGTTCCCTATGTTTTCCAGCTGAAGGGAAAAAAGCAGAGAGAGAGAGATAGAGAGAGAGAGAGAGAAGAACGGAACAAGTTGAGAAGATCATCTATCCGGCCTCTCACTCGCAGGCTGAGTAGTTTCCTCATGTTTTGGCTTTGAATGCAGCCTTTTTGCATCTGTTAAAGGAATAGTTCTAATTTGTGTGAGATGCACTTATTTGATTTCTTGCTGAGAGTTCGATGAGGCGAGTGATACCAGTTTGATGTTGATAAGTTTAGCTTAGCACAAAGACTGGGAAAGGGGGGAAACAGCTAGCTTGAGGTATAGTATGTTAATTAGTTAGCGTAAGGTGGTGGTGGTGGGCATGCTAGCTTTCCCCCCTGTTTCCAGTCTTTGTGCTAAGCTAGGCTAACTGATGTGGCGGTAGCTTCACCTTTAATGCACAGACTCCCAGATAAGAGTAGTACCAATCTCTACCTAAATAGATCCTGTCAGGTAAATAAACATATTTCCCAAAGTGTCAAACTATTGATGTAATGTTGTGATGACAGCATGGTGTGGATGTCACAAAGAAAAAAAAGATCCTAGTGAATGCATAGAGGCCAAATTAAATGATAGTCGCTAGATGTCGATAAGGCTTCAAAGCTCCATTTGCTTTTTCAGTGTTGTAAAAGGCAAATAAAATCCACGCCGGCATGAGCCTCATTCGATATGGCAGCCACTTTATGGAATGTAAATAAGCTCTGCATTGTCACTGCCAGTACGGCTAACCAAGCTCCACATGCTCTGGAAAATGACCCTGACCGGCAGGACAAATAAGGCTTACTTTCTCTGCTCAGAGCTGCTGCATTACCTGGTGCCAGTTTTGACTGGAGTTGTTGATCTTTTTCACAGAGCCTGGCTGGAGGACATTAATGAGTCTGCAAAGAAAGAGAGGCACACAATTCGGGAAAAATCACAGAAACAATCACCCACAACAGTGTAACGGCAAAGAACTATGACATTTCATGTGCCAACGTCCCGTCCATTCACTCACTCGCACAGCAGGACGCCATCCTTCAGGCTCTCCATGAAGTTGTCCCCGATCCTTTTGCCGGTCACATCCTGAATCCACAGCCTCAGCTCCTCCTCCTTCTGGGGGTCGTACTTTCCTGCAAGCTGAGGGATGGGTGGAACAGAGGTCAGGGGTCAAACATATGATTAGAACATTTGATTTACATTCAGTTTAGTTGCAGAATGACAGCTGACGTCAGCCCGTCAAACTCTCCAGGACCGAGCCCCCTCTCTGGTGGCTGCAGGCTTTTGGTCATTCGAGCGAATTTCATGAGAAGCATAAAAGAAAAAAAGTCTTGTGCGGCCCTGTGAATAATGGTTAAATATTTCTCATGTCATACTGTGAAATGGAAAACACAGTAATACTAAATTATGCACAATTTGCCCTCTGTATCCTTTGTGGAAGAAGAAAAGGTGTGAATGTAGGTTGCCAAATGCTTTACTTTTACCTGGGTGTAATTTACACTTCCTGGAAAGAATTGTGGAATTCTGTACTTATTACAAGGAAAAACAGTCCTTTCCTTGAGAGAAAACATAGACAGTGTTGTGTCACATCTTTAGAAGACAGACATGTCTCTGCTTGTGTGATTCTTTCAGGCTTAATGTCAGGTTTCAGTAACTAAAATAACTTTTCTTTTCTCATAAGGGATCGCGCACCATAACTGTACTGCTTTTGGAAATCTTGGTGTAGAATAAAAAATAAAAAAAAAGAAGAAAAAAAAGAAGAAAAAAGAGATGAGTGGTATGAAGAGAACAAGAGGGAGAATGAAAAAGAAAAAAGGCCTGTGGACATTCCTGCATGGAGAAACACACTGGCCTCTCTCCCTTCTCTCCATGTATTTCCTTATTGGCAGAAACACTTTGCCCCTAATACTTTGAATTCTGGCATGGGGTTTCAGGCCGCCCCCCGCCCCCACCTCCCTCCCTCGCCTGCACGCACACACACACACACACCCTCATCCCCTTTTCCTGAATGTTCTGCAGATAAGTCTTCACAGTCTGGGATCAGCGGCCAACACAAACAAGTATTTCAAAGCAGTGGGGATAGCGTAGCTTCCAGTCCATCACACCAAACTTGGGAGAAACAGCTTTCCCAAACACTCCTCCCTCTGACTGTCTCGCTCCCCTCCCTCCTATTGGCCTAGCTCATATTTCTCTCTCACTCGCTTTCCCTCTCTCCCCTTGGGTTTTCCAGATTCTGCCCTTTTACAGCGAGCCGACTGTTCAGGCAAACCACGTCCGATAAAGACATGCCAAGATTGACAGGTCCCGCTCCCAGCCGAGGCGGCTCGGCTCGGAGTCTCATCTGGTTGTGATGTCCTCCTCATTGTGGAGCTCAGGACTGCGGTCACAGCCGCTCGACTTGTGAGCCTTTAAAATCCATGTTTGATTCCTAAAGACGAATAGCCCGTGAGTTACTTTAGCACTAAGTATCAGAAACTCTCGAGCGCCCAGTTGTCGAGGAAGCACTTTGATTCTTTTCTTCAAGTGAGACTGTCTGCTGTTTGCCAGACAGCGGTCACTATGGCAACAAGTGACCGTTACAGAAAAGTGACAAATGCTAAAAACATAGCACAAGTGGAGGAGAGCCAGAAGGTCAGTAAAGTGACTCAGTATTGCCAGTTTCAGTCATTTTTACTCAAACTGAACTCCAACACTGACTCCAGCCACCAAAAGCAGCAGTACTTGGATAACTGGATGACTTTAGACCTTCAATAGTTGTTAGATAGATGAAACCATGTGAGAGGTGAAATGCCTCTTTGGTGAAACTACCTTCAACTCTACAACTTGGCAAAGGAGCGCAGCTACACTTTTGTAAGGGGGTCATAAGCCAGAGAGGCTGTGGATCACTGGGTCATTCTACATTAGCGTATGTAGGGTTTTTAAACCTTTTCATAAGTTTGAATATAAAATCTGTAGTGAGAGAGTGAAAAGTGCAATGCTACAGTCTGAAATGCACTGTAGAAAAAAAATTATGGAAGTAGTCCAGTACATTAATTGTATATTTGTGACAGGAAAGGTAAGGAATGTTGTTGACTCAATCTTAAAATAATTTAGTTCCTTATTATGTCACAATTTATGCAAATTATGAAAAGCTGTAGTACAGCTGCTTGTGTATAGGCAACTTTTTATATTTGAGATGCTTGGCATTAAATGAAAAACTTATTTTTTTTTAAAAACATCTAAATTTCCATAAGTGAGGTACAGAAACCAGAATAAAAACACTTTAAATGATATCCTGAAGTAATATAAGACTACATGTAACTTCTGCACAGGACAATGATAAATGCTAAAACATGTAACAGCAGCATAAGCAGAGAAATCTCATGTAGACTCAGTGGTGTCAGTTCCACAGAAATATCCATCTAAAGGTCGCCAACATTATTTGACATCAGTCACCATAAGCCGCTGTCATACCAGACCAAGTAAGGCTGGAGCAGCTAAACGTGTTTGTGTATCATGAATACAGCTTTTAATATGCAAAAGAAATAGTGTCTTCATACACCGCTCACTTTAAGTCCACATGGTATATAAAATCTTAGAGATCATTTGTGATACTGCTTATTACCATGTGGGGCCCAACAGCAGAGACTAGACCATGAGTGTGAATATATGTAGCTGTGTAGATGTTTGAAACTGATAAGTGAAAATCCCTTCATATGCAAACTAAGAACTCCTTCCACTGGCATCATTTCTTTGCTGGGTCTCCTCTCCTGCAGCGTGACAGACCCCCTGTGTGAGAAGCTGGCATTGCTTTGTCTGATCCATCTCCCGTCCACCTGCTCTCTGTCAGGGCCGTGTTTTGTCATCCCTGACTCGGATGTAAACTGTTTAGAGTAAGGACACTTTCTCAAGTTCCAAGTCAGAGCCCGGTGACTCCTTAAAAGGCCATTAGATTATGCTGATGTACCTGTCAGTCTCTGTGCTCCACGTCTGCTGCTCTCTGATGTCACGCCGCTGGAACGTACCATCCCCGCGTGACCCACGAAGCCCTGACACCTTCTCGCATTTTCCCTTGAAGCATTGTGTCTGCTCTACAGAAAATAGACTCTACTTCCCCGCTTGCCCTTGTGCACATGGTCGACTTGGAAATGATACGGAGGTGGCGGAAAAATAAGGGGGCAGACTACAGCGGCAAGCCCTCGAAGGCCCAGCTCTGTCTGAGAGGCTGCTGACTGCCGAGCAGCAGTAATGAAAGGAATGCGGCTTTCACAGAGTGCAGTGCACCTCCGTGAGAGATTAAAGCCCTGATGAGAGATGGCACTATTCAGGGAAGAGGCGACATCCCTCCAGGACAATAATGATGATGATGATGATCTGGGAGCTGGAACAGTCACACGCTGACCTTTCTCGTCCTGAACAGACTGTCAGCAGCTCTGACTCACCCCCAACGTACAGACTCCCTACTGTCCTGATGGAGGCAGCAAAGAAATTTAACAAAAACAACAAAAGAGCTACATTACATTGACAGTAACTGTATCAGCACTTCCTGTCAGGACGGTAACTGGTTAAATAATCAGAAATACGATTGTGAATGTTTATTATTTGATGAGTATGCCACAATTAAATGAATTTACTCAAGTACTAATGTAAAAATGTGAGGTATTTCTACTTTGACTGCCTCCATTTATGCTACTTTACTATGTTTCAGAGGGAAATACTGCATATCAGAACATTATATGTAAATTACTCAGCAGAAATCTACCATTACATGTATATATTTAAATAAAGTATTTAAAATATGCTCCAACTTGCTTGATGTTAATGCATCTAAAGTAATAATCTAATATTATGACTTTTTATTGAAGTAACATGGTGAATGCAGATTAAACTTGTATTTATATATTGTGGTTTTATTACTGTCTGAATACTTCATCCATCACTAACCTCTTGTTGCTATTTTCACTAAAAACTCACTCACACAGTAACTTATTCATTCATGATAGTCTGCACCATGTCGCCTTCATTTTGCAGATCAAGCCCAAGTCATTACTTTAAATGAGAACATGAGAAAAGCATGTGCGTCATATACACCAATAACAACATGGATGTGAATGAACTGATACCAGGGAAGACAAAGAATAAATGAGTATAACACAGAAAAGGTAAGCCTACATCTCTCCCTCTCTGGCTCTCACAGATTAAAAGCTCTGACCCTTCAAAAAAAAATCACACAAATAAGCATTTCGCCGCTGAGACCTGCCCTCCCCTCCAAGACAAACACCCCCCTCACAGCGTGATCTATCATCAGAGGGCAGGACTGTGTCACGTCGAGCACACAACCTGGAGCCCCGCTGGAGTAATGTGACGCAGGATCACCTCGCTGCCTCTTAACAGGGAAATAACAAATACGAGATTTAAGGGGGGAGTTAAAGCCTGCTGACCTTTTTAATGTGTTTAATAAAGAAACATGTGATTCAGGTGGACGACTACAGCTGGACCTGAAGGTACACACACACACACACACACACCTCAGTGTCAGCCCTCAATGACCCCTGACCCCAGCCCACTTTATCACAACACCATCACTTTCTATTACATATTTTATTGTATTTCTCTGTTTGACTGTATATTATATACATCATATTTTAATTGTATCATTTATATTTTAGGGACCATTATTTACTACTAGTAATATTATTTACTCTTTTTTTTTACAGTTTTATCCTTAATCTATTCTTTTTGTTGGTGTTTCTATTCTTCCTCAGCACTGTCTGAGGAGCCTGTCATCACCAGCGACTGCTGATATAAATTGTGGTGCAGTGACACTAAATTCTTCACATCTTGAGATCACGGTGACCCCCTCCCTCCCCCATCACCCACCTTGCTCTTGACCTCTGCAGACAGTCCGAAGGCCGGTCCGCTCCTGAAGTGTGTTGTCATCCTGTGTGCTGGTCTGTGGAGCCGAGCAGGGCTGGAAGAAATGGGCCAGCAGGTTCTCACAGCTCCGAGTCCGAGGCGGGGTGGGGGGGCTGGAGAAAAGTCCCGAACAAATCCGCAGCTCTCTCTCTCTTTTCCTTTGTGTTTCTTCTCTCTCTCTCTTTCTCTCTCACTCTCTCTCTCTTCTCTCGCCCGTTTGTTGTCGACCGTCCCCCTCTGCGCTCTCCGAGGCTCTCCGACAACTTTCCGACACTTTTCTGAATCTTTTTTAAACTCTTCCCATGTGTGCGCTCTCCCATTGGCCGCGGCCGCCGTCCAATCAGGAGGCGGCCTCCCTCATCCCGGCCGGTGATGTCACCGCTCGGGTATTAGATTTAATCAGTGTCACTTTTTCCACCTCAGGCCGGAGTCAGGGATGCTGAGAGCCGAGGAGGGGCCCAGTGCTCGGCCTGTGTCACTGTCACGGTCAGCGGGCACCTGAAGGGCCTGAAAATAATACTGTAGAGAAAACAATACATCTTACACAGTCTGGGGTGACTCACTAAATATTACTGTAATACTCTACTACTGAAGAATTGATGCAATGATACAGAAGATGGCAAAAAGGACCAAAAAATGGAGAAGAAATTCTGCTGACAGTGCATATATGATGTGTAAATAATGGGCATAGTAATATCTACATAATAACACTAACACCAGCAGTAGTGATAATGACAAATATGCTACATACCAAAGAAAAACTAATAAAAATAAAGACATATAAACAGTACTGATCAGTCTACAGACATGAGAGCAGATGTGTGAGAGTGCAGTCAAGTTTTAGAAAGTGAAATCTTGACCGGGTGATGGCACAGGATGAGAAGTTAAGGGGATTACCGGAGTGGTTTGAATTCATCCTCTGGGGACTTTAGATACCTGCAGAAAATTTCCAGGCATTTAAAGGAGCAGTGTGAAGAATTTTGTGGCATCTAGCTGTGGTCTAGCCGCTCCCAGCCTGTAGGAGAACCCGCAGCTGCTGCCACTTCAATGTGAAAAGGCTTTGCACGTGCCAGCATTTGTAGAAACATGGCGATGAAACATAGTAGGCTCTGTAAAAGAGGCCCTGCTCACCTCTGCAGATATGAAGGGCACATTCACAGCCAACAAAAACACACCGATTCTCACTTTCAGGTGATGATACACGAATGAAAACGCAACTATGAATATTAGATTCTACTAAAAGATCCAACCACATCCTGCACACTGTTCCTTTAACAGCTGTGTAGATACTGACTCAAAGCCAAAACTGTTAACATAATGTGGTGCTACAAGTCTAAAACGTCATTTATGGTCTGGAAACCATGAATCATGTCAATACATATCCCCTCTGGTAGATGTCCAGCTATTTACTGAATGAATGAAAAATTTAACTTGTTGGTGGGGCTGAAGGACTGAAAGGATCACCAGACATTAGACCTCATCCTCTGGGGACCTAGAGTGTGTGTACAAATAAGCAATCCATCCAGTAGTTGTCAAGATATTTAAATCAGGACCAAAGTGGTGGACAGATATTACCCATTAATGTGACTAAAAAAGGACATATTAAAAACATACTCATTTTTGTTAAGTCACCTTAAATGGTGAGATTTATATGAGTTTGTTTTTGAACTGCGTACCCGTTTTCACTGCACTCAATGCTTTTTACATTTCAGCTTCCTTTCACCTCGTTCCTCGCTGACCTTGGAAACAAGAGCAGCAGTGATGAAAGGGACTCGCCACAAGGTTCATTTAGAAGCTGCTTTGGAGCTTTCAATCGATCATTTCAATCTCGACTTTTCAGCCAACATGGAGGAGAAGTCCTTGAAACGCTCAGACGAAAAGATATTTGAACATCGACAATTCCATGACGACCGTTGTGAGATATGGAGGAAAGCTTTACAACAGCTGCCAAATCCAACGTCCAGTCAACTGACAAAGAGCAGTATTGTTAGATAATATAATAGATATAATTAGAACTCCTCATCACAATTCTTACGTAGAAACAGACATGTTCCATTTCCCCCTGAGCTCACAGATTATCGTGACCAGAAGTCTGTATAATGTAGACCGCTGTGACCGATGGAGCATATTTGACATGTGTTTATCTGTAGGATGAAGCTACTGTAGAACTACTGATGTCACCCTGGGAACAGTGAGGTGGTTTTCCTGTTTTACTCCTGTGTGCTATTCTCTCTTCCTCCCACGGGCAGGCAGATGACAAGGAAAGGAATGCAGCAGATTCAGGGGGTCTGTGGAGAGCGGGGGGGGGGGGCACCCTCTGCTTTGTTTTTTGTGCACGTTTGTGTGTGTTGTGTGTGTGTGTGTGTGTGTGTGTGTGTGTGTGTCACTACCAGACACATGGCAGGCATGCCGATGGAGCCGTAGAGGAACATTCTGGAGAGGCCAGGGACGGATGAAAGAAAGAGGGACACACAGGGCTCAGTTCCCATATGGTACATGCGGCCATGGCGGTGGCGGCTGACAATGAGAGAGTGCAAATGCAAGATTAGTGGACACACACCACTACACAGCGACAATGCAAAGGGCTCCAACCAGTCAGAGGAGGATTTATACACACAGCTGAAAATAATTACTGCAGAGCGGCGGTCTGCATGAGAGACTTTCACTGACCACAACATTAAAGTTGTGCTCACTTGTTGTGCTCTCTTGGTAGCTCACTGCGGCTGAAGGAAAAAAAACACATCAACGTTTCTGCAGGAAATATGAGAACTTCAGGCACCTGATTAATATTGATCCTACATCCTCAAGATGGATAAAGCTGATGAAGGTGGTGTTGTAGGTCTAATAGCAACATGTTCACAGTCTTATCCGCTGATAGATCTGAGATATGATATCTTCTCCTGGTGTTTTTTCAGCAGGGGCCCATAAAAGAAAACAGCACAGTGGACTCAAAGGTCGTAGCTTCCAGTGAGGGTCATGTCTGTAGCATTTCTGCCACTTTGGGGGCTTCAGATATCTGAGGAGGAGTCACACGGAGGGATATGAAGACAGACTTTAAAATTAAAATGCACAAATTTGATTTAATACATTTAATAAAAGGAGTTACTATCCTCCATCCGACTTGCACAGTGGCAAGGTGAAGATATGTGGGGAAATAACATTTGCAGAAACAGAAACAGTTAAATCTAAGAAAGAATAAGCCAAGAAAAATTGAAAAGTTGAAGCCTGCTCGTTTGCTCTGAAAACCGATTGGATTAAAGTGCCCTAAAAATGTGATGCTGTATTGGAATTACATGTGAAGCTGAAGAACTTGAGGTCACTTGTAATTCCAGAGAGCATTTGAAAATTCTACTTTCAAGTTTAATCCCCGCAGGCAGTTGAATTGTCTGTTTGTATGTGAATACCGAAAGGAGTTCAAATAAGTTGAAGAGCGGAGAGCTGAGAGCAGCTGAAGTATTTGCTGGAGAAGAAAGGCAAGTTAAAGTTGATGATTAGAGTTTACGTTGAAATGCTGGAGAGATCTGATAACTGCGGAGGTGTCAGCTGGTATGCAAACGGTGACAGTCAAATGTTACCTGAAGAGTTGGCTGAAAAGTAGGAAAAAAAAGTTGAAATGTGAGCTGATGTCTAAAAGCTAAAAGCAGTAGTATTTTTTTAGAAAACACCTTTAAAGTTCCCATTTTTAAACCCCCAAAATATGATCAAATGTGATCAAAGATGATTAGTAATTTTCCACCAGAATTATATCCTGGCAGTGTGGAGAGGGCACTTTAAAGATAATATGGATGAACAGTTAAACTGAACAGACACAGGTGGGATTTAGACTCATGACCTCAGTATTTTATAAAAATCCTGGCGATGGCCCTGATGAGCTCAGCGCAGCAATAACAGGCTAATAATCAAGTTGCAGAACAATAAAAAAAAGAATACAGGCACATCACAAAAGACCTTATTAATTGGTTAACCTTCCACCTCATACTATTACAATGTAGTAAAAGTTCATTTTAGTGATTTGCAATGTTTCTCGGATGGACCGAGGTTTTAATGTGCTAGTGGAGCACTGCAGATTACCATAAACAGCCTGTTGTAATATACAATTCTGCATGCAGAAATTTGCACACGCACAGAGACATGCTCATTTATGCACAGTCGCGCTTTGCTCTGTCTCTCTCTCTCACACACACACACACACACACACACACTAAGCGAGGGTCTTATAAACATTTCACAGAGAGGAGAAGAAGCACACACATGGAATTTGGACACTTTATTTGGGCATGATGGGAGAAGGGAAGGGCCTGAGCTGACTGGGAGAGGGATAAAGATGTAATGTCTTGTGAAAGAGGAATCCCTCACACTAGAAATAACAAACTACAGTCAGATATTTACTGCGCGGTGGGTCATACTGTTTACCTTGGCTCTAACTTCATCTGACACTTAGGCTAATAGGCTACTGCAGTGTGCATTAATTGCATTGCAGTCATAGGGATGGTAGCTGATGAGTAAAGAGGCCTCATTTTGAAAAAAGGACAGTAAATGTGTCATCATTTTTTTTTACTAGAGGGAGAAGTGTGATAATGTGCTTTGTATTTACAATATTTTTACTTTAAATAGCTGCTGGCACTTTATGAGAGGACGTTTTTTTCCTGAAAGCTTCATTGGGATGGCAAGATCGGAAGCAATCCAGCAGTCCAAACAAAGGAGCAGTTTAACTGGTGGATGGCTCGCAGCTTCTAACTTCTAATGGGAATGAAACATGCTGTACACACATGGCGCATGTCAGAGAAAGTATTTTCGGAGTAAAGCGATATATCAGCGGACGGACATCTCTGGAGAGACCAACAAGGATCTTGGATGGAGGAGAGCTCCAGGTTGAATATGAGGGCTTGTGTTGCTACGGAGGCATGTGCTTCAAGACGAGCTGTGAGTCATGAACTCTGACAAAATGCAGAGACGGAGTTTCAAGGACTAAAACTGTTTAGGAAGAAAGATGCAAAAACACAGACGGAGGGAGGGGTGAGGGAGAGGGATATTTGTGCAGTTTCAGAAACCCAGAAGGGCATTTCTACAGTAAGCTGCTTCTCCCTCCACCCACCGACCCCTCTCCTCTCTCCACTCCGTCTGGCTATTTATGGTAGGAGTCCTCAAGATCCTACGTAACTCAGAGGAGTTCTGAGGGCTGAGTTCATGGCACCGTAATTCCAACCTGTCGCTACAGTAGGACAGGAAGCTTCAAACATACCTGGATTTGGTCAATAAAAGCAGAGGCGTCGACTCACACCTCTTCAATCACAAGTCAGTGTGCAGAGATATACGAGCACATTCGCACATTATTATTATATCAGCACTACTTTTTATTATTCCTCAGGAAACTTTTTGTCCTTCAACTTCAACACAGCGCTATGTAGAAACTTCATTAACTCACATTTTGAATTTAATTTCAAACAGTTTCATTACATTTTCACTAACACTTGCTTTTACCTGTTACATGTCAGTGTGATTTTTTTCATTCTCAAACTGACGGTTCCACTCCTCTCACAAAAATCCAACTGCTTACAGAGCACAGTCGAACTGTTTCTCAGCGTGTTTAGATCAACTAACATTTCAGCGGCACTCGTCTCTGACTCGTCACACAACAGTTCAGCTGCTTTCATCACTTACGCATCAACCTTCGTTCCTCCTGTGTTCATCTTTGAATGACACTCTCAGGGCTCAGGTCTTCTCTCAACAAGAGGCTGAATCACACGTAGCCGAAGTTATGTAAGTCCCACAACTCTTCCACAGCGTACACCTCAGCTGACATCATCTTTCACTTTATACATTTGTACTAACACTGATTTCTATCAGGACGGTAACTTACTACTTCCACTGACATTTAATCTGCTTTCGTCTTTGGCTCTCCAAATGACAGCTCATCCGTTAATCAGCATTAATCTGCTGCTCTTTACCTGACAGTTCATCTCCTTTCAGTGCTTACTCTTTAAATGGCACTTTAAATCCTTTCAGATCTTCAATGTTCAGAAAAAAGTTTGGATCAAAATGAGTCTTCGTCAGCTCTTCTGTTGCCCAAAACTTTCCCTCCTCATACAAAGTTTACTTCAGCAGCTCCTTTCTGTGCTTGAACTTGAACTTAAGCTTCAACACTTCCGCACTTTTACTTTTAACTGATACTTCAGCTTCAGCCGGTACTTACACTTATTTTAGTATTTCCATTTTTATTACCAATTTATTTTTTTTGCATTGTATTTTTATCCTGGCCTGTCTGCCACTTCAGCTGTTCAGTATTTCAAGTATTCCAAATGTTCAAAGGGTGATTTTTTTCAGCGGCGAGCCACCTGAGGAGCTCTAACGCAGCGCAGAATGCGAGCTGTCCGTGCTTTCATTTGTTTTCACACATCTTAATCTCGCCTCTTACTCACGGACTAATATGAGCTCGTGACATCTTTGGCTGAGGTAGGTGGCGACTGTGAGGTGACGCTTGTTAACAAGTTGGTTTAAAAGTCATTTCGATCAACACTGGCCAAGGATTTAAGTACCTTGTAAAATTGGCTCCGTTTATAGCCTCTGCAAAAGTCTGGAATGTTGATTTTTCAATGTGTTTTTGTTTCCCCAAGTCTGGGAAAGGTCTTCAGCATAAATTCCTCTTGAAATAGGCATATCCCAATAATCTATTTGTTTTCACATAACTATAACCTGCTCAGTGTGGCGAGTCGCTTTGTGCTCACAAACTCAAAAGGCAGATACGAGAACCTTGGAAAGAAGGAAAGGGGAAACTTGACATTTACAGACATGAATTCATTAAGTTAAAATGTCTTCCAAACACAGCTGACAGAAGGTAAACACCCACGAGAGGCTGTGGTTCTCCTGAAGAATCAGCCAAAACGTGGATTATCCAGCACTTTGTGTGTGTGTGTGTGTGTGTGTGTGTGTTTGTAACGCGACTGTAATTTGTGTTGAATCCACTGACGACAGGCGGTGTGTTTCTGTGTCTACACGGCGCACAGGTGATGAGATCCGTCCCCGAGCGAGGCTGCACCAGTAAGTCTGTGCTCTGTGAATATGTGCTGTAGTAGCAGGAGGAAATTTTCATTGAGTCTCTGTTATGTGACCATGTTTGGTAAAGCTCCTCAGGCACGGTCTCTGACCAAGCCCCTTGACCGATTGGTACACACACACTCACTCTCACTCTCACACACACACACACACACACAGAGAGGAGATGGTTTCAATCAGAGGCCTACTGTGGCTCAGACCCCCCCTCCAAATCTTGCACTTTCCACGCTCCGTCACATCTCTCTTTCATCCCTATTTCAGTCAATCCGCTCGTTTTAACCTTTCATCTCATTCTCAGTGTCTCTGTCTGGACTTCACCTTTCCTTTTTTGTTGAATGTCTCCATCATTCACACATAATTTAAAAGAAAAGAAAAACATGGAGCTGCAGTGCCAACTACCAGTAGCTGGCGTTGGCTTGCCGGCGTAGAACTGTCACACTCGCAGCCCACAGCTGACGAATGACCGGACCAGTTCAGTATGCTGCTGTCTGGATGCTTTACACCGAGCAGGTCATTCCCATGCTGACATCACTGCTCAGAAACCAAGGAAACTGAGGAATTAGTGCAAAAGTGAAAGAGAAATGAAGGGAGATCGGTAAGTGAAAAGGAAGCAGTCAGGCAACTGGTTTCTCTTGTCTTCAACTTTATTGAAGAGCAACACTTTCAAGTAAGTCTCAGCTTTCAGCACTACAGTTACATGATCATTAGTAGTGGTCATTGTAGACGACAACAATCCGAGTCACAAGGTAATGCTCAGACAGGGACCCTAAGGCCTGCATGTAGTGTAGGCTGTTTCACATTAAAATCTCCAGAAAACAAAGACAGATCATAACAAGAAATTGCATTGCATTAAAAGACAAAATAAAAATAGACCAAGAAAAAAACAGGGAAGGGACATAAGCCACACTGGCAAGTCATTCCAAAGAAGAAAAAAAAACAAAAACAAGAAACTGGCATGTTATTTGATCAGTTTGTCTGCAATTTTTCCAGTCATTCTAACCCATTATACAAACATCGTCATCCTCGTGTCACTGAAATGAAATTCTTTCTATTTCATCGAAGGATCAGACATGAAATCAAGTATTTCAGAAGAACAAAAGTGGGGCAAAAATACTGGTTGCTTAAGTACCACATGTAACCTTGAGAGGACCAGCAGAGTACACTGTATGGTGAAGTACCAAATTGTGATGCAGCTTTGTTATAATGTACCTAAGACAGAAGAGACATTCTGTCATCCAAAAGAGATGGAAAATACGACCAAAACGGAGGGTTAATTAGAACAGTGTGCATCTGGTTTCAATACTTCGTCACAGATATATACAGATTTGTACATACCTTCATGATAGATATTTTAATATATATATCTTTTTTTTTTTTAAATAGATTCATTATATAATGAAAGTTGGCCTCCCCAAAGAAACAAAGGCAATGTGGTTGTTCTAACCTGATACAATACAGATCATGGCCTAACAATAGCAGCCTCATCAATCATTAATTCACTCTGTCGATTTTCAAAACAGCCCCGGGGTGCCAGACACAGCACAAATATCAGGTCTTGAAATATATTCAGTAGAAAACCCTGACGAATACAAAAACTCTCTGTATGTCCAGTCCATAGACAACCAGGCAACACACACTGATTCTCATATATGCAGTTTTAATTTGTGCACGAGACCTCCATCGGAGTGTGGTCTCAGTCTAAACTCAACCAGAAGCACAGGGCACTGCTACAAGAAGCGTATCGGCATCGCTGCTCAGCCGGCCTCAGGAAGTCTCCCACAGTAGTTTTTATAGTTTGGTGACTGAACCATATTACAATTTGATTCTACAACTATTCACAGCTTTGAGTTTAGGAGGCCGGGGAAATGAGATGCTAGCCTTCCCATCAACTACCTGTATATCTTAAAGAGCTTAGGTTGAAAAATATACTTTGATTTCCATTTTATCGTCTGGGACACTGTGAGCTCATCTTAATGCCACTAAATAACCCATCACAACATTCATAGAGACATGTCCCTGTATCACGGAGAGCACAGAAATCAACACCAAACAGGCTCCCCGAGAGGGATCAGCTTTGGATTAGAATACTTGGCCGGATTAATTATTGTGCAGGCAGATTACAAAAATATATACAGAGAGTATACATAGGGAATACAGAGGAGATAATCACTGGATATTACATTAGAAAGATCATGCTAATCCAAATCTGGCTGCATCACATCCACCATTTGTGTAAAGGCACAAGATACTGTAGCCCCTCCTTTGTGGTGACAGACAGAAATACAGGAGATCGCTGAGTTATTGCTCCACAGGGAGTGTGCTTTATAGTTCCACAGTGAAAACACCACCAGACATTCTCAGACTATTATATCTATCTATCTAACCAGAGATACAAAGACTTAAAGGGGAACTCCACCGATTTTTACACATCAAAGTCTGTTTACATGTCTTGGGAAGCGCTGCTACATTTCTGGAAAAAAAAGATGTCTAAATCTGATCGCAGCTCCCAGCGGCATCAGTTGGGTCCAACATTGTGTCTGCAGACTAAAGTTTTGACAATGACAAAACTCTGGGGGTACAGAGTTAGAAATTCCTGCTTGAGGGTAGAGCCTCAAGGCTACACCTGTTGGCGGTCGAGTTGCATTATGGGTGCAACAGGGTTCTGACAAGGCAGAAGAACACGTCAAATAAAATCATCCACATCCAGTCATCCTAAAGTGTATTTTCAGTTTGTTCAGAAATAAACACCTGATAAGATTTTTTTGGTTTGTTTTTTAAAATTCCATTTTACTGAAGAGACAAAAAAATAGTCTGATGAAACC
>JBAJHX010000039.1:17795542-17806226 GCA_037176925.1 Amniataba percoides | reverse complement strand
TGGTCATAAAAATGGTCTTAGTCAGGCATTTGGTTTAGACAAAATACTCTAAAAGCCACATTCTGACTCATTCTGTGCCCTTTAACATGTGAAATCACTTTTCTGATTTTTTATTTTTTTTATTTGATAATGTGTTTGTGTACACTGAAATATCAAGAGGCCAGACTGTCTTCTATATCAGACAGTGTTGCTAATGACAAGCATGGCTATGATCAATTATAATGATTCAGATCCTTTTCCTTTGTGTATTTACACTACAATTATATTTGCCCTCATGGACTGTGTACTCAAAGAAATGGCCAGCGAGGGTAAAAGAAAAACAAAAAAAGCTCACCGTAAAGGAGGTAACCACAGGTTATGGCTACATTTAGTTTGACCAGTCCGGGCTCACCCCTGTGAACAGCAAAGAACACATTGTAAAGGTACTTCAAACACAGCAGTAACGCCACAACCCTCAAGATAAACAAGCCAGGAGGGGGGTGGCTACTTGCTATTCCAGTAAAATCTAAAAGCACTCACACTGTGCTCCTCTAATGAATGTGTAGAGAGGACATGATGCAAACTAATGTAACACGACTAACACATTAAGCACAAATCACGGAGAAAGGTCTTTCAAGGTTGTCTCATGATTGTCTTATGTTGATGAGCTTGCTGTGACACCATTGGTTAGGTCTTGGATAAAAAGAACAGCACAGTGACAAGACTATAAGAGAGCTTGAGATTGTTGTGCGTCCATAAGATGACAAATAGTTCTTTCAACGGCACATCAGAATATTCATCTTTGTCATCTTTCTTGTTTCAGAACAACTGTTAGGTGTCTTTGAAAATAATATCTGTTCAAAGTAACACTGCAGGTTTCTCCGCTTCAGTAGACATGTGATCTTGGTATCAGCCACAAGGATCGTATAGCAAATGACTGGCTGACCGTTGGTGTAAACAGAACACCACAACACACATACTGTATAAACATACACACTCAAAAGTCCATGCGTGCACACACACCCACTGTACGTCGGCTCACCTTACCCACCAGGTGACCCTCCGCTCACCACTGTCAAATTATGTCCTGAAATTGTCCTCTGAAGTTGCTCAACTGATTTAAGTGTAAAGGAGTAAATGAGTTCTATGAAAATATGCCCACTGTGTCTGCATGCATGTGTGAAATAAACTCATTGTTTTTTCTAAATGGCCGATAACATCGCAGGCGATGTAACTGTCTTGAACAAGCACGTACATCATTCCACAATCAGGGATTTTCTCCGATTCTGTATCTAATCTAATGTCTGTTTCACAAGAGAGCAATCCTCCTGTTAGCTGATCAGTGGTATCACTTTACCACTGCACTTACAGAGATGCAGCGAGCAAATATGAACTTGGATAACACCCAGTCTAACTGACAGTGTGATAGTCAGGGAGTCTGCAGGCTGCCGGCTTACAGTACAAAGGCTTTGTGATAATCACATCAGTGTGATCCGGTTCCAGTTAATGAAATGTACAGTGAACCCACGCTCCTCTCTCGATGTACGGTTAAGTGACTGGAATTTGACCAAGAAAGAGATACAGAGCCTTTAATGCAGAAAGTGCTGCGATTCAACAGGGCTCGTGCAAGAACTGCTCAACCAAAAGATTTGCTCCTAAACAGCACATTCAAGTATTTGAAGAGAACTTTCACAATTGCTGTCCAGGCCTGTTGTACAAGTGTACTTTTCTATGCAGGGGGACAACAGCAGTCCTATATAGGCTGTAAGAATTATCATAACTCTTAAACAAGTTATGCTTTAATACCACTTGTAAGACTTTGGGCTGTCTCAGAGAAAGTTGACAACTGTGAGACAAACAAATCTTTGGACAGTGACATACATGCGTGACCAAAACCCTAAGAGCCAGAATATCATGTGGAATTACACACAATACAGTGGATGCTGCTACATCTCATCAGCACCACTTTAAAGAAAGTTTAGGAGGAAAAAACTAAATAAAGGAGGTGAAACAGAAAATAAATTTGTGTGGAAACTTTGCGGAGCAATGAGGGCGCTGATGGATGAGGCAAGGTAGCTCTGCTCTCATGCTTTTTTCTCTCACACATTCATTGCACAGCCTGACAAGCCTATTGCCATTCTACAGAGTGACAAAGATTGGGACCAAGACTTTATTAGACCCATCTCGCACACCGTGACGTGCAATACACTTACAGTCTAAAGGCGCCTTTACAAAGACATTTTAAACCATCAGACTTCATATCAAACTATTTCTTCTTTATTTCAGTTCCGGTAAGGCTCTGTTATGACATGGGGTTGACAGCTGTAGTAATATTTTCTCTCTTTTTTTCGTCTCCTTTCATACGTCTACTGGCACTGCGAAATTTGTCTGCTGATTTCTGACAGCAAGACTTCAAGCTCTGTGATGTGAAATTTGCCTTTTAGCTCTTGGGAAACATTTCTGTGAGTGAAACTTGCGGACAAATCGAGCAGAACATTTAGCAATTTGCAGGCGTTACACTAATAATCATGGATCACAAGCGCACAGCCCCTAATGAAGAGGTGGCATTTACTGAAATATTATGAGAGTTTGGTGGATCCCGCTAGGAATACAAACAAGCATCAGAGAAGAGAGTTTGGGATAAGCATAAGAAAATGTGTGAGTGTTTCAGTGTCTTCTATGTTGACTTGGAAGGTAAAATATTAATTAATAATAAGTATTATAGCTAAACCAGGTTGACCTCGGCTCAAAACGGCCCTGAGATCTGGTCCCTCAGTCTTCTCAGATGGCCCTGCAAATGTTAAGTTCAAGTCCAGATAAGCCAATCAAAAAATGCAGGCGGGGGAGTCCAACACGGTGCTTGTTAATGGAATGGATTATGATAACCGCCTGGGCTGCGTTGCCTGCCAGAGCGACACGCTGAAAGACCCCGCGCAGCAACAATGAAAACAATGCAGGCTTCAAACAGCGCGGCTTTGGCCACTCAAGCACTATTGAGAGCTGCAGAGAGAACAATGCTGCTGTGTGACAAGTCTTAATGATGCTGTAATACAATCAGATTGACCGGAGAATTAAGGCTTGCAGCACTCCGGTGTTGCAATGAGATGAGCTTAAAGGCATTAGGATACTACTGCAGACTGGCTCTCAGCAAGAGGAGGTAAAGAAATAAACAGACATGGTAAAAGGCAAAGCTCCAGTTGGAGGAACAATATTATGCGATAACAGGAACTCTTTTCCCAAAGAATTTGCCGTTCTCCTCATGGGAGCTGAAGGAAATTATGCAACAACAAGAAGTGCATTAAATCCTTCCATAAAAAAATGTATGTAAAGATAAAGAAGCTTGACGAGGAGGGCTAAGATACTAAGCACCTGAGCACTCAGCAGATGAAGACTGGTAGCAGAAGGAGGAAGGGAACCCTCCTCCCTCTTATCCCCCCACCCCGCTCCCCCCATTTCTCTTTTCTCCCCCTTTCTCGCTCCATCAATGATGCTGGCCGGGCCCGACAGAGAGACAATAAGAGCGAGGGAGGTGTGCTGCATTGATTCGACAACCAGTGATGTGGGGTTCAACGGACAGCTAGAGGCAGGAGGAGGTGCACAGAGAGCTGGTGGTTTGTGTGTAAAAGGGGGGGGTGTCCACATGAGGGGGGAGAGGGGAGGAGAGCAGAGGACTAGGCTGCTGTTGTTTGCTATGAAAAGGAGTCTTGTTGGCTGTCTGCTAGAGCCAGAGAGGAAGCGAAACAGAGGGAAAAAGAGAGAAAGAAGGGGAGGAGGAAGGAAATAGTGCTCTAAGAATATAAGGGAAGCGAGAGAACAAAAAGACAGAAAGCAGAAGAGAAATGTTTTAAAACGACTGATTGTGATATTGGAAAGGAGAAAGAAATGGGGAAAGAAATTACCATTTCTCTTTCTCAGGATTCATTGATGCAAGTAACACAGTCAGCAGAAGCAGACAGAGAGCAGAAGACAGAGAGAAGACAGGAAAGACAATAATCAAAGGCTAAATCCTCTGAATCTACAACTCTCTGGAGACTCCACTGAACACATTAGATCCATCCTCTCCCCTTCCCTTATTCATTTTGATGAAGGGAACGCCATCGTCATCCCTCCAAAGATATTACCTACCACCCCAGACGATCCTTCACTACCACCCACCGCCCATCTTCATCCCTTCATCTATTTCCTCTCTTCCCTTGTGAGCTAGTCATAGCTGCCAGTCTGAAAAGGCAGATGTGAGAGGACAGGCTTCTCCTAAAAGCGCCCCAAGCATTGGCACTTTTTTCGCCTGCCAAAATGACAAGGCATAATGTGTCAGTGTTTTGGCCTTTTCTGATGGGAATACGACATCATGGCCTGTGTTTATGAGCGTCTATGGCGTCATGTTTATTTGCATGTTGCACAGTCTCCTGTCTGATTTCAGTATGTTAGAGTGCTGTTGGATATTTCATGAATGGATTTCTGTTGCTCTTACCAGACTGGGTTGGCGTTGACGGCATCATCAAACCACAGGATGTAAAGACAGAACAACCCCACGATCAGGGCGTGCACAGTCGACACCAACCTGAGGAGGAACAAACACACACACACAGGATTATAGTCGTACATATGATGACAGAGTTGTAGCTAGTCGGGAATCATGGGGGTGTGTGTGGTTAGGGGTGAGGTCTAGTTAAATGTTTGCTCATGACTGCATTCAGTATTTAATTATATCTATGTTACCCCCTGTAAGTGTGTGTAACTTCTTTTTATCAGGACTGATACAGCATGGCCCTGACCTTTGGAGTGGTTATCTGGGCCACTGAAGAGATACTCGAGAGGTCCAGTGGCCCTTATCTCTCCTCTACCAGAAACACAGATCCTCCACTGTCTCTATGCAGCGTCTCGGGTACAGTGGCCCCTGTCCACAGCCCACAGCTGCTGGCCTGAGCCCCGGCCAAGACCGGCTCTACAGATCAACTACTGCACGAGTGGATGAGTCCATTATTACTGCTGGATTGGAGTGAAGTGTCTAAAAATGGAACAGCCACTGAGGAGCGTGGCAAAAGGAAGTTGGTAAAAGTGAGTGTTTATATAGCCGTATGTGTAGGCTGTTACAAATCTCACTGCCAGTCTCTGGTTCTTGAATTTGGACTGAGAACAAACTGTATTCGTAAAAACGAAAAAAACGGGCAATTTGAAATAGATAAACGATAGAAAAAAGAAACAAAGTGAGCAACATTAACAGCACACATTGATACTCTCTGTAACGGTGTTCAATACCTTACATGTGACCCAGCTCTTTCTTTGGAAATGCTTTCTCCCTCCACTCCATGCACTTAAGCAGTGGTTACATAAACAACATACTGACACACTGAGAGCTGGCTGTTATGCAACGGTAGGCCACTCTGAAGCGAACCATCAGTGCCTGGCCTTTGACTTGTTTTGGACTATACTTGGTCAGTACATCGTGTACTTTAAAGATGTGGACAGACAGACATGCTGTGTAAACCATAGTTGTATGAATGAACTGTATCTGTGAGTACTGATAGGCAGCGGAAGAAGCAGACAAAAAAGAAGAGAGTGAGAGGGAAAAATATATATAACGAGAGTCAGTGAAAGATGTTACACAACCACAAATTATTGCCCTCTGAACTGCACCCCTGAGGGCTCTGCCTGAAACTTGAAACCACTCTGTGCTCCGTCAGAAGTTCACCTCACAGCTGTAGTTGTGTGGAGCAATGATGAGCAGGCCTGAAGCACACCAGGGTCCACCTCAACAGGGCTGTATCACCGGTAACTCTGGTCTTTGAACACAGAGGTCATCTCTGGCAGAACGTCATGACTTTGCGATGTTATACAACAATACTGTTCTAGCTCTGATCAATACAAAACAATTAAGGGGAAAGACAAAGTGCTGGTGGGTTTACTTTCATTCAAGTCTGTCCCGTCCAACATCTGACAGGGGAAATTCCAGTGTACATTTTCCAACGTTGTAAGAAAAGTCACATCTCATTTCTCTTTACAGCTTCAGCGTTTTGGACTAATAACATACAAGAGTATCAGAGAAATCTTTATATTCAACATTACAGTCACATTTCCTTTTTACCTTAAACTCCTTTGAACCAAATGAGGGACAGCTAGTCTGGCTCTGTCTGAATGTAACTAACTCCACCACCCAGTACCTCTAAAGCCCTCTTATTAACACATTGCATAAAATCTTTTTTTAATCCATACAAAAACAAAACAAAAACTGGTGCCTGACTATTTCTTGGCCTGAACCAGTACTTTCTGGAGTCTCCACTAGCTAACAATTACAGAAACAGTCTAGCATGTAACCCAAGATAAATTGGGGAATGGTAGTTTTAACACTTTTTTTTAACAAACATAACATTTGAAATTCATGAGCTGTAGAAGTGTTGGAAAGTGGATTTTGTCCTCTCAATCCTCTCATTTAACTCTCGCCAAGTAAACAAGTAAGTGCATTTCCATTCCATTTCCATCTATTTTTTTAAACCTGCTGGCTGATTCGTCGGGCTGTGTTGGCTGTCTAAGGTCCATTTGATAATGAGGGACCCTATCTTTATTGCGATGCTAACAGTCATACAAAAAAAACAGCATGATAACCTTTTGTAGAGACGGAGAAACATGTGGAACTCTTATTAGCTCCAGCTTTCTAAATGGTACCAAGATGAAACTGCCAGATAATTTACAGGTTACAACTAAGCCTGTCTACAGCAGGGGGAGTTTGTGGGGGGGTGGGTAGTTGCTTCCTGTAACCCACCTTGAGTTCCACTCTGTGAGCTTGGTGGGGGGCAGCCGTCTGTATCCCGGTGTGATGGCAGAGGAGAGCCGCGGGCTGGCTACTGAGAAGAGAAGCTGGAAACCCACGAAGCTGCCAGCCACCACAGTCAACTCTCTCGTCTCCATCACTCACCTGCACACAACAGGGGGGGAGACAGGAAGGGAGGGGTGGGGGCAGGATACAGAGAGGGTGATACACTTGGACAGGTTCAATCGATGGCTGTCAGTCATCCTGGGGCAGCGAAACTGAGGTGGTGGCGGTGGTGAGAGGGTGAAGCGGCACCCTGTGTGGTTCATCCAGTCCACAGAGGGAAGAAGAAAGAGAAGGAGACAGACGGGGGGAAAGTATAAGCTGAAGACAGGCGCTGTCTGAGGCGAGTGACATGAGAGCTTTAGACTGGCAGGGCAGTTTATAGAAGAGGAAGAGAGGATGAAAGGAGAGAGAGAAGCATTGGAGTTAAGGGCAACAGAGGGAAAAATACAGAACGGCAAAAACAGAAAGGGAAAAAAAAAAAGAAAAACGTTATTGAATACTGTAACATAGCATTAAGATGTGGAATAAAAGGTCTCCATTATTATGCATATTTTGAAAGGGGATTACAGTGAGTTGTTTAGGACACACCAAAAATCCCAGAGAAGAAAACAAAGGCTGAGCGGGGAGAGAAAAGAGGATTGTCAAGATGAAGCAACGGGTTCAGCTCATGAGGCAGAGGCTGATGAAGACTGCGTAACAAGTTTTTATGCTGCCTTTCACTTGAACAATGCCCTTTATTTGCTCATACACACGTTTAAACCAGGTGTATTAGACCAGTGGTATTTTACTTTCTTTCCTTATTGACGACACTCCGATTTACCTCACAGATTTGTGTGTTATCCCTGTTGGTAGTATTAACCAGTGCGAGGGGAGTGACAATAAACATCTAAAATAATGAGACCCAACTCAAACCCTGGATGCACACATGCAAACTACCGGCTGTAAACACATGCACACCCACAGTGTACGCACTTAGTGAGAGTAAACAGACCTCTTCAGTGAGGTCAACAAACTGGAAGCCAGTCTTTTTCGTATTGCAGGCAGTCAGTGGATATGGGCTGAAATTGTGCAGTGTTTGCAAAAGCAGCAAAGTCAGTTCTGTCGGAATGGTCTTTTTTTAGGCGCTGTTAATGAAAAAAAAGTGCAGAAAACTAATCTACACAAAATCGTTCTGCTGTCTGAACTGAAATCTAATCGCTTTTCCAGGGAAAGAATCGAGAGCATAAAATTCGCCCGTGTTCTGAGCCGGCGGATGACTCAGGGTCGGGCAGGGGCATCAGCTACTCTCTGGCCTCATCCCACAGACAGACTACATATGGAGCGAGTACTGGAGACTGAGGACTTCATAGCCCTCAAGACCAGAAATCCTGGAGACACTTGCATCTTGTGAGCGTCATCATCCTGCTCCGTCTGTTAGCTTCCACCTTTCCACTAAGTAATTACAACAAAACTGTCAATATACACCCATCACCTACCAGACAAGAAAAAAACTGAAACAATAAATAAAAGTCCAGAGGAAACACTTGACGCTGAAGTGCATCCTCATCATGACCTTTCATTTGAGTAGTAGCAACATCAGCTATTACAACATAATGCGTCTGGACTCTGGCCTCACAAATGCACTGGAACTCTGTCTGGACCACAGAAATTATGTAAGCCATTTAAAACCACTTTTCTGACGATTAGGATTGTGCAAGGTAAAGACACTGCCTGTCGGACACAAAGGAGGACGAATCCAATGTACCTGGTATTTTGCATAGGCATTCCCTTTGCAAAGCGACCTAAGTAACGCAGCCCGTGAGAGAGCACATGACACATGGCATGTAGCCCACATCAAGGTCTATTTTTACTCTTAAAATGCCTGATGTCGTGCAACGCACAGCATTGCGTAAAACACAACGAAATACAGCAAAAGAACAAGAAGATGAAGAAAACACCTGAAGACAAAGCGCCATGAGCAATAGCCCTCAATCTGAACACTTTAACGAAGGCTTACAGCTTTGCTCAGAGCCACCAGGGGCGATCTTCAGAACAACGCTGTGGAAACATCTGCAGAAACAGTCGACAGTAGAGGATGTTTAAAGGTTTCCCTGCAAAAAAAAAGAAAAAAAAACAAAGCAGCTGTGAGAAAAGCACACCTCCTACTCCACTAAGCTTTCCAATAAACCCCCATTGACTAGAACCTGGCATGTCCAGCAGGGAGGCAGAGATCCTTCCTGCAGGAGACACACTGCACTGAGAGCCTCTTATTGTCCCCCCCCCCGAGCCTGCCCCCACCTCAGCCTGCAGCCCTGCACATTCCCGGCCACGGCTGATCATATGCAGCATGTGCCTGAATAATTCATTGGCATTCTTCACCTGGCAGACTGGTTCACTGTGCCCCATGGGAGGAGGAGGAAGAGGAGGAGAGAGAGCCGCTCACTGCGGCTGACAGCCCGGACAGGAGCCTCTCTGCCGGCCACACTTTGACCTTGGTTCCGCCGGACGATCCTGCTGCTGTCAGCAAACCACGGCCCCCTGACATATCGACCAAACATAAATAATAGCGCTTCAGTTCCCCCCCGCTCCCATGAAAATCAACCCCCCCTCCTCCTCCTCCTCCTCTCGTCTACCGCATTGCTGCACAGCCCGGCGGCTCCTCCGCTGCTCGGCGGCCGGAGCTGCTCCCGCAGGCCGGCCGGGGTCACCGCGGGCTCACCGGTACACGACCGGCGACTACTGCCGGTGTGACCGCGCACACACACGGTACACAAGCGAGCAACAGACGGCCTTTGTGTCTCGGAGCGGCTCCGTGAGAGAGAGGCAGCCTCAGGGTGACTCCTCTGATCGGACCGAGCTGAACAAGCAGCCGAGCCCCGCGGCCAAGACGGAGAGGAGGAGCCGGTCAGAGAGAGAGAGAGACGGAGACCTGCCCGGTTAAAAGCATTAATAAACACAGTCTGACACTCTCACACACACAGTCTCACACACACACGGATACACACAGTCTTACCTGCGGGCCGTCGCACAGCTCGGTGTCGGCGGATAAAGGTCCCGTTCAGCCGCCGCCGCCTCCACTTTCCTCCAACTTGACGTTAGCTAGCAGGTCGGCTAAAGAGAAACAGCCCGCTGACCGAGCTCGGTGAGAGGAAGGAGAAGAAGAAGAAGAGGAGGAGAGGGGGGGAAAGAAAGAAGAAGAAGAAGAAGAAGAAAAACAAAAAAGGCTCCTCTGCTACTCGAACAAAGCCTCGGCCCGACCTGCGTCGCCGCGCGGACACAAGTGCAGCCTCTCCCCGCAGCCTCGGCTCCGCGCCGCCATGTGTTTCGACTTACGGTTCTCCAGAAAAAAGTTTTTTTCTTTTTTTTTTCTTTTTTTTCTTTACTCGTTTTATTTTGGCGTTGACAGTGAGCCGTGACGTCACGCGTACCCACCCCCTCCTGCACACGCCCCCCGCCCCCTCCCCGTCAGAGAGGCTACACCCACGAGGAACAAAGAGCACCGCGCGGCGTTGTGGGTGACACCTCCACCCTGCAGCTGCCTCAGAAACCACCTCACACTGACTCTGTCTCCACAGGGCGAAAGTCTAAACCTGTCTGAGTTACACTTTTCTCAAATTAATTTTATCAGCGTGAGACAACACTGTCAAAAAGAACCACCGCACTCCCACACAAGTGTAATGTTAAGCAATATAATGAATTGTAATTTCACAGATAATGACAATAATAATAACGATAATACTACTACTACTACTACTAATAATAATAATAATAATAATAATAGTAATAACCTAATTTGTATGACACCTTAAAACTTAGTTACATGGTACTAAAAGCAACAATACACCGCGTTCCAAATTATTATGCAAATGATATTTTTCTCCGATTTTCCTAAAGTGTCAATATAAATGACAG
>JBAJHX010000039.1:17769157-17785365 GCA_037176925.1 Amniataba percoides | reverse complement strand
TCTTACATATATATATATGTATATGTACTTTTTGCAGATTTTTTCACTTTAAAAATTTAGAAATTTAAAAAGAGTCAGATTGCTTGTGTAGATATACCTGACATGAACATGAGATAACATGAATCTGACTTTGAAAATTAATTATTCATTCTGAAATATCTCTGACCTCTGCTCTGATCTCTTTTTAGCTCAAACACTTCCATCATCAGTTTCACGGCTCGCTCTGGGTAAAACCAGCTACTGTCAACAAAGTGAAAATTTGTTCAACAAATTGTCGAGCTTACTCGATTCATCAGCCGTAACTGATTCGTGAGCGCAGCCAGGTAGGACCGGACCATTTAAAGTTTGTTCTGAGGGGCATAATACGGCAAGCCACAACATACCATCATTTTTTTCCCTGAAATTCCAAGAGGCTAAAATATTATATTAGGCGCTCTAAATAATTCACTCACATAATTAATGTTCCATGTTCGTGAAGTATTTTTCAGGGCCCCTGTCAGCCCAGGGCCCTTGGAATCATCCTAGCCTTTCCCTCCTTTACAGCGCCCCTGGGCGTATACATATGTTAGACACCTAAATCTCCAATGTGCCTGTCCGCTGTTTGAAAAGCCATCATTTGTGTGTGTGTCTGGATGTGTAAGAAGGAGCCTCGGAGTGAGATAGTACTACTGTACTACACTGTTCAGCGTGCCAGCGAGTACGTCTCTTTTTCCGTCTACGTGGAGTGTTGCCAGTTCTGTACCTCCAGATCAGTGCAACATGCATCTCTCCCTGAGCACTCCACCACTGAAGAATCTCCACTCTAATTAACTGAGATTACAGCAATTAGCAGACCATTAATCACACCCTTATTAGTTTAGCCAGGCAGAGAGAGGGGAAGAGTGAAGCGAGGGATGGAAAGACGGATGGGAAATAGAGGAGGAGGAAGGATCGAGGAGGAAGAGAGAGGTTCTCCTCTTGGCACAGGAGCTGGCTGTGATTTTCACACTGCCTTCTGTCTCACATAGTGTAGCTTTAGGAGCAAAACAATGCCTCCCTGATTAATAAGTGTCTATACTATATGGTGTGCATGTGGTTATATTTGTATGTAAGTGCGCATATGGTGTTGAACAACACTCACGAAGCCAACACACACTCACACTTGCATGCTGACACGCCTTCATGCAATTCCAAACACGCCCCCTGCAGATTTTACATGTGATAGAGGGAAGTGTAGATTTAGTGTGCAATGTGTTGAGTCCTAAAGACAACTGTGTGCAAGTGTGTGTGTATCAGTGTGTGTGTGTGTGTGCAGTATGGTGGTGGGTGGCAGAGTGTGAGTTTGGGAAGGCACGAATGCTGGTATGTTAAAGCATCAAGCGTGTGTGTGCTTGCATGTGTGTCTGAATGCATGGTGTTACAGTATCACTGAGAATAAGAGTGTGTGTGTGTGTGTGTGTGTGTGTGTGTGTGTGAGCCAGGGGGAAGAGGTTGTGTGTGTTAAGGAAGGAGTGAGAGCGAAGCGGCTTCAGAGGATGAATTTCTAAATACGCTCTATCTGATACCATCTTCTATCTACTATTCTCTCTTTTTCTCCCCTCTGTCCCCCCTCCACCCCTCCATCCCCCCCAACTCGCCTCCCCTCGTCAGCAAGCGGGGTCAAATGTTATTCCCTCCTCGTTGTCACGGTTGCCAATCACCTCACATTCTGTAGCAACTGTTTCCAAGGCAACGGAGAGATCCGGTTGCCAGGCACCGAGAGCAATGCATGTGATTGTTACTTATTTATTTAATTCTATCTTTATCTATTTGTTCATTCTAAATGCGTCCACACTTGCGTTCACGTGCGCACCCTCCATGCACCAGAAATACACACGCACGCAAACACACACACACACACACATTGTCATCACTGTTCCTCTTACACCACTCTTTCTCTCGCTCTCACATGCACACATACATGAACCGTTATCTCTTCTTTATTTTTTTTTGAAAACACACAAAAGCATATACACACACGTGCACGCCAAAACATCTCTCTCTCACACACACACACCTACACACACACAGCGACTGATATGACCCTGGCGCTAACTAACTAACCCATCTGCATTTACCACAGGTGTGAAACGTGCGCATTGGATGACAAACAGTGATTATCATAGCAATAAGGATCCTAATCTGAGCTCTGCTCTCCTCCTGGCCTTCTGTTCCCTCCTCTCATCTGCCACGTCTCATAGGAGCTGCACAGTGATAAAGACAGGCCCTAATGAGAGGGCTCTTATTGCACTGTGATTTTCTCCCCCCGTCCCTCCGTCCTACCCTCACCCACCCCCGTCTCCATATCCATCCTCCTATACCTGCAGCATCCTTTCTCTCTCCATCCATCTATCCATCCGATGCCTGCAGCCACTCCTGCGCGCATCAGGCCTTTTGTTTGTCTGGATAAATATTACAGGGTAATTGTAATGGAGTGACCCATCGAGGGGGGAAATTACCGCTATCACCGCATGGCCAAACCCAAGACGCACTTATTCATTCAGAGTCTATTGTCTCTGTTTGCTTTAGTGCTGTGGTTATTACAGACAGAAGTATAGGGGGACAGCTTGGATGGAGGAGAGGGGGAGGAGGGAGGCTGAGGAAGAGGACGGTGGGTCAGAGCAGAGGAGGAGAGGTGACACTGACCAGGTTGATTCTGATGGGGTGGGGGTGGGGGGTGGGGGGGGGGGTGCTTTGATGTCGCCTGGCTCACACATGTAACGCGCTGGACTGTTTGTTGGCCACGTTTTGCTGCATTCTTGTTGAGAGGCAGCTTGCTATTGTAGGGAAAGGACAATAGATTAATCATGTTCATCCTTGGCAGCCCTATGGGAAGTGAAGAATGAAGAACTATAGGTGACTTGAGTGTCGGGCATGTAGGCAGTGTTGCTGATATACCGTGCTGTAGATATACCCTGTAGGCAGTTCAGTTGTGCAGACAGTGCAGATAATGACATACTGTATACTGATACATTTTAGCCATGCTAGTGGAAATGGCAATATTGGCTTGATGGTCAGTCCACTTTGGTTCAGACTGAAATACCTCAACAGCTACTGGACCGATTAAGATGAAGCTCTGTACAAATATTTATGGCCCCCAGAGGATGAATCCTGCTGACTTTGGTTTTCTCCTTCTACTTTCCCTGTAGCACCAGCAGAAGGTCGACACACTTGGCCTTTGAAATATCTCAACAACAGTTGCGCAGAATTCACTGAAATTCATGATGCCCTGGCAATGAACTGTAGATTTCAGTGATCCCCTAACGCTGTGGCTTCAGTGGGTTAAAGATTTCATTTGTCCAGTGAAATCTCAACAGCTACTCAGTAGATCGGCAAAGACTTCTGTACAGACATTCAAGGCCCCCGGAAGATGATTCCTACTGGCTCTGATGATCCTCTGACTTTTCCTCTAGTTGACATTTTGGTTTTGAGTGAAATGTCTTCAGAACATTAAATTGGACTGCCATGGTATTTGGCACATACATCCAAGATCCCCTCATGATGAGTTTTAACAACCTTTGTGACTTTTTGACTTTTCATGTAGTGCAACCACAGGCCAAAATTATATTTCCTTTTCAAAACTTTGGTTCATGACCAAATACCTGCAAATTAATTACTTTCTCATCAGCTTCAGATCTAGTTTTAGTTTAGTGTGTTTAGTGATTTTAGCATGCTAGCTTGTGCTGTTAAGCTTGTGCCTTAGTAAAGTGGTGTAGAGCTGCTAGCATGGCTGTAGAGTCTTATAACAGATTTTGTGTTTAGTTGAACATGGTCCAGTTGTGCCAATAATCTTTGTTTTACATCATGATGCAGCTGAGGGTAGCTGATATACCTGTAGAACACAATCAAATAGAAAAAACAATTTCACTATTTTTGTAATAAAAGGATGGGTGTGCAGCTCGTGATTAGTTTTAATAAATAAATTGTTCTAGCCAGTACCGTTATTCAATTATTTTTTCCTGTGGATTGTCAGAAAAATAGTTTGAAAATTGTGGATGGAAGACAACCTCTTACAAAATGTCCAAACAATGAATCTAAAACGCAACAAAAATTAATTTGCTGTCATAAGACAATGAAAACCATGAAACTCACATTTGGGCTTTTTGTCAGTTAGAAATCAGGCCTACTTGGTCATTTTTCAGGCCACTGCTGTATTATAATGTGAGATGTTCATGTTATCGTGTTGGCTCTCTGCACATAGTCTCAGTATTAATCAGATATCATAGAAAAACCAAACTAGTGAAGCAGGTAATCAGTGTAGGCAGGGAAATCAATTGGATCTTTAATTGCTGTGTGGAAGAAGAGACAGAAAAATTGCACACACACGCCCATGCACGCAGACAGAAAGATGCACGCACACACACACACACACGCACACATACATATGCACAGTGACAGAGAGACAGTGGAGCTGATGTGAGTGGAGTCTCTAGGGAGTGGCGTGGAGAATCCTCTTGGCTGGGAATTTCCAGGGTTTAGCACACAGACACAGTTTCTGTCAAAGGGCCCTTTTACATGGATGAGCCCCAGCATCACATTCGCCCACTGTGAAATAGAGGGATTTGAATAATCTTATTACATCCCATTACAATAACACTAATATGATCCAATGCCCTGCAAACTATACCAGTGTGGGGAAATTGACAATTTTGACCACCCCACAGGGTACCAGAGACAGGGCGAGTAATTCACAAAAATAACAGATATTATCAAGGGATGTAGTGTAATTTATTGGTGCACTTAACCAACAGTCCAGCTTTTAAAACAATGACTTGATTGCGGATTTTACTCAGAGTTTGAAGATGTTATCACATCCTTGACTTTATTTTACGTCCTTTAGCAATACCACTGTGTAAAAACATGCCACTGCAAGTCTGCATTCCTAATTTCACTTTAATGAAAGTAGACTTAAGTGTTATCAGCAAAATACTTACATATTTAATATACTTATCTATACTTAAATGGAATACTGTAGTTATCAAAAATAAAAGAAAGTAAGCTCATTGTAACTGATGCATCAGTGGCAGCTGGAGCTGGTTTATAAACGGTATACTTGGAAAAACCCTAACCTGTCCATTTTTTCTATATCCTTTCCATGGCGTATTTCTATATTAGTACTGTGATGTGTTTGTGTTTTTATCTTTTTTATCTATCTGTAGTATACAATATTTAAATCTTTGTTATGTTTCTTATATGTCAGCATCTCAATAAAACATGGAACTATTTGGCATGAAAAATCCTACAATTTGCAATTCAAATGAAGACATCCAAATTAAACAAGAGTTAAAAGGATATAACACTGTTTGTTTGACTTTAAACTGGTAACAACAGATTTTTTTGGCCGCTTAGTGGGAAGAAGTTGTGAACAAGGCGCTGACATATTATAAATTGGCTGTCAAACTTGTTAGCAAATCGTTAATTCCACATCCAGCAGATACAGGGCAACATTAACATTCATTTCGGAGTTGTGAATCTGGCCACCTGGTGATTTTGAGCCCAATATTCACCCTCTTTGTAGCTCTGTTTTTGGTCTCCACCAACTCCTGAGGAAAGAAATATAGCTCTTTAACTGCTAAATGCTCCATCGTGTTCCCCTGTTAGTCACCAACTCTGGTACTGGGCAGGTTGTGCATAACGAGGGGTTTAAAAGCTTTTTTGCAGAAAACATCTGCCCATGAGTGCAGAGAGAGTGAACCAAAATAATAAAAGCGTGGGAAATACAGCTAAACAACAAGTGGAACTCTATAAAGCTCTGTAAAGACCAGGAGAGCTGCAGGTTCAGGTGATGATTCTTTGAAGGTAATCTGATATGCATATATACATGTATACTTACAAAATATTGATTACAGCCACTTTAAAGACCAGTGATGGAGCTTGCTAACATGTCACGTTTTGTATGAATAATGTGAATCTGCAGGGGCACTATGGCTGTCAGATGGATGTGCATTAAAGGTGTGGAGAAGCAGAAAACGTTCTTAGTTGTTTTCCAGCAGTGAATCCAGACAGCTCTTTCTCATTAACCTCATTGATATTGTTCTTGTCTGATTCGAACAGTTTGTCTGTCTCATTGTCCCTGTCTTTTATTCTGTCTCCCTCTCTTCCCGCCCCTCCTCCAGGCAGCTTGGAGAACAGCTGAGAGTAGACTGAGATTTATCTCTGACTTTCTAAATGCGCTCCCGTGCCCCTACCTGCCTGCATGCCTGTTTGCCCGCCAGCCTGTCTGGATATTGGATTTGCTCTTTGACTGTGACCTTATACACGGCGAGCCACAGGAGCTAGTGTGACTGCTGGACCTTCTGTCCTGTCGTGCAGAGTCGTGTCTTCCTGCCATCGGGGGCCCAGCCTCCACCCCCACCCCACCTCTTTCCCCCCCAAACCAAACCCTCAACACACCCCCACCTCTCAACCCCTCCACCATGTGCACTTATTGGATTCCCCTCTTCACCACGCACTCTGATAAGGGCATCTGTCAAGCGGATGAACAATCAGAGCTAAAAAGGTGTGTGATGCACGCTTGGAAGGATCTTACTTCCTGCAGAGGCCGAGTGGATGCTGGGCAGAGGGACGGGATGAGTCTTGGGGACCACAAGCAGGACTTTTTAAGGAGAGGATTACCATCACCGTGGTCGCTCTTCACATCGAACCAGTGTCCGGGGGAGGGCGTATATTAACATCCGTTTGTTGCCGGTGGTGATGGCTTCCGCTCAGCTACGCGTATTCTCAAGCAATAACATCGACATCTGTATTATCAACCCAAGAATACCCGTGGTCGAGACGGGAGCAAACGGTCACGCCACCTCACTCCCCTCCACCTTCTCTCCTCTCGCTCGCTCTCTCTATCGCGCTCTCACTCTCCCATCCCCCCCTTTCACTGTTCGACGCTATACAGCAGGAGAGAGCTGGAGGGAAGGGTGGGGATTTCATAAGCTGCTGAAACTGTCCAGGTTCTGCAAGAAAAAAGAGAGAGAACACAACTCTTTTGGGACTGGTTCACGATTAGGGCTGCAACTAATGATTATTTTTATTATGGATTCAGCTGCACATTATGTTTGCTATTAATCAATGAATCATCTGTTACATAGAGAAAAAAAAATAACAGAAAAATGCAATGCAGCTGCTCGGAGCTCGAGGCGACGCCTGAAAATGCCTTGTTTTGTTTGACCAACAACACGATTATGATCAGATAACAGAGACGGTGGACAAAAGGAAGCAGAAAATTATCATATTTGCGAGACTGGAACTGGGAAAAAAAAGTCTGGCATTTCTGTCGATCGTCAAATGGTTTAATCGGCTAATCGTTTCAGCTTCAAAAAAACTCCACACCTTCACTGTGGAGAAATTGCTAAGTGCTGTCTATAGATGCGACATAGATATATCAGCGTTATATTTGCCTTAGCAGAGGAGGACTGCCAGTGAATACTGAGCCTTTAATCATAAAAAAGGGAAGTAAATCATTTGCAAGTTAAAGTTTTATTTGTCTAAATGGAGGCTGAGCGCTTTG
This sequence comes from Amniataba percoides, assembly GCA_037176925.1. Taxonomy (NCBI): domain Eukaryota; kingdom Metazoa; phylum Chordata; class Actinopteri; order Centrarchiformes; family Terapontidae; genus Amniataba; species Amniataba percoides. The sequence continues at coordinate 17,777,846 of JBAJHX010000039.1, read as the reverse complement.
TAGTGTTGTGGTTCTCTGTTGTGCAGAAGTCCCCGCGAAACACTGTTAATATCTCTTGTCAACTACAGTGCGACAACGAAACCGTCGTTGTTTCCCGCGTTGTAAATATTTTCTACTCACTACTTCTTCTGCCACGCCAACTGTATCTGCAGTCGGCAGCAGGCAAAGCATTGAGAGAAAAAAAGAAGAAAGAGAATGTGATGGACTGCCGCGCTTACATGAATAGTCATTTTGTCATTGCACACTAGGGCGCAATAAAGTTTGGGCCTTTTTTTTCTTTCTCTCTTTCTTTCTTTCTTTCTCTCCCGACGCTTGGAACCCCTGACTGAGTGCAATAAGGAAGTGGGAGATGTGAGCTTTGCCATCCCTGTCCCTGTGTTTATCAGCGAGCGCCACAGTCGCACGCATACATCTGAGGGAGTGAGGGCTGCCCCCGCAGTGCTGCGAGCTCGAGCCCCCATGCTGCACACATGAGAGAAAATCAGGAGAAAGGGAAGGAGAAAAACAGAGCGAAGAGATATAGAGGAGGAGGCAGTGAACGGGAAGAGGAGGCAGACTTGGAGGTGGTGCGTGCATGTGTGTGTTTTATGTGTACGGGAGGGGATGGAAAAGGACAGAAGAAGGCGACATGACAGGAGAGAGAAAGAAAGAGAGAGAGAGAGAGAAAAGGTGGCGAAGAGAGAGCAAAATAAGGGAAATGTCAGGGAACAGAGCAGGGTGGGGGGGGAGAAGAGTGTGTAATTTCAAGAGAGACGAGAGAAGAAATGGATAGAGAGCAGGAGGGAGTGTGTTTGTGTGTGTGAGAGAAAAAGAGACAGAGAGAGAGAAAGGTGGTGATGGTGGTTGGGGGGGGTGTATCAGCTGGGTTCGGACTGTCATTCTACGACATGATTGGCTGTGTCAGGAAGAGATAAGCAGTCTTCACATCCCTCTGCCCTCGCATCTTCAAGGCCCCGGAATCAAACGGTGGAGAACACCGCCGCGCGCTCCTCTGCACTGAAAAGAGACTACATGAAAGGAGTGATTCCTGCTATTATTCTAAACACCTCTGCATGTGAAATACCACACTTTTTTTTCAAAGAGATGGATGTGGAGAAAAGGGATGAAAGGAGCAGAAAGACAGAAAACGGCTGGTTTGAAATTGTTAGGAATTCTTCATAGGGGGTTGTAGCCTGATAGTACCCTTGTGGTTCCGAGGCCCTGAGATCTCAAATCCCTGTGTCTTTACAACTCTTTCTTCCCCTTCCGCTCACCATAAGCTCTCACATTAGACAGCATTAGGGAGGGAGATGGAGCGAGGAAGAGCAACTCCCCGATGTCTCAGTTCCTGCAGGACTTAACATCTGGGCTCTTAACTGTCCTGGTGGCCTGTCCAGCCGATCTCCCCCGACTCACTCGACCACGTCCCATGTGTCCTCTAAGAGAAATCCCCAAATTAATCCTTCACCCATTACTATAAGCTCTGACACTCTTGTATAGATCTGCAGGATTATAGAATAGGTAGGTATTATGAGGTATTACTAGGAATTAGTTTTTTTTAAGTAGCAGCTTAAACCCTCATGTCTGATGACGCAAAGGTCCATAGAAGGGAGTTTTAAACATTAATTCTGTTGATACAAGTGCTTTCTTCGTGGAGAAGATGGATGTAAAAATTCAGATCACAGACCCTTTTAAAAAAAAAAACACACATTGAGGATTGATTGTGCAGATCCGAGCGCGCATCTGAGAGCATCGGGATAAGAGTAAGTGTTGTAATGTTTAGACCCTGTGAGGATAGAACACACACGCCAGGCTCGTCTAAAATAGACAGACTGTCTGCGAGGCTGCACAGGCATCACCGGCAATCTCTAGTGTGCTCCCAAACAGCTCCCCACTATGCGCCGCATCAATTATTCAACATATTTATCTATGCAATTTGACGGCCTCTCCCCTCTAAAGCTCTGAACAAATTGCGGAAGCAGCTAATATCGCTTCTGGGTCCGTGGCTCAAATCACCGCGCTAGCAAAACCCCAGAGGCTGAGCACAAGAGGCTGTAAACAATCACTTGACACTTAGCACTTATATTTTTTGATCTGTCGGGCTAAATGCAGGCTGCGAACTCCTGCACACCTCCGCTCTGAGCCGTGCATACTGTAGGTAGGGCCTTCTTTTATGAAAGAGACAATGGCAGTAAATGTGTGCACAAGAGACCTGTGGAGCTTTCATAAAACCAACAAATCAAAGCATCCCTTCCCCCCGTCGCTATAGATGCACACAAATGCATGTGCACGCTCACGCGTGCATGCACACACACACACACACACACACACACCCTCCCCATTTCTTTCTTTCTCCTCCCTTCCACCAAACCGGCATTTAGCATGACACACGCCGAGGAGCCAGGGTAGCCAATTATCAAACAGATGTCAATGTATGCGTTACAATACTAAGGGGAGCCCAATTACCACACAGATGTTTTGTTTTTCCTCCTCTCACGCCTTGCTTTTTTTTTCTTTTTTACCCAGCATCCTCTCTGCTCAAGGCCCTCAGAGGATGGCCCAGTCCCTCCCCCGCACCGCCCGAAAAAACACCCTCCACCAGTCACACCAACTGAGGTGCACACATGTATATACACACACAAACACACACACTCGCCTTTAGCAAGCCAAATGGAGAGCATGTGGATGTCAATCAACAGGGTGGAGAGGAGGGAAGGGGGGGCAGGAAGGGAATGATTGGGAAGGGGGGTTGCAGTGTGTGTGTCAGTGTGTGTGTGTGTGTGTGTGTGTGTGAGTGTGTGGTGGGTAGCAAATGAAGGAGTGTAGGGCCACGGATCAGAACCAAGGACAGCTCCCAGTGGAGAGATATGTGCTGCTTTGCTGCGTTACTAAATGGAAGTCTCCCCTGTTCACACACACACACACACACACATAAAGCACATGCTCACACACGCATGTGCATTGCGCAAAAAGCACAGACACACAAACAAATGGACACGCTTGTGTATGTACACAAAAGGAGACGCTTACGGTCTAACGCACTCACACACACACATGCAAATACGTGCAATCACACGCATCCAAGCACTAAGTACAATTTAGTAATCAACTGTTAGCTCGTTCCTATTTCCCGTCTTCATCCATCTCTCCTAATGGATTACCAAGGCTTCAGCCAATCTTTTTTTCTTTTCCCCCCATTTCCTGCTCCTCTCCTCTTTGCCTCTCTTTTTCCCCCCTCTCCTCTTTATAGGGGGTAGAGAGCCTAAAAGACGGAGAGCTAGCTGCGAGCCGAGCCCACATGAAACCGAGGAGATGGAACTTTATGTCTCTCTCTGCTGCTTGATCAATAGGAATTTAATGGACAAGGATTGAGTTCAGGGAGTTCATGCTTGCCAACGTGCCTGAGGGGCTGAGCACATGCACGCTGAGAGGCAGGCAGGGAGGCTGGCGCGTACACACACACACACACACACAAATTGATGTTCTTTCTCTATGGCACACTGACGCACACACACAAAAACACACGTGCACGTCACACTGCCACATGCTCACACAAACACACACACACAAGCTGCCAAAAGCTACCGATTGAATTGCAAATGCCACATGTGTGTAACATATAAAAACACAGTCGATTATAAGCTATAGGCTGAATCTGCTTTGATACAGATTGAAATAATAATTCACCAATTATTGAATTGCACAACTCACGGGGGTGGGGTGGGGGAGGCATCTATAGGAGGGAAGCCTGAATATTTCATTGAAGTGAGCTGAAGCCAATCAATGGCAGAGACCGCCACATTATACGAGGCCCCCTGTGCGAGAGCCTCAGCAGCGTGGAGTTAAAGTGCACTGTTTAGCCCACGTAGACACTGACATATCAAACTTACACGAGACGAGAAGAGCATGAAAGGGAATGTGCAATGAGGGCCCGAGAGCCTCGAGTAGACGGCACGCGCCCGGATCCGCCGGCCTGGTGTTGGTCTCCCAACATCAAATGGAGCTCAGCTTCATTAACACACAACCCGGGTGGAGACGCCTGATGGCTTTATGTGATAGAAGTGAGCCTCAGACGTGGGAGCATCTGAAGGCAGAATAAATAGAATAATAATAATCAGCCCTTTTATCCCCTCCACCCCCCCAACCCCCTCCACCCTTTCCTCTACTTTTCAAAGTGTTGTGAATTTCTGAGCTTTGTTGGAAAGGGAAGATAAAGTCAACTCACATCTGCAGCACAGCTCGCTCTGAACGCGGAAGGGAAGTGGATGCAAGCAACAAGCGGAGGCAAACTCTCCCGTCTGACTTTTTTTTTTGTGCGGAGATGCAATTTAAAAAAAAGAAAAGAAAAGAAAAGACTCCGGAGCAAGTTGGAGAACACTCCTGGAGGAAAAGGAGAGTGAGGAGCGGATGAGGAGGAGAGGAGGATGAGGAGGAGAGGAATGGTCTGACGGGGTGATGGCACCACAGCGCTCAATGCAACACTGCGCGCCTCCTCTCCTCTCTCCTCCTCTCCTTCTCTCTCCTCCTTTCTCCTCCTCTCCTCGGATCCTCACACATCTTGAAGAAGGAGCCCACCTGACGGACCTGACAACCCCTCTCGTGTCCGCGTTTTTCTTTTCTTTTTTTTCTCTCCCTCTCCTCCTCCTGCGTGACTTGACGCGCTCTGCCTTTAATTCTATTACACAGCGCTTAAGTCACACGGATTACGAGGAGGGAGGCGCGCAGGCACCTCTGGAGGATTTCTGTCATACTCACCCCATTGTTGGAAGTCTGTCAATTCCTCCTCGCGCGCTCAAGTCGGCGGCGGTGTGTTGGCAGTATCTGGAAATCACACTAAAAGGAGGAGGAGGAGGTGGTGGTGGGGGGAAACGCCCCCTCTCTAACTCTCTCTTTTTCTCCCCCCCATCCAAAAAAAACCTCTCCCTCGTAGGGAAAAAAAATGAAGGTAAAAAGGGGAAGAAATAATAAAAAAAAAGATCCGAGAGAGGCAGAGTCTCTCCACCCTTTATCCTCCCTTCAGATCCTGGAATCTGTGGCTCTGCTTCTGCCCTCCTCATCTCTCTCCCTCCTCTCTCTCTCTCTCTCTCTCTCTCTCTGTCCTCCCATTGTTGCGAATCAAGCGTGGTCAAAGGGGCGCGGCGGAGGCGACTCACCGAGAGAGAGAGAGAGAGAGAGAGAGAGAGAGAGGCGGATCAGGGCTCACACATCGTGAAGGTGGTGCTGATGGTGCTGATGATGATGATGCTCGGATGTGGAGACAAGCTCCGATGCGATCAGGTGGAGAAGTCCGGCAGCAGCACTGACAATGCGAATCTAAAAAAAAAAAGGAAAAAAAAGGTGAAACAACTTGGCTCCGTTTATTGGTCACTGGACTTTGAGTAGCCTGGGTTTTCTTTTTTTTTTTTTTTTTTTGTTTAATTCCTCCTCTCTTTGTCTCGGCGCCTTAATTCCATTAGGCTATAATAGGCACATTAAACAATGGTTCCTAACTAAGGCTTGGAAATTATTCAAATGTAACCTTCACCAAAGTGTTGAAATGATAAACCTGCGCACCGGGAGACGCTCATTAGGCGGTGGCAGGCTGCCTGGAGAGCTCCGCTTTGGAGCCGTTTGCCCTGAACATGACCGCGCCGCGCGTCGGGCTAATTAACTTTTCAAAATTACAGATGGTCCCGCATTTCAATTCTGGGCGGAATGATCGACATTTTCTCTTATTAATTCTGGGCCCCGCCTCCCTCGCTACAATCATCATTGTGCATAAAATTAGGCCCATCTAGCTTTTTTTCTCCTCTCTCGCTCTCTCTCTCCTCTTGTTCCCTTTAAAATTGTCTTTTTCACCAGCAGCACATAATAGGAGCTGATGGACAGACGGTAAGTGCATTACTGCCTGATGCACAAGTAAAGGAAGTCTCACCGCCTGCCCATTCAAGAGCACAATCTGTGTGTGTGTGTGTGTGTGTGTGTGTGTGTGTGTGTGTGTGTGTGCTGTGGCCCACTGTGAGCGTTGCAGCTCCCTGACAGCAACTTCTCAGTGACTGGCTCTATATCCATCCTAATCCAATCCCGTGGGATTTCCAGCCGTTGAATTTCCACAGCAAGAGGACTGGCAGCTTCAGCGGGATCTCTGCTTCCCAAATCTCCCCAAACCTCGCCTTATCCGCCCGGGGATTACACAGCTCAGCTCCCCGGGTAGCGGTGGAAGTAGGGGTAGTGTACTCCAGCAGCAGCGGTGGCGGCCGTGTGGAAGTGGTGTTGCTCCTTCGTTGCATAATGGCTCAGTATAGCTGACGAGGTGGGCATATTGTGGGACTGCGCCACCATTCATCATGGTTTTTATTATTTGTCAAAGTGTATCAGGATGCAGGGTTTTACTGGGCTGACACTGAAAGGCGGATTTACTTTATAACTTAGAGGGACCAGGCGGAAAGAGCACACACATTCAAACACACACACACGCTCGCCGTATCTGACCATCTATCGCTCTGCGGCTGATACAGCTGTAGTATTACATAATACTGCTGCATGCTGCCTGTCAATCACTCGATGGATCAATTTCACATCAGATGCACGCGTGTTCTCATAACGTGGAAAAACTTGGAGGACGATGGCGGCTCTCTGTGTGAAATGTCCCTCTGAGGTTGTTGTTTTTTGTGTTTTTTTTTAGGCGGGTTGACTCCGGTGGTCAGGCGATGGATCCGAAAGCAATCAGGACGCGTATGTGAGGAGGCCCAGACAGGAAGGTTGCAGGTCCTGCGCCCGTCCTGTTTCCTGGCTGTTTGGCTCTCTAATTTCTTCTCTCTGTCTTTCTCTCTGTCTCTCCCCCTCTTTTGCAGTCTGCTCAGATCCCTGTGGTATGAGCACATTTCTCATTCCCTCTCCTTCTCTCCCTCACCCTCGCTCCCTCAAGATTGCTGCTTTATTAAACAGACTCTCCCTATCTTTCATTCGCCACTGTCCCCACCGTGCTCCCCACTCTCACACTCTGTGTTTTTTATTTATTCTCTCTTTTGCGCCCCTCCTCGACGTGCACGCACCGCGCCGGCATGCGTCAATGCATTGCTCAGCAGTCGTTTTCTGTATATACTTTTTTCCGGCTCCGTCTATACCCGCCCGTATTCTCTTTGGTGGAGAGAACCAAAGGCTACAGAGAGAAAGAAAGGCTCCTCGTTTGTCTCCTCTGTGTTCCCGTGCTCGCTTCCCTCGTCGCCCTACCTCATTTCTCTCTTTGTTCACTCTCCACATCGCTCCCTCCCTTATGTGCTCCCTCCATCTCTCTCCCTCTCCCCGTGCTCCCTCCATCTCTTTCAGACCCAGGGCAGCTATATTTAGCGGCAGGTTAACTGCTCCTGTCAAAGGTCTGATTTGTATTCTCTGCATGCAAGTCTGACTCGGGCCTCGCAGCAACACAAACAAAAGGCCCTAGTTTGAATATGCACTGAGCCCACTGGCTTAGGAATCAAAGCCCTCTCTCTGCCCTGCTGCCAGTGGCGCCACCTGCTATGGAAGGGGAGGGTGGGTGAGGAGGAGGAGGTGGTGGTGTTGGTGGTTATGGAAGAGGGTTGGGGGTAGGGGGTTGTGTGTGGGGGGGGGTGTCGGTCGTGGGGACTCAAAGTCAAGCTCAATTCACTCCAAACGCACACATTCATGCAGGGAGGAGCAGCGCGGCTCAATGGGCCCACTTCACTCTGTTGCACCACACACTCTGAATGTGAAATGTTGGAGCAAGAGAGGGGAATAAGGAAAGGGGTCGCGCCCTGCACCTTCCTCTCTGGACGACGCGAATGTGGGATGGCAGGAGGGAGGGACAGGACAGGAAAATAGAAAAGGCACCCTCATACTGGCGACGAATTGAGAATAGAAATCTCCCTTTTTCCTCGGAGTCCGCCGCGGGCTCAAGTGACAGGGGAGATTAAAGTGAAAGGCACATACATTACACGCTACTGTACATATAAGGACACATGGGGAGTCCGTGGAGACGAGCTGGAGGAGAGGTGTGATGCACCCCGCTGCTTTCCCCTCGCTTCTGCTGCCTGGTCTCATCTGGTCTGGCAGCAGGCTGTGGGTGACAGGCTGAAATGGCACCCTGCTACACGAAGAAGAGAAGACCAGAGGCTCCGGGCTCCACATATCCCACATACCGATGTAGCGCCAGCCTCAGATGACCGTTTGCTATAACCTGCTCTCCTTGTTTACTGCTGCTACGCCTGTCAAGCACTCCACTCCTGCACATCACATTTATGCAGTTTACATGTGATAACAATTTACTATCAAAAGTGGTATTCATTTTTTAAACACTGGGACTGCAGACATAAGCAGGATTCTCATTTCTCGTCGGCGATCGCCAAATTTGGCTGTTGCAACAAGATTTTGTGAGCTGTTGCTAGCTAGTAAAGTTAACCATAGCTGTGTGAGCTGGTTGAAAGAAGAACCTTGTAAATTGGTTATAAATGCGCACATGATGGCTACATAACATGCTTCTAAGAGACTAAAGAGGCTAAACCGACATGTTCCACGGCAAAAACTCAAAATCCTCTTCAGCTCATGATCCATGGAGAAGAAATGGAAACACGCTAGTAGCATTGTTCCTGTGTTGCAATATGTTATTATTTTCAATAATGAAATAATGCAGTATGACATGCTCTTTAGCCTTGGAAGTAGTGTTAAGTTATATATATGATCAATAATATATGTATGTATGTATGTATGTATG
>JBAJHX010000039.1:17735081-17760534 GCA_037176925.1 Amniataba percoides | reverse complement strand
ATGCTTTCTCGATCGATGATATATATGTATATATATATGTATATATATAGATATATATATATATATATATATATATATATATATATGTATGTATGTATATGTATGTACGTCACTTCTTTATTTAATAGTGCTTTGTCTTTGTGATCCTCTTCCAGTGTGCAGCTTCATACCTCACTCATGGTAATGCACTCAGGAAAAAAAAAGGGCTGTAATATCATTTTCAGATTTTCATTTGCGAGGAAAAACATGAGTACGCTCCAAGAAATATCACTTACTTCTTATTCTCTAGTCCCCTTTCCCTCTGCGGCTTCCTCCCCTCACATGCACCTTCATCCGCAGTCTGTGGAGCGCTCACCGCTGTGTCGGCGTTTAGTCACACCGATCACGTTTACCCTCACAACCAAATGAGCATGCTGGTTGAAAATAAAATTACCTAAAATTACCAGCAAACTCCTGTGATTGGAATGCACAGAAGAACACCGTGGAATTAAAATTCCCAGCAAACTAACGTAGCGAGCTGTGCTGCCCACACTAATGAGGCCTGTATGGGCAAAAAAAAAAAGGAAAAAAAGGCAGAAAGACGCTGCAGGTGGGATTTCACCAAGGAAACAGCGTCATTCTTTGAACCTCTCTGACTGGGATGTTTGGTGGTCATTTAAATTCAGTCAAGCAGAGTTTTTTTTTAGGAATTGCAGGTGCATCTCTCCAAAGTCTGGAGAATTGAGCTGGCTGCAATTAGTGTCAGCTGTACTGTAAGGTTTCTTTGATCAGCTCTTTAGTGTAATTCAGGGATAGCGTTCGCCATGTTTTACGGGTGCGAATTCCAAAAATGACTCAGAAAGGCACACGCTGTGGAAAAACGAGCATGCGGTGCGAAGGGGCGCGGGGACACTGATGTATAAGTAATTCTTTCCATTATCCGTGACGTTGAGAAAATTGATCTCATCATGCCTCATTTGCCGACACAGGTGCATATCTTTCATTAACTAGTGTGATTGTTCCTTTCATTTCATGACACAGCTTGTGAAAACCTCCTCGTGTAAGATGTCTGAAATGAGGAACACTGGCTCACAATTGTCTCCCTGTAGCCCCTTCAAAACATATACCAGTGCATGTCTATGATGTACATTGCCATCTTGTGGATTTGATCTGCAAATGCATAATCTCCTGAGAGTGACAGGAATCATGTAGATAGTCTTAACCGCTGTGCGTCACTTAGAGAAAGTGAGAGTGAATGTTGGTTTTGTTTAAATTTCATGCGATTTCGTTCCTCCTTTTCGTTCTCCGAGCTGCAGGAATTACAGTTCAGCTCTCTTATAACCCACAAGAGAGAGTGACAAAGTGGTGAGCTCATCAAAAGTGCCTCAAAATGAATATGCTGGGACTTTATGAAGTCCCTTTATCCTCCTGCATGATGCATCATTATCTAGATTCAGATTCACTGAAGGTGTGTGGTTGGTAAAAACACAATGAACCACACGATGGCAGTACTGAGCCTAGAGGAGCTCTCTTTAACCTCAACAGGCAGGGTCACTCGTGGTCTGCAGGAACAGCGACTCATTGAATTCTTCATATTTTTTACAGTTGCTTTATCTATGTTAATATATTGTACGTTATATGTTTATTCTTGTAGCGCAAGTCTTAAAAGGGAACTCCTGGCTGGAGTCGGTTTTCTAGTCATGTAGGAGGTAAAGGAGCCCGTCTGAGAAATAACCTTTATGACGTCGTCAGCTGTGTTTGTTGTTTAATCCAATAAAAGTCAGGGTATCTTCACATCTGCTGCATTCATTTAGACCTTTCTTCAGTCTGTGTTCCTTACGTCTCCCAACTCTACATACTGTAAAAGAGCAGCCCTTTAAAAGTATGAAACAGATTGTGTGGGAATATTTCCTCAAGAACTGTGCTTAAGTCAACGTTCGAGGTACCTGTGCTTAGTATACATATGTTATGCAGCATCTAACTCCCTACTCAAATATCAATGAGCAATACATACTTTTCTTTGATTTTTAAACTGAACACGTGACGCACTTGATTTAAAGCAGTGCCTACCAAACTGTTTTGCTAGTGGCCCCTTAAAAAAGCAATATGCACTCTGGGCCCTGTCTCACATTTCAGATGACTTCCACTACAAACATGTTTCCCCTCTCCAAATTGTTTCATAAAAGTCAAGCCCACAGAGGTCAAATTATCTGATAATTTACAAAAAAAAATTCATACAGAATTGTGTAACAGATGTTTGTTTTTTCTTCTTCCCTGTAATTATCTTACAACTCCTGAGATTTGTCTTGATCGCTGCACCTCGCCCAGTCTAATAATGTCTAATGGTCTTCATCAGTGAACATACTGTGCTCAGTTGTCATAGAGACGGTTGAGTCGTTATCACATGATCTAAAAGTAAACCATCAGTCACAAGAAACTCTAAGAGGTACTCACGCTAGGTGAGATGATGACCCCGATCTCTTCAAGGAAGGCCTTCAGTGTTTGATGTGAATGTGCTTCTTGATCTTGATGGTAAAACACATCTGGGGATGAAGACTGAAAGCTCTTGAGAAAAATCTTGTTCAGTGGTTAGTAGTCCATTTATGGTGTGTAAAGAAGGCAGAGGCAGATTTCGAAATGGAGCATAAGCAGCATAAACTCACATATTCTGACTTTATGTCCCTAGCATGGATCAAGCTCAAAAGCACTACTACAGTTCCCACAATGCAACCATTTGCATTGTGCATATTTGGCAAAGTACTGTTTCTCAGAATGCTCAATAAAGCTCAATAAATAAGTAAAAAAAACATGTACTATTACTCTGCACCTCAGAGTCAGGCCTGATGAAACCCAGCTGCTTTCTGACTGGAAAATAAAAGAAAAAGAAAAAAAAAATCAGTGATCGGTGGTTGTAAAATCTCCTTTCCTCATAACGGAAAGAGCGCAGACACAAACAAACCCACACACTCACACTGTACACCTGTGTGTACGAACACACCGGCTCACAGAAACACCAGCGTACGTGCACACAGAATCACACAGAATCAACGTGCGAACACTGGAACAAAACAAACACCGCACACTGACGCAGAGAGATTTTCTTATTGCAATATCCGTTTATTGTTCTCATCACACAAATCTTTACAAAACAGAAGGTTTGCTGCAACAGGATCAAAGGAAATGTGTTTCTCCCTCAGAGTTACAGATCTGAAGGAGACTGGTGCTTTTTATTCACATGTCAGTCAACTGCGGTGTGTTTGTTCTTTGATTTAACTAAAGACTAAAGTAACTGCAGACTTTACACGGAGAGTAAAGCTGTACTGTTGACAGCTGAACCAGAGAAGAACATGTTCTGACCTGAAGAGAGTCTGGTTCTTTCTGCATGGTGTTTTCGTTTGGTGTTTATCTGATATTTCTTGTACTGAAGCAGAGCTCACATGGTGAACACTGGTTCAGATATTGACTGACTGCATCGGTGAAGAGATTTGGCACAAATGGGAAGCTTGCACTTGCACTTAGAATTATAGCTTGTCACTGGATTGAAAGTACTTAATGTGTTTTCTGTTGTTACATTTTTCCATAAAGATTATTTTAAGGCATTTCTGCTTCATCAAGACTGGACAGCAATGAGGAAAAATATGAAACAGAGGGATGTCATGCAGCAAAGGTCATGAGTCTGACTCAAATTCACAACTTTGCAGGTATGTGGTGTATGTGCCCCGGCTCTCTGAGCCACCAGGAAGTCACAGTTTTTATGATTTTTTTCCCTTCAAATGGTGAACCCAGAGATCCTCAGTAACCCCTGTACTTCACATTCTCACATGAGATAACAGAGCTTAACATCCATTGGATTATGTAAGGGTAATTCAGAGTGTACCCTTTATGGCCATGCTGCCAATATAACCACATCGTTGATAAAAACAGCAAGAAAAAAACTTCCAGGCTCACATTTTTCCAAGGAGGCTTTTTTAAAATCTTGTGCACACATTTTTAAAGAAATTGTGGGTGTGAATACAGTTTTGCCTTTTTTTGCTGTCAGATCTACAGATTTCATGATCATGATGGGATGTTCGCTCACACAGCCAAATGTGGAGGTCAATAAAATAAACACAGGCAAGCTAAAAATACAACATGGATGTTAGAGCAGCATTAAGTGAGTTGGGCAACTTTGGTTTTAATTTCAATTCTTAGAGCTGTACTAATTCATATTTTTACATTAACAATGGTGCGGCGCGTCATTAATATTTATGTGCTCTATGGAGCATTTTAGCATCTTTCAGCTCACTGTTTTGGTTTAATTTTTAAAGTCTCAGTGTCATCATCAATCATCAACCACAAAAAATCTGTAACAAAGCTATGGCATGCTAGCTGATAAAGTTAGCTAATAGTTTGAATATGTATGACAATATGTGTGCTCTCTAGCTTCTGAACAGAGATATTTTTCTAAAAAAAACAAGGTGATCACAAAGGTGAACACAGGACTGAACATATCAGTTTTACATCATCAGGTGGTGATAAATGCAACTTCATATGAATGCTACTGTCATATCTGAAAAAAAGGGTGCCAACAAGTTCATTTAGCTTTGATTGTTGCATCTTTAGCTTGTCCTGTAATCATCTTTTGCATTTTGGCTGTATGTGCTGAATGACCCTGCTGGCAACAAATCAGGGAAAAAACTGATTCACGTTCTCCATTTACGCTCATATGAGAATTCAAAAGAGAAAGGGCTTCTAAACTATGAGTGGACCTCCCGGTCTAACCTTGGTCCAGAGAAAATGAGCCATCTGGGCGTTTTCCAGCCGATCCAGTGTTGGTTCAGAGCGGTTCAGCACCTTCATACACACTGCTCTCCATCGCCATAATAAAGACAGGATTTTTCCCCCAATCTCAGCGCTGAGTGTTGGTGATGCTTGTGTAAAAATCACACTCTCGATACAAAAAAGAGTTATGTACAATATCATACAAACATGTTTCAGTGTTAGAAAGTGGATTAAGGGGACAGGACGAACAGTAACAGCTAGGTCAGGGGGAAATAAGTGTGACTGTGCGTGTGTGTGCTTTTGAATATGTTTGAACATACAGTACGTGTGCTCTGTTAAACAGGTCTTCATTCTTGTGTGTGTGTGTGTGTGTGTTTGCGTGTGTGTGTGTTGTCCAGCAGAGGGAAACATTTCACAGCACAGTGGTGGTAACACGGTCGAGATACCAACGCCAGAGAGAGGAGAGCTAAACGGAGGTAAAAAAAATGCGCATCAGAAGAGGACGAGGAGGAGGAGGGAATATAAAAAACGTGGGTCCGAAGGGAGTGTGCAAATCAAAATCAGCAAAACTGTCATGCCACAAGGAGCGCTCGTGGCAACCACACCATATGTACATAAATAAATATAAATCTATTGAAAAAAATTAATCACAATAAATACATGACTCCAGTTCAGAGTGAGTGATGCCGTACCAGAGTGAAATGAAAATGAAAAAAAAAGTCTGTTGGCATCACAGGAAGTGTTTTGTATGAAAGCTCCGTATCTCCAAAGAATACAAAAAACAAATGTTTGCTCCTGAATGCGATGCACTTTACTTGGCTCAGTGTTGTGCCACCTGCAGTCGGGAGCTTGGCTTTGTCTTATCAAATGTGTTTGTATTTCACATCATTTTTTCTTTTCTTTTCTTTTCTTTTTTTTTGGCAAAGCTGCAACCATCTGAGAGAGAAAACACGAAGAAGATAGCCAAGTGAAGATGTCGGTACTTTCATCCTGTTTGCTTTAGTCTGGTGTTTCTGCCGAGAGATTTGAAATGGATTCTTTGATCTGGGTAAACCTCATGTGGTGCTGACTAGGGTACTGCTACTCAGACTGCAGTGTGTGTGAGTGTGTGTGTGTGAGGTTGTGTGTGTGAATGGGATGAGGTAAGAGGAGAGGGTGAGCGCTAGAGAAAGAGGGAAAAAAAGGGTCTGTGTGTGTGTGTTTGCGTGCTTGTGTGTGTGTGTATGGCTTGCTAAAAGGACGTCGTCACAGGTAAATCTCAGCAGCACTCGTATCAATCAGCGGGTTTCTTTGGTCCAACATGGCAACCTCCTGACAGCAGACATGGAAGCCGCGTCACACAGGAAGTTCACCGTCATGTTTAGCTCTCAGCACGTGCCTCCTTCAAACAGGTGATAACTCATTCACACTCTTGTAAAAATAAAATAAAAAAGAAAGAAAGAAGAAAGAAAGCGATGGACATTCTCAGTGGTCACAGTTCGATTCCCTCGCAGAGCGCACCACCGAAGATGAACGTGAGCTTCACACGATTGAGTTTGTACAAATAAAAAAGTAACAACAAAAGTCTTTAATATTAAAAATGAAAGAAAAGACAGAGATGTACCTGACTCTGTACTGAATGTTCAGCTCTTTTACTTTACTGGGTGTCCAGCAAAGAGGAAGTCTTTGAAAAGTTTGCCTATCGGTTCCCCGGGGGTTGAGAGAGCAACGGGATTGTGTGTGTGTGTGTGTGTGTTGTGTGTGTGCTGTATGCGTGTGTGTGCTGTGTGTGCTATGGGGGAGGTCTAGACCTGCGTGGAATAGGAGCGGTGCAGCGTTGCGTACCGCCCAGCCGGATGGGCGGCGCAGTGCGGCGAGTGCTGCTCCGGCTGGTCTAGACTTCGCTGGAAATGGAGCGAGACGGTATGAGGACATCGGGGGTGGCGGGGAACCGATAGGGCTGATGGTCATGTGATCTCGGTGAACGGAGATCCCCGCGGAGTCTGCAGGGGAAAGAGAGGAGTGAGAAAAAGAGAGAGAGGATGGGGCAGAGAGAAGGCGGAGGAGAGAGAAAAGTGAAGAAAAGAATAATCAAGAGCAATGCACGGGATGAGGGGCGAGGGGGGCGGGGGGGAGAGAGGAGAGGAGGAAAACAGGTGCATAGAGCCCAAACAGAAATAAGGCAACGGATGACGGAGAGGGTGAGGGGTGACGATGAGGGGCAGAGGAGATTTTAAAGTCGGTTAGAATGGTTGGACGTAGGTGTTGTAAGGTGGGCAGGAGGAGGAGAGTGCAGGATGCTGGAGGAGAGTGAGGGACAAGGGAGCAGATTGAGAGGAGAGGTGGGAGACAGGAAAAGAGGCAGTCAGGTGAGGGTTAGTGACGGTGACAGACCACAGAGGACGCAAGACATTTTCCTAAATACTCCCCCCTCCCCCCCGGTTGAGAGACCATGTTTCAGGAAGTGCGGCGCTGTCGGTGGGGTACATTCAGCTGGAGGGGACTCACAGATCTGTAGTTTTCCTCCAGCCAGCCGATCTGCATCGTATCAGAACGGTGAATTACACCTCGAGTGTGTCAGCCGAACTGCTGACTCACCTCAAAGAGATAAGTGACTCTCTAAATCCCCGATAACAAGGAAACGTGTACGTGTGTGAAATGTGAGCGGAGGAGAAAGTGGAAAACATTCACAGTAGAATTTAACTAAGAATCCGTCCTCTGGCTGAAATATAACCGCGGCTCACACGCCGGGACAGAACGAGTCTCTGCGTTCACTTCTTATCAGCACACGACAAGGCTTCGAGGTTTAAGAGCTTTCGCTTGGGTGTTTTGTTTTTGTTGTTGGGTGTGGGTGGGTGCGGGGTGGGGTGGGGTGGGGCTCAGATGCATGCATGTTTTTGCGGGTTCGCTCTCTCCGGGAGACAGGGGGACAAACGGATTCAGGTAAGAGACAAGGGGTGCGTATCTCAGCCCCTCATTTGTGAGCGCAGCCGTGCCTCACACCCGTCCCCGCCCCTTACCTGAGGGCCACTTAACTTTTCGAGTGGACTCTCCACACAGGGCAGCGTCACCATCGGCATGCCCAGCACGGACTCGGGGCGCTGGGGTCGCGGCGGAGGAGGACTGGGCAGCATCTGCTGGAAGTTGTTGATCACGCAAGTCACCTGGAGATGGAAAACAGGAGAGGAGGAGAAAGATGGGCAGGTGAGAGGAGAGGTAAAAATCTAATCTACCATTCATTCTTGAGTTTGGCATCAGCGTAAGCTCACGTTGACCTCCCCCCAGTTGATAAGCCTGATTACATCATTAAGGTTATTGATTGGGAAACACCCCAAACATGTCCTCCTCTCCAGTCAAGCCTCCTCTCACCAGAAAGACGGCGATGGCTCCGCCGGTGAAGAATCCTGCCAGGACGTCGGCCCAGTGGTTGCGGTACTCGGCCACCCTGACCACGCCCACCAGCATGGCCAGACAGAGCAGGGTGAGGCTGATGGTGGGCTTGGTCAGCCGCGTGCCTTTGGTCTTGAACACCAGCGTCACATACATCTGCAGAGAAAGACACACAAGAAGGGGCGCGCACAGTAGGGCACAACGAACACGGGAGGCGACACGACACACACAGGCATCGTTACAACCTGGCTAAAAAAAAAACAATATATGTTCAGGAGAAAATGTGTCTATTCCTTTAAGGTGGGGTCAGACTGCACCTATATGGAGGTTGTGTAAATGTAAATAAAGTCAGTGCAAATATGAGAGTGGATGCAGCTACAAAATGGATCCAGTTGGCATAAATTAAGATGAAGTGTCTGGAGGATTTGAAAATCTTTCAACATTAATCAGTGCTTATGCTGACGCGTTACAACTCCAATCAAGTGACGCAGTGAGATCAGAGGAAAAGGAGTGTGTAGTGGAGGAGGGTGCACACACATAGGTTGCTACCTACAGAAAACGTCTTGGCATATTGTCTGTTTCGGGTTAATAAACACTTTCTGGCAGGTTAAATTTGCTGAAGGATGAAAATGTGCTTGTTGTTCAGTCTGAGCACAAATTAAAAGTTTTATATTCCTCATGATTCATCCGTCCCTGTGCACTGAGATGTAAGTTGGATAAGCATGGATAATGATATAAATATTAGATGTAACACTCTGATGCAGCCCCAGTGTCTGATGTGTGAGGGAGATTTTACCAAAGAAAAGTTCTTGTTACTACCTAAAGTTTGAGTTATTTTTCATACAATATTGGAAAATTACTTGCCAGATGAGAAGACTGATACACTGTCACGTGTGTATGGTAAATATAATGCCAAAGCCAGCACTTGTTAGCTTAGCTTAGCATACAGGCATGAGAATGTTATCAGTCTGCTTATAAACCTCATTGCTTTGAATTGATGGGTAATCAGAAAGTAAAGTTAAATTGAATACTGAGTAGAAGTTAATGAGCAAGCTTTCTATAGGCAGCATGTATTTACAGAGGCCCGTATCACCTCCGACATGCTCTGACCTACCACTGTGTACACGGCCGAGTAGACGCTGAGCGCCGCGTCCTTGGACGGGAAGGACTTTCGTGCAGACATGACAATCAGCGGGTTGCCTGTGCAGGCGCGGCGCTCTGCGATGTACTGCATGGTGGACTGGCAACCTAACGCCGTGTAGTTTGGTCGGCAGGCGGACAGGAAGTGAGGCGTCTGGTTTCCCGTCACCACCTGGCCGGCGTTGGCAAAGATGGTGGTGGTGAACAGGCCGAAGGCATAAACACCTGGTTGAGATGAGTATAAGCGAGAGTTGTGGAAAGTCATAGGTGGTATAAAACAAAAAAGGAAAAAAAGTTCAAAAGTTGCATCAGAAGATGAAAGAAAAGCACATTAGATGTTTGACAGAGAGCGATATCAAGAAATGTAACAGCGCGACGAGATAAAACGGGTGATAATAAGTTTTCCCCCCTAAAATAGCTCCAACACATTATTATAAGGTGAAGTGTGAAATTGCAACAGAAGCCTGCACCTCAGCTAAAGATGCAAATTTGTAGGCTACTTAATATTCACAAGTGTCTTTCTGCCATGATCCTGAATATCTTACCACAAAGACGGCGTCGCAGTTTATCATCCAATTAACAGCTGCACTTACAAGCTCTGGTTGACAAACTGAAGTGTGGCAGGTCACGTTTTTCCAAGTCAACCTTTTCTTTTTATGTTATTTTAAGCTTTTTTTTAAAAAAAAATTGTCTCACTGCCTGTCAAAGACACACGCTCAGACAGAAGAACGCCCCTCCACAGGCCCATAAAGAGGGAGCGTCTAATACAAAACAGCGTGCTCACCTAGGAAGCGTATTATGCGTCTCAGCAGGGGGTTGAAGTAGCAGCAGTCTGCGGTGACAATGGTCTTCTCCTGGGTTCCCTCTGCCTTGGTGAAGAAGGCACACAGCTCTCCAACAAGAATCTGCCCAAAGAAAACACACAACCGGTGTTTGGAAACAGTGTCTCTGATTTTAGCGTCATTATTTCTTCTTTTTTTTGATACATCTGCTTCACTGAATTCATTGTATTGTATCTGTGTTAGAGGTGTGCCACCCACAGCTATAACGACACTCAACTGCACCGATACACACAGAGGTCAAAGGTCAGTGTCTGCCATGGTTTGATTAATCACACTTTCAGACAGCAGTAACTACAGCAACAGGATGGTACAGAAGGTGAAGTGTGTTGAATTTCTTTTTCCATACCACAGTTTTTTCTTTCTTCTATATCTTTCATCTGTTTTTAATATATGCAGTCTTTTAGTTTAGGCGTCATTTATCTTCCACATAAATATGCCACTGTAAACTAGATGTTTGTTTACAACACAGCTGCTCAGTATGGACGTTTGTGTGTACATCTTGATGAATCTATTTGTCTGTGAATTGTGTTGTCTAGAAAATGGTCACAACGTAGTGACAAATGGTCCTTGTAATTTGACACATCACAAAGGGAAGACTTCAGATGTTTATTCAGTCCAAAACCCCCAAAAACCTTGTAAAGAATGTGGCACCGATTCATTTATAGCATTGAAGCTCGAAAAACACAACAACTGTCATTTGATTCTATCATTTTCTTGTCAATCGATTATTTGACTTATCATCGAAGCTTTAATTATGTCACGAATGAATGGAGTCTGGTGTCACATGTAGACCCTGCACATCTCTGTGCAGGAGCCGCAATCAGTCAGTAAGAGCTGCTACTGCAATGATCCTGCACTGGCTTCCCACCCGCATCCAGACTCTCTGCAGAAGTACACAGGCTTTTATGAAAACTATCCAAACTGATTTACTGGAAAATATTTCAAATCCACTATCTTTTAAGTATAAGGCAAGAATTAATAAAAACAGCACAAATACTCTCTAGAGGTAGCACGCAGTGGAAGAAATACACTTCCACACTTTATGACTGACTCTGTGCCACTCAGTTTTCTTTACATTAAATGATGTCAGATCTCACAGTGCACAGAAATCACGTTACTTCATCATGCTCTGTTTTATTAAGCGCAGACTCCCTGGCAGTGGTCGGATAGAGACGGAAGCTCGCTGCACTCTGGAAATATCTGTGATCAAAAATAGCAGCCATTGTCGCCGGGCACTGGGTGTTTTATTGTTCCCTCTGTGAGGAGCATCAGGCCGGTGGCAGAGGTTTTGGCCAGTTGATTGCGCTCCATTCACCCCCCGAGAGCCTCGACGCCGGCGCCTCTCCGGACTGATGATCCTTTAATGGACTGCGACCGTGAGACTCATCTGTGTGAGAGCCTGCAGCACTCAGACACACTGGCCCGGACTAAAACTTATCTCCCTTAATGGAAAACTACCTTTGACAGAGATACGCGTAACCTTAAATCATCCTGACAGCTTGTGGTTCCCCACGTCAACGCTGCCCGTGTTCCACAAACCCATCAACCCCGTTCCTCCTCTTCTCTGTATTTGACGTAATCCCCCATATACACCCCACAGTGTGGAGCGCTGCTGCGTGAAGAGAGGGAGCAGGAGGAAACGAATGACAGTCAGGAAGAGAGAGAAAGGGGATGGGAGGAGAAGGTGAGAATGATGATGTTTCAGTTAAGTCTCATGCTTCTGGACGTTGCCAAGCAGGTCTGGCCAAGTCAAATGAGTTAATTGGATGCAGGGGCCCCGTCGGTGCGGCGGCGCTGTGAAGTGCGTGCCCAGACGAGTGCTTTCTTCCATTAGTGAAACACAACCCCACTGGGTGCTCCATGGCAACCCTCGAAACACTAATACGAGCATGAAATCAAAGCTGAGGGGGTTTAATCAGCAGCCTCAAATCAGATGTTAGGGGCAGCGGCACACTGCGGACAACCATTTACGGGGCAATTAAAAGACAACATGGAGTCTGTTTCCATGGGGACTGCCACGCTGTGGAGGGTTTGAGCACGTGTACACCACCGAATGTGAGATAACAGCAGCGTGCTGTCACTCACGGACAACACTTTGCCTTGGGCGAAGCTGTCAAGCAGTGGGCGGCTGGCCTTTTCGGAGGCATGTGCGGTGGCAGTACTACTACGCCCGGTTTGTTCAGTACTGTTATTCAGTGTAAACATTTACTCCTGAGAGAGTCACTTATAAAGTCTCCCATGACACACACAAGCCCACCACTACTACAGTCTTAGTTTGATTTACTCCCTAAAACCTCTTGTCCAACCACCAAAATCCACATGAATGATTCAAATCTAACTTTTATATTGCCGTTTCAAAATAGCAAGCATTCGTAAACTTGAAACTTGAAACTTAAGTGGTGCTAAGTGGGTTTATTTAGTAATAGTTTAAGCATTTTGGAAAAAACACACAAATTGGCTTTCTTGCAGAGACTGAGGTGAGACTCATACCACGAAGCTTCTACAACTTGGTTTTTGTACAGATGAAATAAATAAGACTCACCATATTTGTTTAAAGACTATACTTCAATGAAAACAAACACACAACACACACAAAAAGTCTCCATCATTTTTTAATTACAGAGAGAAAAAAGGGCAATGAAAAATGCTAGAATGTGTGTGACATTATGAAAAAACAAGAAACAAGATTATGAGTTGTGAATGTGATTGGGTCGTTTAATTACACTTCAGTTGAACCTGACATATCTACTGCACTGCACTGACTCAGTGATAAAAATGAATTTATTGATTTGAGTTTTTACTGTGGAATGTAAACATGGGCTCATTTCTAAAAGTTGTTTTTTACACTTGTAGAAGACAAGTTCATAGAACTTGAATCACAGATGATTTTGTTTTTTTTTTTCTTCACATGTGGATAATTCCCTCCCTCCCTTGTAATAGTGTGTCTATCTGTCTCTGCAGACACTAATCTACAAAATCTATGCAAACTCACAGCTGCACTGCTGTCTGTCTCCCACACTCCTGAAAGCAAACCCTTACAGGTTAGTGTGGGACAGTCCGAGAGAGCCTGAGTGGCAGAGTGAGAACACAATAGGAGAGCTGAAGAGTGGGAGAAGAAGAGAGGGACAGTATGTGGACGGTGGAGCAGTGATGGGGATCGGGGTAATACTGCAGGAATGAATTATTCATGCGTGAACGGCATCCATGTGAATCATGTAGCGCGTTACTTCAACATTTCTAAATTATCTCTCTCCACTGCAGTGGGACGCGCTCCAGCTCCCAGCCTCTGCCAAGGACTCGTGGTTAAATATGACGAGGTTGTCGCTGCAGTTTAGGGATGGGCGGATTATAATTCCTTGAAATTAAACTGCTTGTCCGGACTACGCGCTGACAACGCAGAAGCACTGTGATGCATCCGGAAACGTGGCGTTTCCCTGACACATGATGAGTTCTCAAAGGAAAAAACTTGAGCGCGGACAGGAACATGTGTTACGTTCACTCTCACATGCATGATTTAGGTGAAGAACAAGAGAAAGGAGTGAGGGAATGAAACTTTAATACGCACATGAGACGTGATTAACTCTGCTCGCGTGCACAGCCGACGTCATGAGCGCAGAGCCCATTTTTGTTCGCGCTGGGAAGCTGGAGGATTCTGCTCTGTGTGTGTAAGTAATCAGATCTCGATTTGTGTCAGTGGGTATTAGTCAAATGTGAGAGTGGATTCAGACTGGCCTCTTTTATGAATACGTATCTATTAGGAGACAATAACGGGGGATGTTTTAATTTTTGGAGGAGCAGTGGGAGAATTAGGAGAGAGGGACAAGAGCAGAGATATATATTTATGTATATAATTATTTTCTTTTAATCTTCAAAATAAAAATATGATTTAGGAGATATGCACATTCAGAAGCTGGATAGAAGTGCAGGCAAGGTCTTTACATAAAGATTACAATCTTAACAAGCTCTTTCAAAGGCACTGAGCTATCAGTAAGATCTAATTACTGTGTAAAACCAGCTTCACCAGCATGCTACTTGAAACATAGTCTGGAGCGGAAAGTTAGTCAAAAGATGGGAGAGAGTCCAAAGAGACGAACAGCCTGCCGCGCTGTCAACGTGTGGTAATGATGTCAAACAAAGCTGTGGGGACAAATCAAGCATCTTGGAATAAGCCTGAACGATGGCACTGCAGCAAAGCAGCGAGATGCAGATTGATTCCATTAGTGGTTGGCGGAAAAATATACAAAAAAACAAAGAGAAGCCCACAGATGGGAATCTAATGTATGCTTGACACTGAAACACTACATAATGGACCTCTGCTGCAAGGAGCACAGAGACTGGGTTACTCTATAAATCCTAATCCTAAAAGACTCCTCGAGGGTCTGCTGCCCCGCTGTAATTTTAATACTTCTGAATAGCCTAATAGCCTCTTTAATGGTCTTGGTATACTTTGTTATGCAAGGCTAACAATTCATAGTTTACCAAGATGGCTGCCAAAACGTAGTGCATGCTAAACTTTAAATGGCAAGACAGATGATCACTCACAAGTAAATTATTTAGCAGAAACTCTTTGCCACGAGATATTCAGTCTTTTTTCAGCATCTAATGTAATGAACGCAGGCTGCAGCTCTTGTATTGTACAGGCCGACCGAGGACCCATTTCTGTGAAGCGCAGTTCTGCGGCCATAAGACCTAATGCTTCTGACAAGATTGGGAAGGTTATTCATGTGTGAAGTACAAAGAGACGCCGAGCTGTCACTAACATCCCATTCTCTGTCATCATCTGGGGCGACCTCAATCTCTGCAATGCAGAATGTACGTGAGATTTGGGCTAATGGATGATACGAAAGACACTGCACCTGTCTGAGCGCATCAGGATCCCCGTCACCTCCACCTGGATTGCGACTGTGCTGAAATGAGCGCTAACAGGAGGCCGCCTGAAAATGCACGTGCTTCGATCCGCTGACACGATGGAGAGGGGTGACGAAGGAAAGAGCATAATCTCACTCATGGACGGACGCATAAATGTGAGCACAAATGCGCTCACAAGGGCGCGGGGCTCTTGAGACAGACCTCGCCGCGGCAGGAAGGACAACGGAGGCCATTCATGCACACAGATCGCTAAATCACATACATACTCGTTCCACTGAGCAAAGTGTGATTGCACATCGTAACCACTGTTAGCCTGCTGTGAATCTGTCCTGGCACCTAAGTACTTGTGTGTAGTATAATTCTGGCATCGTGGAGCACAGATTTATTTCATCTCACAGCGGCAAAAGCTCTTCGTCGTTGTGTTGCGGCAACACTAATCCCCGCCTTTCTCTCTGAGCTTCCTCTTTCACCTTTCATTGTGTTTTCCCCACTGGAAGGAAAAGTAGGTTATATATTCTTTGTCTTTCCGCTTCCTTTTTAATCCAGTTCAATTACACGCTCCCTTTTCTAAATCTGCTCAGTTACATTCCTTAAAAATCTGCATCAATGGGACGGCAAGCTGTTTTCTGTCACACTGCGCATCTATCACGCTGTTTCTCTCTCTCTTCCCCCTTTGTCCTTTTACATCTTTTGCTTACAATCTGTTTTGATCACGGAGTCTGCATCAGTCTCACAGGGTCATCTGTCGGCTTTACCTGAATGTATCTTCAGTGACAGAAGAAGCCCTGAATATCAGGAATATTCTGTGAATTCTTCTTCTCTGGAAAAGTAGTTGAATGAACGTGGGATCTACAGCACAGAAAGTAATCTTCTCCACACTTCATCAAAGTCATAATCCTCATGAAATCAGTTCAGTCCAGTGTCTCGGTACTACGCAAGATCTGCATTTTTTCATCAATAGCCATTCAGTGTATTTACATTCTGTAATTACCTCTCTGTATTGTAGACTTTATTGTTAGTGGCAAGTCAGCTGTTTCCACGCTGGATTCAAACGCACATGAGGGATTCACAGGAAATTATGCGCGTGTGTAACCCAGCGTTATATTGGCAGTTTGTCGCGAGCTTCAAGGAGACTACGTTCTTCATTGAGAGAAACAGGCCTGTCTTTTTTCAATCTGCACCCTGCACCAGCCTCACATGGCCAGCTGGAAGCAGACGGGTTGCCACGAGGCAAGGTATCATGGGAGTAAAGCAAAAAACATGTTGTCGTGTATGGAGACTCCCAAAATGAACACTGCAAGTGGACTTCTTGATTACAATCAACCCACATCTTATAATACAACTTAAAAACTGGCATTCAGCTGTCGTAGCCAAATAGTCTGACTTGAGTGAATGCAGGCTGGATTAATCAGAGGCAGGCCTGTTTTTGCAGGGCAGCGTTCAAGAGCTGCATCAAGTGCAAAGGTTCACCCTGATGATATTGCCAACAACAACAACATATCAAAATGGATGCTTTCAGCAGTGCAAGTGCTACTGCACACAGTAATAACCTCAGGTCAGCAGTACAAAATGACCATACACCCTGATAATAACCACTGAGACTCGTCTAAGCTGTTAAAATTCATGACAAAAAAAAGCAAGAAAAGATTTTGTACAGGCATCATTGTGTTTTATGCTTTTTTTTTAAAAGGCCTGCTGTTGTAAATTATTGAGGTTAATATTAGACAAGCAGTCATTATATTTTGTTGTAGAAATTATGTAAATGAATGTTAGTTAATTTCTGATTGATTTGTTTTATTTACGTGAACAGGAAGTGCTTTTATTTTGAAGCCCGATTTGAGGAAATGCTTGTGTGCATTGACGTTTTAGTTTAAGAAATGAACGTCCGAAGAAAAAGATGCCGAAAATGGGTTTGTCTGTATTGCCCAATTATAGTTTTCCTCTTTGTAATGCTGCAGCATTGTGTTCAGTAAAAGTTCAGAAAGACAATTACGTCGTGTTTATTAATTGAAGCTTCCGTGACACTACACCTGCTAAAGATTTTACTACACATGCTAATGAATGTGAAGAGAACAGGATTTCACTGGTAATCATCTGAGGGCCTGTGTTCAAGAACTGAACTTAATTAATGACGAGAAATCTGAGAAATTTTCTTGTAATAATTTGAAAATCACAGGAAAACCTTTAACCCTAAACAGGGACTGCCTTTTTTCACACACCTTCTACTTCATACTCATTCTCATTCAGTCCTCTGTTTTATTCATTACAGGGCTCTTAATGATTCTTCTGCAGATCATTCGTGTGTGTGAGTGGACTGTCAAAAACAACACGGATTCGGTCCAGTGGCGAAAAGCAAAGATGTAAGAACAGAGGGTGGCTGGGACGTGCCCCTGCTGTGAATGCAGATTTGGGAGCTGGCATTCGTCAGAAATCTCTGAGGTGCTGAGTGAGGCATGGCAGTCCACCAGCCATGCAGGACCCCTGAGGTGTCTCCTCTCTCTGCCTGCCTGAAAAAAACGGATCAAAGCTAAGCAGCAGAAATGACAACCACTGTTCGGTCTAATCTCATTTCACAGGAACGGGTGACTTCTGCCCAGAACTACTAGATAGGCAACAGGAAGGCATAAACGCTCTCTCTCGCTCTCTCTGTCTCTCTTGCTCCGTTCGCTGTAGTCAATCAGGGTGATGCAACGACCGCCTCAGGCCCACTAGGAAAATGGTACATAGAGCATGCAGCTCAACTGTGAGCCCAACTGCAGAGAGTGAAAGGAGGGGAAGTGGTTAAGGTGACAGGAGAAATAAAATGTGACAGAGGGAAGAAGGAGATCGTTTGATGACGCAAATATCAAAATGGTCGGGGTGATGCAAGCCCGCGCCGGCTTGGGTAGGGTGATTATTATCGTGCGCAGTCAGATTAGAGCCGCGGTCGTGTAGCAGGCAGAGTGGGGACCGTGCAGTCTGTGGTAAATTATACTTCTGTATGGATATCAGCCATGCAGATAGCAAGAGCAGATAGAGGCACTTTAATGTGCGCTGAAGAAAACAACACGTACCCCTTCCTTCCACGAATAGAATTTATATCAGTCTCTCATTGGGTTTTCCCTCGGAGCCGTGATTTAATCTTTTCTCCTTTTTTTTTTTCTTTTGATGGGCTGCAAACCTGGTTTGTGCATTTATTTGTGCTCTTTCTCCATTTTTTCTCCAACAACACCAACCTTTGCCCTGTATTGACATTCCCCTCTTAACACACGTATTCCTAATTTCCCTCTCCACCGCACAGCAAAGAACAGAAGTCAAGGGGCAGAGGAGAGAGAGAGTTCGCCCAGGCACATATGCTCCCATGGCAGCCAGTGTCACAGCAGCCAACACCCCCCTTCTCCCACCACGCAGGCCACCCGGCCATCTGTCCCATTAACCTGAGTTAGCAGCATACTGGCCTAGATCGACTGTCTGTGTGTGTGTGTAGGTCTGACTGAAAATAAAAGGGAGATAAGACATGTTAGACAGACAATGGGCAAGCAAACACCTTAAGGCAAATGACGGCTGAGCGAGAGACAGACAGACAGACAGACAGACAGAGACAGGCATTGATCCATGTCTGTGCAATTGCGTGTGAATGTGAGAGTTCGGTTTAGGGGCTGGTGTGAGGTCACGGTTCCTCTGGGTGAGGCGCGGCACAGTTTAATGTCAGTCCGCTGACATTACGGCTGAGGATGCGAGGACGCTGACAGCACACCTCTGAGACAGTCCGTTAAACAAGTACAGCACATCTGAAGTGTGCTGCGGTTAAAGAGAGAACCCACGGCATTTTCTTCTAAAGCCTGTACACCGTGTTAGGCAATAAAGAGTGACTGAAGGAGGAAAACACTCAGCATCGCAACTTCACCATCAGAGAGCAAACTAGTGAGCTCAGTTGTTGTTTCTGTTTCTAATCGTTAAAGCAGCTCAATGGAAGTTTTTATTTTGTGTTGATTCTGGCGGCCCCTGTGGACAGAGGTGGTAGTGTTCTGCCTAACTTTCCCTCTGGTTCATTCCCCTCTACATCGAGACTACTTCAACACCTGAATCAACTCGAGTTCAGCTGGAGGGAGCCTGTTTGTCTGATGGTGTGGCAGGCATTAAGAATTACTATAAGAAAAGAATATAACTAACCAGTCTTCTCACTGTTGCTCTCTTGTTTATCTAATTAGGCCTTATGGAGGCATCAGTAGAAATATCATTATTCAGATTTTCCTTAATCAGTTCCACAGTGGGGAAATTCACAGCTAATATTTTTACAGAAACTAAGTAAGTAGTTATTAATGTCCCATAATTGGGTTCATATTTATTAATCATCAGTGAAGGTGTAACTTGTGATATTGCAGATAATTTGCTGCTTTCGGCAAAACTGAGCTTCTCTTCACTACACATGGATCTGACCTGCCCTTGAAAGCATTTCGGTTCACCTCGATTTTAACCAGATGAGTCAGAACAAAGCTGAACGTTGACATCTTCTCCTGTTTATTCAGATAAGTGTTCATTTCTCTCGGCGTGTGCCTTTTATCTCAGCATGACTCGGGTCGCATTCGGGACTGCTCCTGTTTATCTGAGGGAAAGAGCGGGAAGTGGGACGGAGGAGAAGGATTTTGATGTCTTCCTGTGTTTGATTATCGCTCTATCCCCAGATTGTAGAGCAGACAAGCTGAGAGGCCCCGTCGGCTCACAGTTAAGAGGTGTTAATTGGAAGGTGAGACAAACAACAGGTGTGAGGCAGAGGTCAGAAAGGGTAGAAAGAGTTTGAAAAAATGGAAGAGGTGTTGATAAGAGTGGAGACCATCTTGGAAAAAAAACAAGAAATGGAGGACAGCAAACATGAGGTGAAATATGTATAAAGTGTCATCAGACTGAGATCAAATTGGTGGATACGGCAGGTAAGCAGCAACAGTGAGAAGAAGGCAAAAGTAAACAAAAAGAGGATGAAATCACTGAGTATGGAGGAGTGGGGATGAATGAACATGAAGGTGAAAAGGTCAGTGCAGACCAGGCGCAGTGTCATGAGGAATGGGGAGCGTTGTGGAGCAGCAGCCTGGGTTAAGAGAGCAAGAAAGACAAAAAAAACAAAGCTAAACTGATCAAAGGAGGGATTTACTCAAACACACACTCGCACACACACTGTCAGGCTGAATCTGTGTTGGATAAGTTAATTCATCCTGGACTTAACTGGCTTACAAGCTCCATTAGGCAGACTTTCAAGATGCCCTTAAAATGAACCAAGTGTGTGGTTATGTGGAGGATTTTCAGTGTTATTGCAGATAAAACAGTCGCCTCGGGATGAATATGACAGCTTTCTTCTAGCATTCATTTATTATATAAAAAGGCAACAGCTTTTTCTTTTTCTTCTCTTGTCTGTGGCTTCCTGTGATGGTTCAGGAGAATCCAAAACAAATGTATTGTTTCCAAAAGCTTGACACTTTGTCCAGTCCTTGTTATATTTGTGCAAACAATCAAATGTAAAGGATGCCTGCAATTTTGAACATTTACATAAAATAATCATAACCCTGTAAACAATCCTTGTAAAAGATTAAAAAAAACCCAGATTAACTGGAAAAAGTAAAAAGTCAGCTGGACTCTTGCTAATGTTGGATTAATCAGCCAGTTAGCTAAAGCTGACAAAAATCTTTCAGTATGGATCAACATTTCAGAAGGAAAAAGTAATAGTTAGAGATGTAAAGCTTCTTTTGGCTTCCTCTGTCTGAAATCAAGGACCTGTACAGTAAGTTAGCAAATGATCAAGTGAGGGACCATGTCCATGTCACTGTAGCACCAGAAACTTTAGCTGTCAAAACAATGATAAAGTTGACTTGTGTAACAGACTGAATAAAAAGTGAAGATGAAGGTAGGTTTTATTGCGCGGCTGTTGCATGAGACTGCATTAGCTTTTAGAGGTGCCAAATAAACTCTAGTTTTGGAGAAACCTTCAAAACCAATTGCAGAAACTCAAAGGAGAAATGAGAATGTTTCTGTTTGATTTTTTTGATGCTTCGACATTTTGCATCAACAGACTGATCCGCGCGGCGAGATACTGAACAGAACTGAAATGCAATCAAAAAACAGCACAAATGTCCGCCAACTGCACAACCAGGAAGAATATAATTAAATTGCATCACAAAACATGCACGCCAGCTCCAGATGTGACCAGCAGACTGGGCAGAGAAGACATCAGCTCCCATTGCTTCTATTTCAGTCTCCAAAAAGTGGACCGCCTCCTTGTGCTCAAACTTCAAAAGGTGATTGATGATTTTAATTAGATGTTGGGACCCTACAGGGAGCTGACAGAGAGCTAGAGGGCCCTCTTTTGGGCCTGGAGGATCCTGGCTCTGGCCCAAGTACAGTGGTGGCTGATTACCTGCAGTGATTCAGCCAGGCAGGGTCTCTGTATTTATACTGTCAGCTCTGATAATCAAGTCCAACTTTTTGCAGTATGCAGTTAGTGGGTGTACAATAGCAGTAACATGGTGCTCTTTTAATACTGTACATCTCTGCCTTCCTTGTATTCAGTGCTATAAAGACAGAATTGACATGTTGAGAATCAAAAGATGGTCGAATTGTTCAAAATACAATGGTACACACGATCATGTTGCGTGGCAACAGACAATAGATCCAAACCTCTTACCTAAAACCGTTTAAAAGGTCACCACTCTTTGTATTAAAGACGGATTTGTGCTGTGCAGCCACTTTATCTGCACACGGCTCTGATTTGCTGCTGCACCGGACAAAAAGAGATCAGGCTCCTCGGGAACCAGAAGCAAAAGGCAAAGCACATTTGCACCAGACTCGTGCGGTCTCAGGGAGTTACTGCTGTGATTTACCTTGCTGCTTGTTAAACACACCAAAGCCTCTGTCAGCACAGGTTAGGGCAGACTAGCTGGTGTAAGTAATGTGCTCTGACCCAGATCAGCTTCCAAAGTAATTTACTGTCGGCCAGGGCAACTTTAAAGGTTCGCTTGGTTTGGATTAGTCAGTGTTGCTTGGCGCTAAAGTGTGCACCTGCTGTACATATCAGGAATGTTAAGCAAGAATAAAATGATGGTGCAGATTTTTAAATGCAAGATTATAGAAATATACCCACATTACTGGACTGGGCATGCGACCATATGTTTCATTATATTCTACTATATTGTATATGTAAGGCCTTCAGGTATCATTGATAGTGTTTGTTCCCTTTCACTGACTTGAAAAAAAGAAGCAATACTCTCTTTCAAATTTCTCAACTCAATATACTAATGCAATAAAAAACAAGGTATTCAGTTGCTAAATTAATAAAATTATTACAGTTTTAAAATGAAATCTCAGGGTAGGAATTAAATGAAAATTTAATCTTAGATGAGAAAAAGTAAAACAAACACCTCCCTTACTTTCCCAAAAATACTACACTAGTCCTTCCTTCACCTAGAAGAAAAAATATGAACCCTCCCCCTTTTTTTCTGACTCCCCTCCCTTCTCTGATCATTTTCATACAGTCCCTAAATGAATGCTTCACTCACACTTACATCTATCAACTTTATTAGTGAGTGGAACCAATCAGATTACTTAACATGCACACTACTTTGTTTGTCTATTGCTGTAGATTTAGTCAACTCCTAAAATAACTTTATTTAAAATAGTTCCAGTGTGGCTGTGAGACAAAGTGCACACAGAGGTCCCACACTGTAATAATTTCCCCTCACCATCAGCTGCTGCACACAGCCAGGATCTGTGTCTGTTCCGTGCTGCGATCGTAAGCTATTCTTGTCTTTGCAGTAGGTGCAGGTCTGTGCATGTAATCCGGTCAGGTGATTTGTCTGCCTTGTATTGTGGCTGTAGGCCGGTTCTGTCTGTGGTGTTCGGTGCTTTTTTTTTGTTTTTTTGTTTTTTTTGTGGTCTGCTGGGGATGTAAGCTGGGTTTGTGTCTGTGCTCAGAGTCAGTGCCAGGTGTTATGCATTTCACGCTCATTGCCTTCTGTCTCACTTGGGGCTCAACAGCTAGCCACAAAGACACACACACACACAGACACACACGCTCACATGTCACGCATACAAAAAGCAGTACATGACCCCCCCCCTCCAAATTTCCTTCCTTTGTGCTCATTGTCTTTCTCTTTCTCACCTATAATCTTTTTTAAAGTTTTTCTTTGCAGACAGTGTCTGCCGACTGCCATTATTGCTCTGTCTCGACTCCAACTTTTGCTCTGTTTCTCTTTCTGTTGCTTTCTCTCTCGTTTGTCTCTTTGACTGTTCTCTTGTCCTCTTCTTCCACTGCTTCTGTCTCTCTCTTCCTCTAATGACCTGTCTGCCCATTTCTGTGAGGTCTCTGTGTTGTCTGAGTTGATTTTTGTCTTGGTTTTTCTCTCTATACACACACACACACACACACACACACACACATGCACCTGCCAGTCAAGGATGGAGGGGGTTACCTCCATGCAGCTCGCCAATCTGCTCACTTTATTAGTGGTGCAGCACACACACACACACACACACACACACACACACACACACACACACACACACACATACACACACACTAGAGATGATTCATCACAAGACTGCAAAAAACTCACAAATCATATGAAGTAAAAAGCGTGTGAAGCTCACTCGTATACTCTCTGTGAAAGCAGATGCAATCTGAACACACAACTTTCACAACTTCTCCGTTGTCCCCCTTTTAATCGACACACAGAAGGCGCACATCCACTTACATGCTTTTCCCGTCCGCCTCAAACAAACCTCCCTCTATCTCTTGACCTTTGCTTCCACACTCACAAATGCACCAAACTCTTACCGTGAGGGTGGGGATGGCCGTGACCAGCGAGTAGATGAGCACAGGGGGGATCTTGCTGGTGTCGTCCGGACCGGGGTAGGGCTTAGAGAAGGTCTTGTCGTAGCAGAAGAAGCCCTGGATGTGCACGGGGAAGGTGTCCGTGTACTCGAAGTAGTAAGCCAGCAGCACCGTCCCAGCCATGATCACCAGCTGAAAATAGAACATTATCCCTCCGTTAGGAAGTCAGCGGGCGAGAGGTGAAGAAGAGGAGGGAGAGGCGGAGGTGGAAGAGGAGGAGAGGAAGAGGGGCGAGTCAAGTCCCTGTTCCCCTCAGCCACGGGGAGATGCATAGGAAATACGGACCGAGGGAGAGGCAGAGTGAGTGAGAGAGGCTCAGTGTGTGGATCGGAGAGAGAGAGAGAGTGGGGGAGAGAGGGAGAGCATGACAAGAAAGAGCAAAGGAAATCTGCGGGAGGAGGCTTCTCTCGTCAGGAGATGCAAACGGGAACAAAACCAGAATAAAAGAGGGATCCGTGGCAGCACAAGCAGCAAAAACAAAGAATTGCACAGGGAGAGAGCGAGCAAGAGAATCAGAGAGTCAGAGAGAGAGAGTGAGAGAGAAAGAGAGAGGGAGGGTGAGAGAGGAAGGGAGGTGGGAGGGAGAGAAAGGGGGAGCAGCCTTTATGCTCATGAAATCTACTACAGTTGAGCTGTGGGTGTTTGTGTGTGTGTGTGCGTGTGTGTGAGTGTGTGTGTGTGTGTGTGTATCAGATATATGAATGTGTGTGGGAGCGTACAAGAGAGTGAGGTGTGTTTTTGCAGACATGTGGTTCTCACCATCAGCTGGCGTCTCCGCTAAAAAGTTTTTAAGACTAGAATCCTTCCACTGACTTCACTCTCATGCCCAAAAAGAGAAACTTTTACACATGGAAACATCTGACATGCTTCTGGAAGAGGTTAATTAACTGAAATGGGGCAGGTCAAATCTGATTACACAATTCAATCAACTCGTGATAAGTGCACGTAGGTGAGTAGATAAGATTTAAGGAGGTGGTGTTATGGATAGTGTCGCACCAGAGCAGTTAAAGACTTTTACATGGTTAAATTACAATCAATTAATGAATTGATTTGTCTTTAAAACAACACAAAACTATATGAATTGATTACCTAACTATGTATTTAAATATACATAAATAAGTCCCAAGTAAAAAAAATAACAAAAGCATCTTTTGTGTGTGAACCTCAGGCTGACTGCAGCTCTGACTGACCGGCCTCTATCTGCATTCAGTGTTTTCTGCCTTTCACCTCTAGCAGGCCTCTTAGTGTCTATTTCCTCTTTGTTTTGCTTTTACGGCATGCCAATGTCCCGGTTGGGTTCAGTTTCTCTTACAGGTCAGCCAGTTATGTGAAAAAGAACTAATTTATGCTCTTCTGTAAAGCAGTTATTAATAGTTTACTATGAACTAAAAGACATTTTTATATGTCCAACAGTTACAGAGCAACCTGGTGAACCCACCTGGTGAACATAAGTGCAATACGCACTGTGTTTTTAGCTCTTGTTTTGTTTTCATCAGCTCCTCAGAAAATATTTGGCCAAAATGAAGTTGCAGACTGTAAAAGAGGCCTAAATGTTGAGGGGCACTGATTAAAAAGAAAGTCGTCACTTTAAGCAACTCCTTACCAAACACAGTCAGTTGAGCTATTGTTATATATA
>JBAJHX010000039.1:17711629-17734847 GCA_037176925.1 Amniataba percoides | reverse complement strand
TTGTTATATATATATATATATATATATATATATATATATATATATATATAGACCTATTGTTATATAAAATAGCTTCTTTAGTGTTGAAATTTAATAATACATCTAATCAAATAATATAATATAATATAAGACTATTTAGTGTCTGCAAAAAAAAAAGCCCTGTAATGCTCTTACTCACTTACATATGTATGGACTAAAACACACAGTAAATGTACTGTATATACACGTGTAACCACCCACCAGCTCATGGGAACAGAAAAAAACATGCACATCTATATATGTCACACGTGCACGCACACGCAAACACACACACACACACAGCAGGACCGGTGTATTTATAAACAAGGGGTGATTTTTTTTTTTAAATTCCCTCTGTTTCTTTATTTGCATCAAATCAGCCTTCATCTGTGCCTCCCTTGAGGGAGATGTGTTTTGCTATCTGCGGTTGTCATGGTGAAGAAATGACTGAGGAACCAGGTTTATATTATTCTGTATTTCTGGTGCTACCACATCAAAAATGTATTCTTAAAGGCCACTCTCTTTGTAAGAGCAGTGGTAATTTTGCCCTCTCTGACCAATGGCCTGCTTGTTTGTGCATTTTCCGTGCATGTTGGAGGTGAGGGGCTGCACAGACACCTGATGGGAGCTCTTTGGTGGGTTTGCTTTGGGCGAGAGGGGGTGTTTGATATGTGTGACTCATGAAGCCTTCCCATGTTTTCCTGTTTCATACCGTAGTGCTCCTCCGCTGCATTTACCCGTGTATTGTGACTAGCTCTGACTCATGCTCATGATTGCTAAAACGAAGGAACACCGATAATTCACAGCACCGCCTTGGAATCGGCTGCATACTTAGAGTTCAGCTGTTAACGTGCCTCCTTAATTTCCTCCGTGAGCCGCGAAAAAGGACAAAAATTCCACCATGGCGGGATGTGATTTTGCCTCAGGTTTCTGCAAATTTGCAGGTTAGAGTTCACATTATTGAACTTCAGCCAGCAAATGTCCAGCCGATAGAGGCGTTGCTTTTATTGGGTGAGTCATCTTCCGTGATTCTGGCCTTTTTCTCATCGCCCCACTTAAGGCCACACTGTGTTAGGAGACTACAAAAAGCAGCATGAACCCAGACTTGATGCACCAGAAGCCTGCGTGCATTTACGCAGCTTTAAAAGGATGGAAACCGGGGCTGAATTAATTCCACCGTAGCTAACATGAGCACTCATGCTTATCTACAAATTCACATTTCCTCACAACACACAACTAACCAGTGGTGATCACGCGGATCAGCCAGCTGTTGGCAAGTGAACCTGCTACGTGGGTGACAGCAGCTCATTCACACCCTGACAACTTTCTTACATCCCCTTTAACGCTCCTTAACACTCCTCCTTTTCCCACTAGCACCTAGAGACTTCTGTATTCTTTCCTTTCCATTTTTCCCCCCTCCTGACCTCTCATCAGAAAGGAGCAGCCACTAATAGAAAAAGGGAACAGGGAAGCCATCCTGCTCTGACCTATTTCACCATGGAGATGGAGAGGCAGATCAATAGCTAAAGAAAAAAAGAGCCTCGGCTTGTCAAGATGAAAGGTCACATTAAGACAGTTCAAGTTGGGAGCTGTCACAGGCAGACACTGGGATGCCCGTTACGAGCGTGTGAAGACTGAAGAGTGTCTCTTTCTATCCCTCTAAAGATGTCATCATTGGCCTCCGAGCCCGCCTTGACGCCGCCGCTTTGAAAATACGCTTAATACCTGTCGGATTATTAAGCCATTACCACACTTTGCCTCATTAAGCTGCAACATAAAACAGGTGCAATTATTTCACGTATATTTTGAAAGGAGCGTTGGTGCACTTTGTCGCGTTGCGTGGACACGTACGACAAAGTGTTGGCGGAAATGAGCCTTGCATTGATTTCTGTGGGGAGGTATGAGAAGTGCTCGTCAGGGATAATAAGTGGGCTTATCTGGTCTTCATGACGGATCTATTATGCATGAAAAGACAACGGTCAGTAATTAAGTGCACGCACTTAGAATTGAGGTACCTTTACTTTTTAATTAAAAACGGTTTATTTAAGCCCACTGTGTTGGAGGGGGAGAGACGTGACACTTTTTATTCCGCAAGTTACACTGCAGGTGACAAGTTACAATGACTTATTAACGAAGCTTCTGCATTTCAGATTTGCAGGAAATATGATGCTTTCCCAAGCCCCCATAACTTTCACTACTTTAATATGCCTAAATATGCATTTGCGTGAGTAGCAGGTGTTGAAAGTGGATCTACATCAGACTTACTGTAGATAAGTCACTTTTTACTTTTTAGAATTACCAATCACCTCCTACACACAAGCACTCGGTGTATGACAACTGGCCAAATGCAACATTACAGTACAATACATAACCAGAGTCGAGCAACAGGAATTCTTTGTGTTACCACCGAGATTCAATCGGCTTCTTCAGTTCGAAATGAAGATCTAGTTGTGGGGCAAACATGTGAGGGGCCATCACTTGCTTCATGTTCAAGACTCAGAGCCTCACATGAGTCAAAAACATTTACCTCAGTTTGCACATCATCATCCTCTGAAAGGGCACAGTATTCAGCAGGTACTCGCCCCCGGAGCACCGTCACATTCCCGACGGCTCTACAGGATGAGAATCTGCCCTTTTCTCAGATGACTGTTCTGTTTTACCTGATATCTACATGTATGACAATAGAAATGTCAAAGTGTGTTTCTCTT
Source organism: Amniataba percoides (assembly GCA_037176925.1). Taxonomy (NCBI): domain Eukaryota; kingdom Metazoa; phylum Chordata; class Actinopteri; order Centrarchiformes; family Terapontidae; genus Amniataba; species Amniataba percoides. The sequence goes on along the minus strand of JBAJHX010000039.1, from coordinate 17,732,121 downwards.
ACAGCAGCCCCGTGCTCCTTCTTTCCTTTGAAAGAAAAAAAACACACACAAACATCAAGCTGATCTGATCCTTCATCTCTTGTCCTTCCATTATAACTCAACTTCACAACACTCCCCACCCGCCTTGGTCTCTGCTGTTTGTCAGTCTTCATTTCTCACGTATCCCTCTAGCCCTTCTTCCAATGCTCTCCCAACAAATGCAGGTTTTTAGCATCGCTGAATATTTTATATCTGTACCTCTGAATTTCAGCATCAACTGCTGGACAGGCACACTGCGCCCAGGCTGCAGCCACCGTTACGCCAAGAGGCAGCAAGAGTTTACAACGGCAGTGACATCAAGACACGGCGCAGATAGATGGAGTGCATTTTGGGAACGCTGTGGGAACGAGTCCAGGGAACAGCTACAGCCGACGGCGTGTGAAGGACCCACCGCAGTGAGCCCGGTGCAGCTCTTAAAATATGATCACTCTCCCTCCCTCCCTTCCTTCCTTAACCTGGATTTTTTTTAAAAAAGAAGAAAAAAAACATGCCGTCTTTGCACAAACCCAAATCATGATCTTTTTCTTCCCAAACAGGGACAGGCAGCTTTACAAGGTCAGCCATTCTTGATAAACTGTATGAATACTTTATCACTACGAAGGGAAGATGGACGTGTAACTAAGTATAGTGCTGGCTGAGTGATGGATGTGTGTTGATATTTTGCTTCCTTAGCTCCCTGTGTTCTGATTTAAATCTACATATTAATGAATGTTACGTGTGTTACATGTTATATCGAGGCGTGACAGCATCTTAACCATCCCCCTGGCAGCGTCAGTGAGATGATTATAACACTGAAAAGACGTAAAAGAAGTTAGCTTTGGAAATGCTCGAGGGTTGAGAGGCTTTGGTGGGTTCATGAATTTGGAGTGCAGCACATGCAACAGTGTGAAGCTCAGATGACACTTTCTGCTGTGAGGGTCCGGCCCGCCAACAGTTTATTTTACTATCATTACCGCGACTATCATCCTTTTCAGAGGCCATCATTAACACAGCTCAGTTCCCCGTCTCTTTATTAGCAATTTTATTTTGATTAGTCTCAAAGGTTTGCCTTTCAACTGGCTAAACAGATGCAGAGTAATGACAGCAGGGCGAGTGAACCAGGCAGCTCGTCCGTCTAATTAATGCATGTATGGAGAACACGGGATGGTTTCAAATTCAATCCAATGAAAGCTGCTCACCAGGTGAAAACTTTGTTCAGGCTTCAGTTTCTGTTTCTGAGAATGAAAGAAGAGAGTATTTTCCTGGATGAGCCGGGTAAGCACATGCTTAATGACTTCCTCTGATTCAACCAGCTGACTGTGTGTCAATGTTAGCTTTAACAAAAGCATTTCAGAAAGTGCTACACAGTATCTGTGGCATGAAAATGTGATATCAGCGCACCCCGCATACATGTGGCATGTCTGTCTGCAAATTCACCCCAGATGTATTATTGCATGGACAGTTTGCGAGACAAATTAAAAACACAAGGGTCAGAATCAATACAGCTGATGCTATGACTTTTATGTGTCAAGCTCTAACAAATATGGATCCTACACTTCCCACAGTGCCGCATAATGACTTTGTGTGCCAGAAAAAATCTTTTCCATGAGTAAAACTGGAGGAATACACCTTTAATCCACATTATGAGGAAGGATTAAAGGGGTATATATGTGTCATATTGATAATGACACATCAATATGATCAATATGATCAATATGATTGGTAGGCTCGGTCTTATGCCAGCGTCATTGTTAAAGTCTGTGCCTCTAAAAATTATAGACGACAATACTCAGAGACCCATCTACCTCCTCTTGCGGGAAGGATCTTAACCTCCTCGCCTTGGCATCGATTAGAGCTTTCTGTTGTGCTCGAGGGAGGGAAATAAACATTTTGGAAGGTTACCACCATCAAAAGTTGTCACAATTATTTAGAGGTTTATGCTGGAGGTACACTGCCCTCTTCCTGTTTGGTGCTGTAAATCAATCAAACTGTCACAAAATCTTAGTGCAGCTGCCAGCTATCTCACCAATGTCATCTGATAACGGTTCTTTAAAGAGCGGCTTAAAACAGCACAGATATAAGATACGAGATTATTGCTCCTACATTTTGCATCTTTACGAGACAGATCTTAAACACAGATCTAACGGGGGTCTCCATGTCTGTCTGTCTGTCCGTCCGTGCTGTTCTCTGTCTCCGCTGCTTTCTTCCAGTGGCGTCCCAGGATGCTGTTAAAGCCATGTTGCCTGAAAGAGCAGTTTTGTGTTTTATGAACGGAGGATTTAGAGCAGAAGGACGGTGAGGCACAGGGGTCCACCGTCAGATACATGCTGCCCATTAAGAGGCCCACCATCAACGCACGCTACACTGCACCTGGCCAGCATGACAGGAGTCCTGGGGGAGGAGGAAGAGGAGGGCCGGAGCAAGGGAGAAGGATGGAGGTGGTTGAAAAAGAATGGAGGAAGTAGGGGGTTCAAAAGGCGAAAAAAGGGCCGTGGGTGGAGGGAGGTGTGAGAAAAACGAGAATGAGAGAAAATGTGAGATGCAGGGAGGATGGAGAGAGACAGGAGGGAGGATCCAGAGAGGATGGGATGGGAGATAAAGATTAGTGTGTGGAGTGTTCAGGCAAAAGAGCAGAGAAGAGGGGTGCTGGGGAACAGGTGCAAAGCTCAGGGTGGTGGCCGAAAAACGTTACCACCTGCTCCTCTGCTCCATTTTCTTCATCCTCACGTCCTCTTTTCTCTAGTTTTTCCTACCCAGGCGTCCGCCTCTCTCCATCTCACGTCGTCAAGGTGAAGCGATGACGGTGATTCACCTTGTAGTAATGTTTAATATGAATGTGCAGAAATACACCTCCTTTACTCGGTTAGTGTAAGAGGCCGAGTTTGTGTGTGTGTGTTTAACTTGATGGCTGTCTGGCTGCCTGAAGGTGTGTGTGTTTGTTTGTATGTGTGTGTGACAGCCTGGTCATCTCGAGTAATTTGAGCCGTGTTTATGTGCATTAGCATATTTTACCTATTTTTAGAGCTGCAAAGGCTTTGAGATGAGTTGATTTGACCCCCCTTTTTGTACCGGTTGAGGCACTTTTACAGTTATTTTACTTATTGTAAATGTTATTGTAAATGTTAAAAACTTCTCTGTTTCTCCGAACTACTCCTTTGAACATATGATGGCATTTTTTAAAAAAAAGCCATATGTGCCTTTCATAAATCACAGTAATGCACATGTTGTGCATCATAGACAACCTTTTAGTGTTTAGAGGAAAAAGACTTGTTGGTACACGTTTGTATGCTTCATGTGTCTCTCACACTACAACCTGACAAACTGCACACACACAACAACAACAACAACCGGTGTATCTGATTTCCTCTGTTACATATTCAGAGAAAACACATTTGTGACCTTGCATTGTGTTATAGTGAGTTGGAGTCTATTTCCTCATGTGGGTTTAAAGCCAAAAACCTCCTACCAACCGACTCTTTTCCAGTGCAACTCGCTAACCCCACCCACACACCATACGCCCACTCCCATACTCCCATTCCTTTGTGTCTCTGCTCTACCTTTCATTAAACAAAAATAATGCCCCGACAAGATTCCACAAGCAGGAAGGTTTCTGTCATCCTAATGTGGGTTATTTTGTGTGAACTGGAAACTGACAGGCGGTCAGTGCTAATTACAGCTTCGCAGCGGGGCTTGGAATCGCTCAGTGGTCTGCACTGATCTCTAATCTGTCACTCTAAATACAAGAGACGCTCCCTGCTGAGACGAGGACTGAAAGGACCGGGGTGACGGAAACAAAGAGGACCTTCAAAAACACAACTCTTAAAGCAGATATGGGCAGAAGTGACACGTCTCTGCATGAATACACCCAAAATATAGTCATTGTCGTAAATTTGGCAATGATGCTCAAGTGTCAAACGTGATTCCACCAATAGTAACGTTTTCATTTTGTTTCCTTACAGTATGTTTTAGACCGAAAAATTCAACTATAAAAAACTTCCTCCTCTTTTAGGAGTCAGACAGTAAAATTGTACACAGCGATCACCTGGCACTGTAATGGATCAAGTAGAATAGATAGATCTGTTAGGACAAACCTGGCTGGATGCTGCACTCGTTCTTCAGAGTTAAAGCCACTTCCTGTGGATTGACCTGCTTTTTGGCCCCGTTTGTTTTGACTGTTTGCTCACAGGTTACCTCAAATGCTGTTTATTTTCTGTTAGTACTGAAGCAAATGACTTCACTGAATGTGAAAGGGGTCGCTTGAAATGACAAACCCCACAGAGGATCATCACCTGTATCTGCAGCTTTCCTCAGTGTTACAGAACTTTTTAGCACCTTTTATCTCAGTGTTTTGATTTCATGGTTCAGACTCGCCACTAGTAATAGTGTAGTTTCAAGCAGCTGTTTATGCTGAAATAAGCATCGTATTATAGTATACTATTATAGAACAGCATTTAGCAGCTAAAAAAACATTTTCCTCAGGAGCTGGTAGAGACCAAAACATGAGCTAAAAGGAGAGTAAACGTGGGCTTGCATTCATCAGGTGGACAGAAACACATGAACACATGTTCTGTGACTGATGGATGTGTTAATAGGCAACTGTATTGTAACACCATTGATATCACAAGCTTATACCATGGCAAGTTTTTACAGCTTGTACCACTTCCTCCAAGAGGCAAGAAAGAAAGAGCCCAGGTTTATATGAAAAGCTCAACAAAAATGAAAGTGAAGTGTTTGTCACCTTGTCTGAATGTGACCTGCTCAGTGTCTGATTGACATTAATGCAGTGTAATTCAGCAGTCAGACACCTGATGTTTTATTTTGGTCTAATCACCCTTTATATATTACTTACTGGAGATGCTTTGCATTATACAGCGTGTTGCCAGAAATACAAGTGTATTCAAATTGATTTCTGGCTCACCTTCCGTGCTGTATCGGTTTTTGAGGCTTTATGAATCTCTTTTAAAAGCATTTGTTGTCTCTCTCTCTTCACTTTCCCTCTCCACAACTCTTTTTAACATGCACCATCACTCTCTCTATTGATATCTTGCTCAAACGATGACAAACAGCTACATTAAAACAATAATGTTTGGCGCTGGCTTGTGCACCCAATCTATACTCGTATTTTGACAGAGGAGAACATGATAAATAGGCTTTGTGGGCTGAATAAATGCTTTCCACGAGAAAATGACCCTGAGAGCTTTGTCAGTTGTTTGCAAATGAACGCGAACGAGAGAAAGTGAGAGGAGTGTTTTATAGTCTATAAAAGTTTAGACGGAGTACTTAAGGGTGAAAAATGTGGAGGGATGGGGGTCGGAGTGAGCGTGCGGCAGAACCAATGGTGCATTCAGAGAGCTGCTGTAGTCCCGGCAGCAGGGGAAAGAAAGAAAGAAGCGGGAGATGTAGGAAGAGGTGTTCAGGGAGCGGCAGAGGGTGGGAGGATGACGGGAGCTGGGTGAGACGGGGTGAGGGAATGAAAAGGAAGGAAGAGGGAGCTGCTCGGACAGTTTCGGCCTGCACGCTTTCAGCAGCGGTTCCCTGACTGAGCGCTCGTGAGCGTCTCTGGGCAGGAGAGGTGAGAGCAGAGCTGGAGAGACAAAGAGAGGGGGAGCTTTTCAGCCGTTGTGCTTTATTTGTGTGGAAAAGGGGGCTGAAGGGAGAGGAGAGCCCAGTGGACACACGAGAGGAGAGACGAGGAACGTTGCTTTAATCAACCTCCAGTCAAATTCTCTTTTTCCCCTTTTTAATATCATCTCATGCTCTCATCTCACCACCTGCCATCGTGCATTCTGCCTCACCGCGGTCTTTCAACAGATAATAACGCAACTGCACACACTCTCCACCTCTCTGCATGTCTTTGGTGCGGTCTGATACACACCCCTGCAGCACACATAGCACCATGGGGAAACCCTGTGCATGCACATTACAGAGATTACACTGCAGCAAAACAGCTATTACCCACTGCCTGCCCGAGCTCAGAACTCCTTTTGTCTGCCAAGTCATACAGTTTGCAGTCTGTGTATTACTCACTCCTCATTAATGAGTAATGTCAGAGAAGTAGCCAGAGTGCACAGCAGTATATATTTTTCTCGCTGTCGACCACAAAAAGACCAAAACCACACAGACAATAGATACCTGTTAGGGGGACAAGTCACAATGACTCGGTCCCTCTAACAGGTATCGTCCGTGGAGCCATTGTCCACTGCAGTTTACTCCCCTGTGCCAAAGGGCTTCTCTAAGAAGTATTAAAAACAGCATTAAAAAAGCAAGCCACACTGTTGGACTGCATGATGATCCTGGTCTAACATTTCAGCAGAAGTTAAAATAAATAGGCAATGCGATGCATGAGGGATGAGATTTAAAGCTCCAGCAGTGAACAAAATAAGCATTACAGGAAGTCGAACTTGAATAGCAGCTCTCTAATTCAGCAGCTGTAGACTGTAACACAGACTTATTCATATCATCAATAATCACTCACATGTATATTCTTAGACAACGTCATGTTCTTAATAATGTTTGAATATTATTACAGTGCAATATGGAGCTCTGTCTGTGATGAATGAGCAGTGATTAATGCACCAATAACTCAAACACATATGTACATATACTTTGGTAATTTCTTACCAACATACTTACTAACAAACCAAGATGCACACAGACTTGTGTCATGATGAGCATGAAACCTTAAGTAAAGCCCTGAAAGGCAAATCATAATTAGTTAGAATATGTGTTTACAAGACGCATGAACCGTTACGCTCAGGTGACGGTCATTTTATTTCTGTCTTTATTTATTAATCTAACATTCTTTACAGCACTTGAGAACATAAATCATTAAGCTGTGTGAGTATTTATACGAAGACATATTAGATGCACACGTACACATTAGATATTTTTATCACAATTCCCTCCTCCGCCACCTCCGACTTCTTGTTAAAAACAGGGTGGATGGCATGTAAAATAGGTTATCTCTAATAATTAGTACAATCGACAAGCGAAAGCACATGAATCATAATCTTAAATATTCAACAAAAAGAAAAAGGGGCTCTTGAAATAACTAAAAGCAGGAACTAAAGCGCATGAATAAGTCAGAATAATTTTCTCTGCAAAACACAATACAGTCTTAATGGATTAACAGGCTGTCGACTTCTAATGTTCGCCGCAGACAATTCCTCCTGGAAGTGACAAAATAAATCACATTTATTTGCAGGCACGCCGTGGTATTTTATGATGGATTCCATCTTGCTGTGGGTGAATCAAAATCAAACTGAGTGTCTATAGGTAAAACCATTAAACGCGCAGTGAATGGAAAACCAAGCCAGGTCTCAAAACTTTCTAACTGTCTCATGTTGTCAAATTTCACACTTCAAGAACTTCTCTCTTCCTCTGACGGGTTTCAGCCGATTTTGTAAAAGCGATGGTTACAAATGCACGTTGTGTCACTGATATGCAGTAAAACCACCAAACTCACAGAATGAAGTTGTGAGCCGACGGCATTGTTACGTGCTAAGGTGACAAGACTAAATGTTTTGTTCATATGGGAGATTTTACTGAGAAAAGAAACGGACACTCTACTTACTGCTCGTCAGTGTGCAGGCCTGACAGGTCTCTTGGGCTTGTTATGCATCACATCATGAATTTAAAGCTGCCACACGGCATCATACAGTGAGTCCTGCTCAAGAAGTTTACCAGCTGGGTACCAAAGAAAAATCTGCTCGTGTTACATCTCATTTCTTTTGCTTGAGCAGCCCTCAGAGACGTTTTTCAGGCTGCATGTGTGTCTTTGTTTGATAACGGTCTGAGGATGAGGATGTGTGTCTACCCCACTTTCTGCATGTTGTGTGAGAGTTTGTGTGGGGAGGGGGCCTTTGAATGCTACACCGGGAGACTTCCTGTGACAGGTGTGAAGCTGCCAGCGTGTTACACCCCCCCCCCACCATTTAACACACTGGCCTATTTATAAAGGTGGAGGAGGCAGCCAGAGACACACTGATGCGTTCTCAGTCTAATCTCTGCAGGTCGCTCAGGTGTTAATGAGGCTTGTGAGACTTTGTGCATGTGTGTGTGTGTGTGTGCATGTGTGTCTGTGTGTGCAACAGATTTACTCATAAGTGAAATTTGACTTTTTTCTGCGTCAAAGTGAATTAAAAGTGACAAAAACAAGCCAGGCAAAGAATTTAGGGACTTTAGTGTCTAAACTCTCTTAAGATCAATCAGGCATGCGAGACACTGAAAAGCTCAAAACAAGTTGCAGGCAGCAGAGTCTCTTCAGGTGTCAGCTGTGTTACAGCAGTGCCCTCTGGTGGTGAAATCGCTCTGATCACAACTGTGCTCTCCCTTTCTGGATGGTAACAGAGGAATGGGAACGCTACAGGAAATGTGCCGCTAATCCCTGTTGTTTTCTGTAAAAATGATACTTGAGCACATTGGAAAAGTGAAAAAAATCAAACAAAAGAAGACCACAGATTTCACCATTAATCTATAGTTGTGCATTAAGGAGCAGTAAAAACTTGCGTCTTATGTTCCCTCCCATAAGATGAATGTGAGACATCCACCCGTGTGATTCATGTTTGCCAGATGTGGACCTCAGGAAAAACAGCGGAGGAATAAGACCGTGCCTGCTCAAATGTGCTTTAATTTAGATGATGGCAAAGGAAATGATCACACCCACGCTAACCCAATTGAGAATGCATGATAACAGATCTGTGACATGGGAGACTTGGCACTTGTGAAAGCTTTAAGCTGAGCCAAAAACTCAGAGGTAATTTAATCTGACCGGCCACCCCAACACTCAGGTTCACATCCTACACTTGATTTATGGGACTGAAAGTTATTAGGGAGTGGTTGAAGATATCAGGAATCTCACCTGCCTTTCCAAGAAAGTTCACACTTCCCTCTGTAAAAATCCATGATCCCTTTTTTTTTTATACCTCCTCCCCCTTAACATTTTGTACTTCTCCTAATATGATGATATAGGCCCAAATTGCAAATCCATACTGATAAAAATGTCCTAAATCACCGCAGGTATTAAAAAGGGCAGCTGCGTCATAAATGCTGTAACTAAATTTGAATGCGGGTCAAAAGGTGACACTTAACAGCTCGCGGTCTGCATGCAGAGCTGAGAGACGGGCTGTAAAACGTATTTACAGTGGTGGAATGGGCTGTAATGTTCGCCCCTCCACTGGTCTGGAAAAGTGCCTAATCAGAAGCTCTTCACAATAGAAAGCCACGTTCTCCATTACACCTCTCCACTGAAGCACACAGGAGATAGCTTTAAACAGAGATTACTTTTAAACTGCAAATTTTTTAAGGGCGAAGGTAGAAGGAACAGTAAATTAAAAAAAAATAAAAATACGTCGGGTATGTGTAAATAAGATACGCTTGACTGATCTGTTTTTGTTCCCATACGGTTCAAGAATTCGTCGTATTGTACCGCCATCCTTTACAGAATTGGATTAGATGAGGTGGGGAGATGATGGCATAGATTTGTACACATTAAGACGGGATTAATCAGCTGCTAATGAAAGGTGAAGTCGATATGTGCGCCACTGTAAGAGAAATCTGCACAAAATCGGAGACAAAAGATGAGCACTGGCAGGGACTCACACTGAAAAATGGGAAATGATGGAGCAAAATGGAGGGGATAGAAGACATGCGCCGAACAAGATGGCTGAGTGGGTAGCACTGATAGAAAAGGTTGTGACTTGTGATTAGGGCAGGGAGGATGAAAGGAGTCAGAAGAAAGAGAGCAGAGATGGAGAATGAGTCTGGCTGATTGGTTTCCATGGTAACTGCTGATGAGGTGTGAGGCTAAATAAAAGAGCAGGTCCTTCTGGCTTGGTATGGATCAGTGTCACATTTCTCTCTCTCTCTCTCTCTCTCTCTCTCTCTCTCTCTCTCTCACACACACACACACACACACACACACACACATTAAATGCTGAGTGAGTGGAGGGACATGGTTGAAATGCTGTGCCACACCTTTCCTCATCACAGGCTGAGGATGAATCAGCTCTGCTCTCCATTTACCATCATTTAAAGGAATAGTTTGAACACTTTATACAATTATTGTATCTGTCCATTAAATATGAAGTTGGATCTCAGTCGAGCATTAATTTTCGAGAGTCCAGGAAGTTGCTGTTAAACCAAAACTTGTCATTTTTACAAACAATCATATTTCGTACATATTTCATACATATTTGTTACCAGAGTCTGGTTTCCACCCATTTCCAGCTTATGCTAAGTTAAGCTAAAAGGTTACTGGCTGAGACTAAATATTTTCCATTAAGACATTTTCCAAATGGCAAAGATTCCCCTAAATGTCAGTCTATTCCTTTATTTTGGGCCCATGTGTATTTATACTTTCCCTTCTATTGCAGGTCAGTGAGCAGCGACTCACCAGCTCTCCACACACAGATTTGTCAGTCCACTCCCAAGTGCCCTCTGGCCAAAAGTCCATTTTTCTAAAATATACTAATAGTTCACTGACCTCACTCTGTACGCTTCACAAGATGGATCGGGCGGTGCAGCAGGAGCTGCGCTTACTCAGCACATTACAGGCTGTTAATCATCATCATTCATTATTCCGCGTGTGAATCATTTATTCGTTTTTAATTTACTTTCCCTGTTTCCGGGGTCACGTGGAGCAGAACCTGAGCGTACTCGGGGATAAGGGGCACTCGTCATGGGGCAAACACAGACTGATCAGCTTTCCCGCTCACATTCGTGGCCTTGGGCAGGGTGCAGCATCTGGCAGCTAGGCCGCATAATCACAGTATATTCAGAAAAGCCCAGGAATCAAACCCAGATCCCTCTCGCTGTAGTGTTGACAGTGCTGGCCACTAAAGCACCTCGCAGTCAATAATGTAATCTCGTTTAAGACAGCGGAGTGGCTCAGTGGCTCGGCGGTTCACAGCTCCTGGGTTGAAATCTTTCGATACAGGGGAGACATGTGGGTGACGTTCTGCATGTCATTTGGATTCTCTGAATTGCCAATAGAGGTGTGATTGTGGACGTGTTAGTGAGCCCGCAACAGAGCTGGCAGCCTGTCCAGGGTGTCTCCATGTGGATGGATGCTTGGATGAGCGCAGAGCGTGAAACAGGGTGTTGGTGTGAAATAGTACGCATGCTCAGAAAACCACACACAGCAGAGCGGCAGCAGAACAAACACGAGTATTCAAAGGGATCAAATGCACGGAAACACTGAGAAGTCGCTGAATGGGGAGTAACGGTGCAAAGTAAATCATTTCTGCAGTGTAGTGGTCGGCCTGTTCACACCCTCTTCTCAGCCAGGATGCTAAAATCACCTCTTCAGTTTCTGCTGTGTCCTCTCTCAATAACACACTGTTGTAGACTTAACTTAATATGTGAATGCTGAAACTGTATTCTGCCGTCATCAACATGGTGCTTCAGCTCTTAAAGGAGCTCAGGTCTGGAGAAGGTAACTTCAGGTCAGATCGCGGTGCAGTGGACAACAATTCACGGAAACAATAACATTGTGTCACAGAGTGGCCGTGTCCTCCTAAAGTAAAGGCATCACCTGGTATCATGTTCCAGATTTAAGAGTCGGAAAAGCATTTTAAAATCCTTTACAAAGGAGAAAAAAAGAGAAAGAGAGAAAAATCTGTGATGTTGCCGTCTGCTTAGCAACAGCATCAGTAATGAGATCAGCTCCTCCAAACCCAGTTCATACAGTGACTCACTGGCCTGATTTCTAACAGGAGCCTTTTTGCCAGATTATATCTAAATGCAGAATAATACATCAGGAATGTCTTCACTGGGCATTAAAATGTGTTTTGCCATCTCAACTTTCAATTTTCAACCTTCAGATGTATGTCAAATGACACAAATGATAAGACGTATGAGGGTAAGTAAAAGCTGCAGATGTAGTTTCTGATCTTTACATGTAACCTGACTGTTGAATTATCCATGATGAATGTTACAATAATATATAATATATATCATAAGGATAAAGTTAAAATCAACCAAAAATGAAAATCTGCCTGTGAAGAAACACAGTTCACTGTTTGCTAACCCCCCCAAAACAGGGATTGACCAATCATGGCGTAACAACTGTAACTAGGCAACGATGGGCCTGTCAAGCTTTGTATATCTGCACATGGAGGAAGTGATACGCACAGTGATGTAGTCAGACTCACTTCATGAGTAACAAATCTTTTTTTTGTTTGTTTTTCCACAAAAACACTAAGACACAAACGAAAGTGTGTAAAGAACAAACAACATGAGCGTGTTACATTGAGCGGTGAGTGTTACATAAAGGCAGAGGAACACATCATTTATTAGCTCTATTAGTTTACAGGGCTACAGGTTACATCATCTGCACACTCGCCACTCACACATCTGGCGTTTCTCCAGTGTGAAGTGCTGCTTGCCAGAAAATGGCGAAAGATTATTTTCAACTGATACATTTGTGAGTTTGATACGTTTCGCACTGCCTCCAGGAACCAGCACTCTGAGGTCATTCACCGATAAGGGCTTACACCGCCTGCTCAGCTTTTATATGCTACAAAACTGACACACAGCATTTCAGGCTTAAACAACATTACAAACTCAATCAGCATCGTGTGAAAAAGTTCAGCTTGCTTTGAGCAGCGCTGGTCCGATGCATGTTCTCACTGCTCTGACCATTTCAGTGCTACACATCTGTACACTTCAAGATTTTTCTTTATTTACTGTAGAAATAATACACACACGGCTTTAACACCATTATCACAACAATTTAAACAATGGCACTTCTTAATTTTTTAAGCTATCGTGACTATTTGCCCTACAGCTGAATAATTTGGGAATAATGAAAGAATAATGAAACATCTTGCTTTCCTGCACCCTTGTGACCTGAAAAGTGTGCAACACCTCGTAATGTGTGTACACTGGTGCTGAATGCCATCAGAGTTTAGGTGTTTTTTTATTGGATTTGGATAAGTTTACCCGAGCCAGCGTTACACATCACTTCCAGCCTGCATGATAAAAGCCTTTTCTCTTGCAACATTAAAAGTGAAAATATGTTTCAAAACAAGAACAAGCATATCAGCCGAGCAGACACACTCAAATGAAAGAACAGCCTGATCTTACAGTTTTCCTTATCACCCCTACTGGGACTAACAAGCTCTGCACTGCAAAACACGAACAATGCTGTTTTATTTATTTCCATGGTTGTGACACGGATCATCAGCTAGTGAAGCTGCTGCCTGAGACGCTGCAGCGTTAGCCTCCGTGTTTTACCACAACATCGTGCATGTAGCCATCAAGTGCATGTTCAAAAAGTTTTAAAAGAGCCAGCAAAGACAAGCTTTTACAGTATAAGTAGGTAACTTATTTTAAAAATGACTTTTATTAATATTTGTTTAAAAAAATTCTATTTCCTGAGAAAAAGTCAGCCTCTCTCCTCCTGCTGCATCTAAAACATCAACACAGCCAATCAGAACAGAGTATCTGTCGGCGCTTCAATCACTGCTCCTGCACAGGCTTTGCACCACCACACACGAGCTAACTCAGAGCGGAAAACAACATGAAAGACAAGTAAACAAAAGAAGAGGAAGGAAAAAAGGTGAAAAGAAAGAATAAAACTGAGCCTCGCTGAGGGGAGAGGCTTTGAAAGCCAACTGGCGTACAGGTATGCTGACTGGCATACTCGCTCTAATTTCATAAAACATGAGCTCTTTCTCCAAATCTTACCAACTGTGGCTTTAAATCAATTCAAACTCATTTAAGCTTAATTGACCTTGTAGCTACATGTTACACAGCGTGCCAGTGACAGCTGTCACTTCAGCCAGCAAAACCAACAGCTGCTGGCTAGAAATGTGAAGCCTGGTTTTGTTGATGTGTCTGGTCGAGGTTTCATTGTTTGTATGGTGTAATGAACCATCAGTTCAGCTCTGTCCTGCTCCCTCAAAGCTGCTGCACATCCTACTTTGGAACAGTAATGAACCTGGTGGATACTCCATAACATTATACACTTTCTCCACTGCATCCTTCAAGGTTTAAATCGGTCACCAATAAGACATGATTGCACTGAATATATGCAAATACATCTCAAACATATGTGTAGGGCCAATAAACTGCTGATGTACCTGCTCTTTTTCTGTGTTTCCAAGCACAAATTCATGCTGCCATGCCCTCCACAAACAGAAGATAGCTTTATTCACTGTCCTCCATTACAGGTAACAGCTGCTGGCTTCTTCTCCCTGGCTCTGATTGCTTGCTTGGATTCTCCATTCCAGCACAAATAGATAGAAATACTGTCTCCCTCTCTATCACACACACACACACACACACACACACACACAGATGTAGTGTTAGCGGAGGGAATTGACTGAGACCTGATGGCTGAGAGCTGATGTGTGGGAGGCTCATGGGGGAGTGGCCTAATGGAGAGCTTTTATAGTGTATTATAACCACAGGGACGCTGTCTCACAGACGGGCTCACATGGGTGTGGCAGGTTAGTCTGACTACTGTATCCTGGCCTGTCCACACACACACACACACACACACACACACACACACACAGAGGTACAGTGAAGCAGGTGGATGATGAAACCTTGCTGAGGTGTTCAGGTAAATGTCAGCCTAAATAAACCTCTCAGCTCATGATACATTTACTCACACCTTACTTACACAAAGCAGTGTGCAGGAATCTGAATTTCAACATGAGTGAAGATGTCATGTCCAGCAAGTTGGACACTGTGTTTTCTGTCCTCAGATGAAATTAAGAGAACTGTACACCCCAGCACACAGTGTCCCCCAAAACAATATTGATAATGCAAAAAGAAAAGTTAATATTAATGACACCCCTGTTACAATTTTTTGTTTTGCTTTGGAAGTGCAGTTTAAATAATTTGGTGTGTAAACAGGAGGTAGAACAGCTGCAGGCTGCATCTTAAACCACATTTGTTTCACTTCTGTTTGTTTATGCTTTAGCCAACTGGCACTATTGAAAATACACAATTGGCTACAACCAGTTCCTGTATGAAGTGTACCCATGGATGTACGATGACTATCACTGGATTATTTTAATAGTTAAAAAACGATTCTCCAGTTCAAGTTATGGCGTTATGAGGAGATTCTCTTTATCTCCTCTCCCTGTTTTTTCTAAGCAGATTTAAACTTATCTGCAATGGAAATCTGAGACAACGACATCCTCTGGAAACATAAATCATACCAAATCTAAAAATATATGTATTACGACTGCGTGCCCAGATGTGAGTGAGTTATGACTCGGGGAAGGACTGCGAATGTCAGCAATCGGTGTTAGTGTGCCTTAATTGCTTCCATGTGTGTCACAGCTGCTGCGACTGCCCACCACGTCGAGAAACGGGCTGCTGATTTATTAATGCAACGAAATGCAGACGTCGCAAAAACATCTCGGATGGAGATCACACATGAGCTCTGCACATGCACTGACTGTCTATAAGTGAATCCAACATGATGTAACATCTGCATCACATCGCGGCACACCTGCAATGCAACAGTGCAACAGAAACAGCTCCCACTATGTGAGTCTGTAACAGAACGATGCTCTGAATGCACAGGGAACTCCGGCTGATGGTTTGCTTGCGTGGAGCCAACGAGCTTCTGGACTGCTTGGTTTGTCTAATTGGATTACAGACAGTCTGACTGCCTCACCAGTCCCTGCTTTTCTCCACCTCAGTTACAATTTGGTAAAGGACATGGGACTTACGCTGCCCTCTGAGTCATCTGTGTGACTGCTCTCCCAAATAAAAATAAAAAAAAGTAGAGCATGCTTTCCACAGGGGATGAAGTGTGTCTGTGTGTGCATTAGTATGTCTCTCCGAGCATGCCGCAGACAGTGACCTTTGGCATGATCTGCCCAACGCGGCTCCAAAGCCCACAGTGCAGCTGCTGAAAGTCTGCTGTCCCCGCGCTGTGACGTCCGCAACCACCTCGGTGAATCATGCAGCACACAAACATGCTGGAAAACGCTCGACATGCCACAGAACAACTGCAGCCACTTTACGAAGCCTCGGCTGCCCCTGGTGCCGGAGCGCGGTGGGGATGTGTGACACCGAGTGGGAATGTCAGCGACGGCGAGCGTGTTTGCTGAGCTGTCCCGAGTGCTGCTGTTCAGCCTGAAATATTTACCACTAGGTTTGTAGAGATGTGAGGGGGAAGAAGATGCATCGAGTCGGGAGGGGTTGGACAGAGAGTCGTTTCTCAGAGCCACAAAGGTTTCTCCTGGCTAACGGGACAGGCAATCGCAGACATAAATCACGAGTCAAAGCCCAGGGAAACAGGAAATAGGAGCAGAGATATGATTGAGACGCGCGGCCCTGTCCAGTTAAACCTCCAGGCTCCTCACTCACTGTTATTTTACTCCAACAGGATAAAGGCACTTGAGGAGATGTTGTCTGCTCTCCGTTATGTCCAGATCGCATCAACCTTACATTTGGAAAACCACCTCTCAAGCGCGGCGTCTGAGGCGCGAGGCGGTCGCTCAGGTTTCTTACCTCCACAAACAGGAAGCAGGGGACGATGGAGCTGCTGCTCTTCACACCCGGCTTCTCCTCCACTGCCATCCCTCTCTCTGTTTCTCTGGACGTCCCTCTGTCCGGCTCTCTGTCTCCTTATCCTGCGGGAGAGAGGGCGAGGCAGATTAGTCCGCTGGTCAACCTGAGGTCAAGTGCACAGTGTGAGATTAAGTGGAATCCAATCAGGACAAATGAGCTTTGGATATCTATCTTTCCTTGCTGCATCGTGTTTCACTGCTGTTTTTTTTATGTTCATCACATTGTGTCTGTGATACATTTTTATTGTTTCCTTACATGATACATCTGTAAATATTTAATACGCACACAAAAAGTGAACTCATTTCTTGGCGCTGCGGGCTGTTTGCGTTCTAAAGTTTACCGTTGCTGTCATTGAAATTGCTTTACTTTGTTTGGATTTTGATGCAAACACGCTGCCCTCAGAGCAAGAACAAAACCATGTGTCTGTGTCACAGTCTACCTCACAGTGCCTGGTATCTTATCTACGCAATGCAACACCCTGGCATACGTCACTACCACCTGCTGAAATATTGTTTCATCTGAAATTAATCTATCACCCGCTGGGCGACAGGTTATCACAGTGAACCTGTCGCCCAGCGGGGGTAAAGTTCAGTCACTGGTCCTCACAAGACAAGCATTGCTGGAAGTTATGTCAGGGAAATATGCAGAGCCAGGTGGAGGTGTGCAGTAGTTAGCAGACTAACTAACTAGTAACATGCAAGGAAGTCCAGGACATCATAGAACTATCCAGCCACAATGGGGGTCTCTCAGCTGACAGCCACAACCTCACTATGAGACAGAGACAACTGAAGGCATCAAAGAGCTGATTTTCATTACTCTGAGAAGAAGTGCACTACACAACTGTCCTTGAAAATGGAAAGAAAGAGAAAGCATGGTAAAGTTTGTAACAGCAATATAGCTCATTTTGCAAGGAACATCCACAACGCGTTGTATTTCCAAGTAAAGTGGAAAAGAATTAAGGCAACAAGAGAAAGTAAACAGACAAAGGACAAGGACTTGAACAGAGGACTACAGAGGACAAAAGAGAGTGGCAGCAGTTTGTGCAGCGTGATCACTGTGGTCACACGTTGCAAACAGCCTCAGCAGTGAGTAGGAGTGATCGGCTAGATTTAATTCTGGCCTTCAGGTTTTCCTTCAGTTTTTCAGTGGCTTGACATGGACCCTGAATCACCCCTTCTCAAGTTGGATGGATTTTAAACATACAGGATAAAGAGGAAAGGAGAGGCGAGGAGAGGTAGAAAAAAAAGATATTCTTTTTTTTTCTTTTTGTTTTGTTTTCTGAGAAGCTGGCAGGTTGACCTCTATCTGCTGGTGAGTGATGTGTTATGTGCTGGAGAGCTTTTTTCCTCCTAATTCCTTCTACGCTGGTGGAAAGAATAGGCCTGAGGGATGAATAAGGCATGAAGCCAAGCTCTTAGCAGCCCTCAGAACAACGCAATGTGCCAACCAAGACCGCTTTTAGAGAGGCCTGGTTGGACCCTGAATGTGAGTGTGTGTGCGCGCGCATGTATATAGTGCATGTGTGTATGAGACTTGTCCAAGAGGGAAAAAAAGTAGCTGTCAGGCCGAACAAGCAGAAGCCCCAGGTAACGGAAACCAGCAGTGGGAGAGAGTGAAACAGAGAGACAGAGGGAGGAATCGTTCCTCCACCAGAGGCTGATGGGAAGTGTTACTTTGTGTTTCATTCCCTCAGCGGGAGGCAGCACAAAGAGGCTCTCTCTCCCACAGTTTGGGCCACCGGCTGAGAAAGTGCACGAGTGAGATGTGGGCTGGTGGTGGCGCATCTCCCGAAGAAAGGAGGAACTGTGTTTTGGGAGGAAGCACCCGGGTGGCCGGCAATGAGGCAGAGAGGCTTTTGATGATTAATAATGATGATAATAAGTGGGACAAGCCAGGCATGATTGCACCTGAGGAAGGGGAATTAAAAGGCTTGTTATGTTCCCCATTGGTGTGTGCAGACTTCTGAGCAATCCCACACACATTTGGTGGAAGTGAATCTTTTGCAGGAGCGTTTTCTGAGCGCTAACTTGGGTGACAAGTATGCGGCTTCATACTGTATAGCAAAGTTCAGCTCATGGTTTAGCTGACAGGGATGCTTAACAACTCGCTGGTGAACAAAGTTGAGCATCTAGCAGCTAAACAGCCAGATATTTGCCTCAGGAGCTGCTTGGGACCAAAAAAAAGAGACTGAATATTCATCAGATGGTTAGAAACACAGACACAAATGAAGGATAACGTTGCTCAGTAACTGCTAGAAGTTTTATTCACAATATGCTTGCAGGACTCTTATGTGGCACAAAAAAAAACATTGTGTGCTGTTAATTTGACACTTGCAGAAGTAGAAAACACAATATTGTGGTTTAACAAGCCAACTTGTGGTTTGGAAGTATTTACTGTCTTGATGTAAGCCACTGTTTCTTCTCACAGCACTCCAGGTGTCCCGTCCTCATGGCTGAGGCTGAAAGGGCTTCACACACCCCCCAACCGTGAGTGAAACCGAGGTGACTCCTGAATGTGGGCTCACTGGGGACTAAACGTTAGCAAGTCTGCCAGGCAGACATACAACAACCACTATTTAAGACCATTTATGAGTTTCTGACCATTTTGGTAGAGGTTGTCTGTCCTATGCCACCTCCAGCCCCTGCAGTCCACTCTGTCCACATGCAGAGAGGAACACTGAAATCAACTGATAACAGTTACTAAGTAACATGTTAATGTGCCAAATATCGGTTGAAATGCATTGATTTGTGTGTGTGTGTGTGTGTGAGTGTGAGAGAGTTTCTTTGTGGAAGGAAGAGGCACGCCAGCTGGTTTTGATCTGATTAGTGGGGGCCAAGTGAAAAGGGGGCCTAATCTGATTCTCATCTGATAGCCCATCTATCAGAGAAAATCAAAGCAACACAAACGGAGACGGGTGGACAGACAGATGTGTGCAGTTTGAAGGGGAAACAAAGGAGGACAGAGACCACAGTTAAGGACACGGTTACACCGAGACGCACACACGCAACACACCAATCAAAATAAGAAACACAAGGGAACTGAAATCAAAATGGTGGAGATGTGAGGAGCAAAGCAAGCTGCAGAGGGGAAAGTTGAATTAGCACCGTCTCTCACACACACACACACATACGCAGATGCACACACACACTGGTGCACACACACACTGTGGAGAGCAGGACATTTGTATCCCCTGCTGCTCTGAGGACTCCAGTCAAAGGGTAGAGACCCAGGCTGCCATATGTCCTCTCTCCTGCCTCTGCAGTCCGCCACCCTGCCCCAGGACATACAGTACACACGCCTGTGCACGCGAGCGCGCGCACACACACACACACACACAGACACACACACACACACACAGACACACACAGAAAGACTGATTGGGCACAACAGCCTGGATCATGCTTGATTTTAGTTATTTCTGCTTTGTCCAGCCACACTCTTGCAGACTGTAATAGCACATGTCCACATTCGTGCAGCAGTGACATGAGAGAAGGTTGCAGCAGCAATGCAGCATTAAAATGCCAACTGTCACTCAGCCATTCCTCTATTTCTGTGTGCTCCATCCGGAGAGATAATTCTGCTATAACCTAAATATTCAAGACTGCAGAGCATTTTTCAGTGTGGAGCTGCGATAGAAATAGTCGTCTCTCTTTTATTTTTTTAACATTTACCTGCAGCCCAGTGCTGTCACTGCCGATCTGAGCAAAGCTTCACATCCCTCAGTTCTAATCTTGCTTTGATTTTCCTTTTTTTTTTTCATTTGTTCTGTGTGTGGTCATTTTTCCCTGCCATTGTCACACCAATTTCTTTCAACTCAGATCTCATGCTTTATTGAATTCACACACACACACACACTATACATATATATGTAAAGCCCAATTATATAGGCCATATTTGAAACAAAAAAAATTCTAGAAATACGTCAACCTAATTGT
>JBAJHX010000039.1:17610102-17711529 GCA_037176925.1 Amniataba percoides | reverse complement strand
GACACGGCGCCCCCAGAGATCTACACAAGCCAAGACACTTTTTTAATGAGAGGGGCACTGCCGAGATAGACACACACACAGATACACACAGGGGCTACAAACACAAGCAATACACCCATCCTGACACCTGAGTTGAGTCGCGAACAAACAGCAAACATCCCACTCCACTGGCTGCATGGCAATCCCTCACTACTATTAATAGAGCAAAGTCAAGGAGGAGAGTGAAGCCGTGATAGGATTTACCCACGGCCTGATAATTAGGGCTTCTGTTTGGGGAATACCACCGCAAAACACAGAATCCCACAGAGGGACACTCCCCCCCTCCACCACAAAACACACACACGCACACACACACGCCCACAGGCACACTCAAAGACCAGTGGAAGAGGCACATGACAACAGATCCACTTAAAAGAGCAGAAAAATGCAAAACAGTGACTTCCACTGCACGACTGCTCTGCCTCATCACCCCAGGCTGTTCAAATCACCCCTGCACGGAGGAGAGGAGAGGAAACCCGCCATCCGTCCATCCATTCATCCTTCCCTCCCTCCCTCCTCACCTCGGACACCTCGTCGCCAAGCTGACGGTTGCCGTGGCACCAGATTCCTATGCGGTGGCCATGTCAGATCAGATGATGGTAAAGTGGTGCGAAAATCTCCTTCCACCCAGCCAGCCGGTGTCTCCTCTCTTCCTCCTCTTCTTCCCTCTTCCCTCAGCTCCCTCCTGGTCCACGGTGAAGCGTGAGAGACGGCGGCAGCAGCGGCAGCAGCGGCAGCAGCAGAGTCTGTGTCTCCAAGTCTTCCACACATACACACACGCGCACACACTCACCCTCCCTTTAATTAGCTTGTTCCAACAACCAGCAATGACTAATAAATTAAGTGGCTGAAATTACCTCCTGTGCAGCGCACGGTCCAATGAGGAGACACAGAGGAGAAGGAGAGAGTGCAAGAACATGTGTGTGAGGGAGCAAGAGTGTGTCCGTGTGTGTGTGAGAGAGAGAGTGAGACAGTGATCGAGAGAGAGGAAGAGAGAGAGAGAGGGAGGGAGGGCATGCATTATGTGTGTCAGCTCATTTGTATTCAAAGCTTGTTTTCCCTCTCCATCCCTCCCCTCCTCTCTCCCTCTGTCCATCTTTCCCCTTATCTCTCCATCCTTCCCTTCCTCCCTCCTCTCTCCCCTCTTGCCCTCCCTTCTTCCCTTTCCTCATGTTCGTGAATGGACGTAGAGGACATGAACCTGACCCAAACATTAGAGGAAAGTAGGAGAGATGCTGCAGACAATGAAAAAAAAGAAGGCTGCATGTGTGTTTATGTGTGTGTGTGTGTGTGTGTGTCTGTGTCTGTGTGTGTGCTCGTAAGGCTGCTCGGCTGCCTGCCTCCAGCTTAACACACTGTGGATGTGGGTTAATGATATATGGCTATTGATCTGGCACTCCTGGAGCACAGGTCAGAGCTGGTAACAGAGAAAAGAGGTTTGCCAGAGCAGCTGCACAGAGGCTTGTGTGTGTGTGTGTTAATGGTGCACATGTGCCTACGTCAGTGTTAAAGTTTGGAGTTATGCAGGAAAAAGGGACAGAGCGTAGATATAACATGATGATTAGATATAAAGGGTACAGAATTAGCTATTAAAACAATACATCACCGTCTGCTGTGAAACTGCTGAGGGCACACCCTGCTATTTAAAACTATGCCGGTTCTGACGGACCACTTCTCTGCGGAGAGTCGAGGCGATGCTACACTGACGGCTCCAGAGAGGAGACTACTGCCTACAGCAGTCATGACAAAAGATGAGGAGGGTGCAGTTCATTTACACAGGATGAAAGTGTGTAAATCAAACTAGCTCCGTGGCTCTAGGGGTGGCAGTGTCGGTCAGTTTACACACCACTTTGGTCCAACAGCTATTGGTTGGTCTGTGCAGGGATTCGGATGTATCCTACACCCAATGAGCATCATCAGGTCCACTTTTTTATTTCTTTTCTTCCCAAACATGTGCATGCATGTGTGACATCAGCCTCAGCTTGTTTTAGCGAATGCATGCTTACACATTAAATGAAGATGGTAGCAACCACACACCTGTTAAACATCTGCCTATTAGCATTTTGACTGTGCACTTATTAGCTCAGGGCTGTGCTGTGTCTAAGTATAACCTCACTGAGCCCACAGCATGGCTGTACTGCAGACTCTTCATCTTTTTTTCTTTTAATCTGAGACAACATATAAGAACATGAAAGGAAACGCAAGCGCTAACCCTGGCCAATAAATTAAAGCATGTAATTACCCATAAATGCACAACAAACGTTTACATTTCGCTTCTCATGTTAGCCAACCACACATATTGTGGTTGGCTAACATGCAAATAAGCAAATAAGGGTATTGTCCAAAAGTTGGAACTATTCCTTTAATTATAAAGACAGCTATTCATTTTAGTTTTAATTCATTCATTCATCCACTCAAGTCTTTGCTGACTGCCAAGAGGCTAACGAGGCATCTTACTTTGATCTCGATGTACTTCATATGTTCCTTCATGCAGCTTTAAGTCACCACGTTGACTGACAAAGATGAAAATAACATCAAAGCAAAATGTGCCTCATTTAAAATATACTAGATCTGATCACCTTTAGCAAGAAGCGTTGATCAGAAACAGGTTATCTGAGCCAGCCCATCACCAGCACTCTCTATTGTCCTGTTTTATAATGCACACATAACAGAGACAGAGACTCAGAGGTGCTAAATGAATCAAGAGGTTAACCTCGGGCCTTTCAGTTGGCCAGACTGCTGGTGGCTTCTGCCTTGCCCACTCATTATTAATATGGCATTACCTCAGAGACATTATAGCCACCGGCCTTTTTATGTGCACAGCCTCCAATCTATATTTTATAAATGATAATACATCAAGAGGCACAGAACCCCACTAACCACCACTGACTCTATTTTACTGTAATGGTGAAAAGCTTGATGTGGTAAGAAGTCCCAACAAGGAAAAATGGGAAAATTGAGAAATCCATATGAAACGTGGATTTGTGAATATGAAACGTCACCACCTTTTATCCTCAAGGAGTCTGGAAGGAATCATGTTGAACCTTCACGGATGTTTTTGAGAGCCTGTCCCTAAATAATCTGGAATGAAATTCAATGCCATTCTCTGTCGTTCCCCCCAGATCACCACCTCACTAGAGTTTCACTTCCCCTCCTCCAGTGCTGAATGTGCTGTCCTGCCTCGTACGGGTCTCAGTGGGACTGTCATGGTGGTAGATGAGATATGGCCTGAGCATCGTGGAAATGAGAAATCTGCCTGTTATGGGGCCGTTATGGTTTACAGCACATTGGATGCCTGTCCCATGGGTCTCCTCTCCTCCCGGCCATATACCCTGCTCCATCTCTCTGTCCATCCCCCTCTCTGGCTGCGCGCAACATCCTCAAGCCTACCATGGAAACCCCCCTCAAACTCTGTCCTTGGCTGATGGAAAGAGAAAACTGCGACTGAATGATAGCAGGGCGAAAGGCAAGAGAAAGAAAGGGCAAAAAGGAGGATGCTGGATCTGTAAGGCATCTTGCTGAGCTGTGCTTCCTCTGTGAATTTGTCGTTACCACGGAAACTTTGCCTCCGTGTGCACAGAAAGCACATTTACTCCATGGGACGTGAGGTTTATGCATTAACACATTTACTCATTCATGCACATCACACAAACCATAGATCCAGCAAAGCTTGTAAACTGCACACTGCATGCATGACGACGAGCATCTATAGGACCCCTGGTACAGCTGGACGCCTTTTTACATTGACAGCATACTGCCACTGTACCCGCCTCATTTAAATAATTCACACGATCAATTCAGTGTCCCTTAAACATCAGATGGTCATTCATGCGAGAAGTGCGGCCAGCGTGCTGAGTCTGAAGTTGAGACAAGAGCTGGAAGCATAAATCTTCTGAGAGGAAATGCTATGAAGGAGTGGAGCTGATTCATACTGTGTAACCACTGACTATATGTTCATGTGTTTTCTTTTTTTGGTAGTTCAAAAGCTAACTATTTTTTTAAATAGGAAATCATTACTTTAAATGAAGTTAAGGTTTCATGGAGTTAGATGAGATGGATTGGTAAAGTAAATGTGAAGCTACTGTCGGCTCACTAATTGACACGTTATATCGGATTTGTTGTATCCAAACAAAAGACCAGACTGCAAGAGACAAAATGGGGCACTTGAGCACACAACCTTAATGTCCAATTTCAGGCTCATCACATAAACACATCACACGCAGATACATACATTACCCCCACGATTACCACCACACAGCTCTCCAAGCACAATCCCCCCCCCCCACACACACACACACACACATCGCTGTATCATTATGCCAAGAGCTCCAGCTGTGGTCTACAGGGGCAATTCATTAATCAGCTTGACAACAAAGGACCACATTCCTACACTTTGCTTTCTCCTTTGTCTGTACCTCCTACTTGATCCTGTGCTAAATCTGCCAGTTAAACCCTCAGCAAAACTCTTATTTTTGATCATTCTCCAAACATATTGGCTTTATTACAACATGTCTATCTGTATCAACACTTACTGCTGTGTACGCTGCATTTTAACAGCCTGTAAACATCCATATGTGGATATTTAATGCCGCCATGACTGAATGTTGTTGATGCAAACTACATCTTAAACAGAAAAAACATTCTTTCATGAAACTATTATACAGCTGTTAGATCATTATTAAAGGTATATAGGAACTATCAGTACACTTCATAGATCTCTCCAAAGATATCTGATTTCTTTGGCAGCTCAAGTGCCTTCATATATAAAATACCTTCAGAGGCTTCCTCAGAACTCTCATTTCATCCAAGCCAACAACATCTCTTCATGAATTTGTTTCATAGATTCCTGTCTCAGCGCAGCCTAGTCATAAGGAATTTCTTTGTCTTGGAAAATGCCTTTACTGAGAGGCCCCGAGAACAACAGCACAAGGGCAGGGTTCTGCAAATATCAAGGGGGGCCTACAGCAGGTGTTCCCCTCCTTCACGGTGATTGGAAAATAAATTCCATCTCATTTTGCTCAACGCTGCAGTTGGCTATTATCACCCCCCACCCCTTTACACAGGATCCAGCAGAGTGGTCCCTTGGTCATGTAAGCTCGCCGTAAACCCCTCAGGCACGGAGGGAAATGATGCGTGTTATTGTGAACACACCAGATGGGGTCCTGAAGCAGAGAGCAAGGAGGTAGAGCAGCAATCTTTTCATAATGAGATGTAAATGGAGGCGACTCCAGGCTGGGGAGGATGACAGGGAGCCTCATTTCAATGGATGACAGTGCAAAGTAATGTAAGTGACAGGTAGCAAACCTGCATGAAAATAAATCAGATTTGTCAAATTAGGCAGAGGACTCAGCCCTTCCCAGACTGGGACCTATTATTAGATACCCAGCAGCCGACATTAAAGCATCTCAAACCAATACTTCCACAATAACAATGGATGAAATAACTATGTGTAATGTGACAGGGGTTACTCCAGTGATGACCTCACAAATGACCACGTGACTCTGTTGTTTCCGGCAGCTCTACACAGCTTTATAACCTCTTACAAGAGAGATTTAAAAGTCATTGTTTCATTTTTAGGGTCACTTCACTGTTTTGGTTCAGTCTTGCTGCTCTCATAGGGCTGTTAAAGGGCATCCATTATGATTTCATAATAATAAAATAAGACTAAGCACAAAAATATATTGTTAAGGACACACAATAACAATTGTAAGGTGCCACTCTGCACAGGCTTGGTTTTGAGCACACTGTCCAATACTTGATGTTTATAAAATGTAAAATTAGTGTTACACTGTTATGTTACTACTTTTAACTGATAATTCTCACTGCTACCACTGCTCGTGAGTTAGTAAGACAAAAGACAGTGAACACTGGACTTACACCATCCAGTAGAGTGTTACTGCAGGAAATACATACATACATACATATATAAAATAAAATACATAGGGAGAGAGAGAGAGAGAGAGAGAGAGAGAGAGAGAGAAAGAGCGAGAGATAGATAGACAGACAGACAGATAGATAGATAGATAGATAGATAGATAGATAGATAGATAGATAGATAGATAGATAGATAGATAGATAGATAGAACATGATGTAAAGGTGTGCGTAGCTGCTATCCCATCATCATTCTGTAATGTGTATTGATGATAGACTGATATGATTAACCTGTAACGCCTGTAAGTGTATTATATTTGGTAGATCTATCAAATATGATACACTTATGATGTTGTACACACTGATGAGTTTTTGAGACCTCAACATCACCAGTGTGTTTTTTTCCCTGAAAAACCTGATGTATACAATCAAAATGCCGAAAAATACAAAATAACACAAAAAAAATTGTCTTTTTTTTTTTTTTTTTGGTCAGAAAGTTGGCGATTATTTCACGTTTCGGCTTTTACGGGATTTAAGTGTTAAAATGACCTGAAAAAAACGCTTTTTAAAGCCTAAGATGAGAATAATTATTAAAGAAATCGTAAGCGAGCCTGATGACTTGAACTCTTCTTTAAGTGACTGACAGGTTTTAGCAGTGATCGGTCATCAAGCTTGTGTCCGGGCTGCTGTTTTTTTCCCACCGCTCATCAGCAGGTGCCAGTTCAAGATGTTTTTTCTCGGTACAGTAACGGACCGAGACGTGTCAGTCGGTAACAGTGTCTCTGAGATAAGAGTTGGGACTTCAGACGAAAAAAAAAAAAGTTTTTGTCGCAGCCTGTGGGATTTCCAGGGTGTCATTGAACGTCGCAGTGAAGCCTGTCAGTCATCTCCAGCTGCCTATCACGGTGATTTGTGTGAGACGGAGCACCTGTGATTGGCAGAGAGCTGGGGAGGGGTGTTTGTTCTTCCTCCTGCTAGTTTGTAGTCCAGAGAGCGAGTGAGTAAAATGCGTTGTTTGGATGTTAGCTGTGACTGTTTGCTAATAACCTGCAAGGTAAAGCAGCTAAATGTGTTGTAGCCTTCTTACTGAGGGACACTGCATTATTAATGAGAGGAGTCTGCAGCTCTGCTCTGCTCCAGTTACACACACACACACACAGTAAGCAGAAGTCACTCCCACTTCTCAGTGGGTGAATTTATGGTAGTCTGAACTCCCAAAACTCTCTCTAAAGAGTCAGTCAGGGCTCAGTAACACCTGAGGCTGCACACTGAGCTCCTGCAGTCTGTCTGCAGCCTGAATGCTTCATATTCACTTGCTGTCATCTCCACTACTTGCAAGCTGTGAAAGGTAAGACACTTTGCTTATTCCTGCTAAACAACCAGTTATTCAACATGGTTATAAACATCTACCTCCTCTAACAAGCACCAAAAAGCTCAGACAGCATTCAAACCTGTGGACAACTAACTGGAGCCTGAGGAGGACAGACGAGTTGCACAAGTTTACATTTTTGGGGGATAAAGGTGGGAGGCAAGAACGTCCTGTTTTACTATGAAAACAGCACAAGAAAGGAATAAACGTGCAACTCAATCCCATGAACATTTCAGGATATTCCTCTTGGACTCGGTGGTGCAAATGAAACTACAGCCTGCACCCACAATAGCTGTTTTATATGCAGTTCAGAGCACACAGTAAACAACAAGTCATTCATGGGTGACTTACAATGCATCCCCTCCAGTGGACACCCCACTAACAACAGAGTCTACGGCGGCAGACAGAGTTAATGTGACCCAACTGTTAAGGAGACAAATAGCTGTGGGACACTCCGTCTGTCACCCGAGGCACAAGAAGCCCATTTAGGGCGGCTGCTGTTATTAAAGGTGGTGGCTGCAGTCTAGGCACACCACCACCACCACCGATCAGCATCACTGTCATCATCCTCATCACCGCTGCCACCAATTTGGCCCCAGCTCTCTCTAACTCTTGATGCGCGCCTGTCTTGGCGCTGTCTGTTTGTCCGAGCGTTTTCTCCTCTGAATTCTGTGGCAGTAATCCAGCTGAGGTGTCAGTCAGCAGTGGTCTTGGGAACAGAGGAGGATGTGTGTGGTTGAGTCACAAGTGTATTATTGAAGGCAAATGTGGATTATACTTACAAATGAGCAGTATATTTTGATTTTTACCCATACTGACAGTGATGACAGGCATTGATGGTTCAAATAAAGTGCATATTATACATATCTGCACCAAGCTTCACGGGCTCAGTGTAAAAGGCTTTTGTAACTAAACCATGACATGGTAATTATGTGGTGATTATGCAAATTTCAACCAAAATGATGATGAAAATTTCCTGATATCAGCCACATATTAATAATGTCTTATCTGAACTTGTAATTAAGGAAATATTAAATATATAAAGTGTGGACATTCTTAAAAGATAATACTAATACAGCAAGGAAAAAGTGCTTTGTTAAACTTAAAAGTCCTGCATTCAAAATCCTACTTGAAAAAAAGTGCATAAAGTTTCAAAGTAAAAGTACTTCCATAGATAATTAATTAAGGAACTATGTAAGGCATGACAGTGAGCCAGCATCAACAGTAAAACTCAAGCAGCTAAATGGAGTTCAGCCATCATTAGCTTTGCTATTCAGATCTGTGCTGTCCCTGCTGTGACATGGCAAAACGTCATCTGTGAAAAAGGCCTATCTGTTAATTAGACACTGACATACTGCACTGGTCATCTGGCAGATGAAATGTTTCTCATAGTACACTTATTCTTGTTTGTGCAGACAGTTAGATGAAAAGATTGATGCCACTCCCATATTTGTCTGGTCAATATTAGACTATAGCCACCTGTCAGTTTAGTTTAGCAAAGAGGCACAAAGGGTGAGAGTATCATTATCTAATCAGAAACAGTACAAAGAGGAGTTTTTAAGGCAATGTAATGGAACATATATCTTCTCAAAGAGCTGTAGGTTAGGCATGGGAAGTGTGTGTGCTGATACTTGTGCTGTATGTGTCTGCATGTTGGAGCCATCTGCAAGCATCTGAGAGAGACAGACAGAGTGAAATCTGCAGCACGCTGAGGGTCTGACAGTGTTACAAGCATCCAGATTGGCGCCCAAGGCAGCCGAGACTGACTATAAGACACCCACATGCTGAAGCAGAGCGGCTCATTAGGTAGGACACGCAGCGGTGGGGGCGGAGGATGAAGTGAAGAAGGGTGGGAAGAAGGAGAGAGATGAAGGGAGTAGTTCGTCACGCTCCATCTGGACAGAATCTTTAAAAATGCTCCCGCGGTGTCGGGACTTTTCACTGGCAGTTCAAAGTGTCTGTGACACGGAGGAGGGGTGGAGGTTTATAGGTCAGCATGAAATCCTCTGATCGGACATCTTACTGAAAATGAAGCAGGATCTGAACGATCAGGCCTAAACTGCCCACAGCTCTTTAATGTAAAATGATGATTGGTTCTAGCTTCCCAAGCATGCTCAAGTGCATATTGGAGCTGCGAGGCCAAAATGTGAAGTACAGGAAGTGGTAATAGAAAGTAGGCAGGTTTTTGTCAGCGTTTCATCCTGAATGGCGTTCTCCTCATTTATTACAGCCTGAACAAGCTCTACATCCTTTCTTAGAAGTGAAGCGTTTATGTATAATGTACATGAACTGCTTTGTGTCCTGTGTGCAGATCAGGCCTGAATCATCTCTGGCCAACGCTGGAAAATCCTCCCTGAGAACTTTTGACTTTGTACACTGTGAACATCATCAAACATGCCGACAGCTGCAGAGGTTACTCTTCCTCTCTCAGAACGTTGTGCCATTGTCGCTGTGTGCTGCTGACCTTACTTCACTCTCTACTGCGCCCACTGCTGTTGGGCTTAAATGCATTTGCAGACCTCACACTGTATGCGAGCTTGCCATCATTAACTCACATACGTGAAGTGAGAAGTCTGTATTAAAGTTGGACAGTATGTTAAAATTTCCAAGCAGCCACTGTCAGCCTATCAACCCGTATTCGTTATTATACTGTGCACGTGTGTGTGTGACGGGCGTAGGGGGCAGGAGAGTCAGAGAGTTTTTTCATACAAAGCGGCAGCTGCATACAGCTGTTCATCTTCAGGAAGAGAGTCAGCAAACTACAAGGTAAGTGACTAAGAATCCCTGACTCGACTGAATTGATTCAAATCAGGAAAGTTCTTTGAGCTACATTCTAACATCTTGATAGTATGTGCTCAAAATGACAACAGGCAGATGTTAAGCAGACACACTGTTTACCATTTTCATCTTGGTTTGGTGTGTTATCAAATATCAAATCCATCCACACAACAGACATTTCACTAAAAACAACAAACATCATCCTCATGGTGGCACTAGAGGAAGTCAGGGGATACCAACTAACCATCATCAACGTCTGTGCAGAATTTCATTACAATACATTCAGTGATTGTTAAATGTATTTTAGTTAATAGGGATGGGAGGGATGTGTTACACTGTTTGCAGCAGCCTTAGTTTGAATGTATGTTTGTTAGCGCCAATTAGGACAGAGAGCAGCAACATCAAATCAGCTTTAATTAATCCGGGAAATCTGTGTGCTTGTTTACTTTGTTAGTCAAACTGTGTTCTGTTCTGTGGATTTCACTGGAAGCATCTTTAAACACTCTCTACACGTCTTGTTCAAGAAGCTTTAGAAACACCTCTAATTTAATTAAAACTCGTGGAGGTGAGATTCTCTCTGATGATGGTGATACTCGGGCATCGGCCCAATTATGACCTCTCCTCTCCACCCTGCTCCGTTCTGTGTTATTTCCTGGGTTGAGCCTGTCAGTTTTTCACACAATTACACTGACGGATCACCAACTTTGCATTGAGCACCAAGCCGAAATGTCGCCCCCTCCTCACACCTATTTCTGTTCCTTCCCAGCTTTAACCTCCCAGGCTGTACGTGTCCGTCATGTGGCTTAAAACGGTTCAGGAAGACACAGACTGACAAGCTGAAAAAAGACCCAAGTATTGCAGGCCCGCAGCAAACAATGAGCTGTCCGTCAGTTTCCGACCTGTGAATCAGCTCGTGACATGATGGATGGGCACCGCTAGGACACAAAACCTTTTCTCTCTCTCTCTCTTTCACAGATGCTTGTCACAGTCGTACATCTACCACTTTCTGTGTCTTTTACCTCTCGCTTGCTCTGCATAATTTATGAAGCTCTCTGTCCCACAGACCCATTTCTCTCTCATCATGTGACCCAGTTATGAGCGAGAGGCCTGCAGTGCAGATATGGTCAGTGTGGGGCTCATAAATCAACATTTATGGAAACATTGTGCAGTGCAATCAGAGCCCACTCTAGATAAGTGATAAAGATGATGTAGTACTGGACTGTCGCCAGCACTGTAATATTAGTGTCACAGCTCTGGAAAGTAAGGTCAGAGTCAAGGATAACACCCAGACTTCAGACTCCTGTTCACTACTTTCCAAGGACTAAAGGCTAAATTAGAACATATTTCTGTCTGCAGAACTTTTTGGTTTTGTAAGGCACCCACTTATTGCCTGTGATACATTCAGCCTATTTTTTATTCATGTTTAGGTCTCCAGAGGAAAGGGATAGGCATAACTGTGTGTTGTGATAACATAAGCTGTGGCCTTGAGGTAACACGTTCAGTCTGAGCAGCAGTGAACCCTGTACTGACCCCTGAGGGACTCCATGTACAGCACACAGAGACAATGAAAACTGCTGTTCTTTAAAATATGATGAGTCATAATGGTCACTGAAAAAGCTGTTTCAAGACTGAAGCAGAGAATCCAGCTTGAAATGGATCTTGAAGCTGATTAACCATGGCAAGCTATTTTTGGACTGTCTTACAAAGGCCTTGTTCAGATCTGCATTTTGGGTGATCCAGTCACAGTCGGACTGCTCTGAGTACATCAGTTCAGACATGGCATCAGAAAGCGTCTCCATATGTGTATAAAATGACCACTCGTGATCAGATGTCACTTCTCCGCTCACTAAACACAGTCACGACAACCGTTACATTACAGTTACATTATTTTCACTACATTTAACTTATCAGGCGAACCGTATCAGACCAAATTATGCTACTTTATGAGTGAAGAGGATACATGACATTAATTCTGAAATCTCTCACCGAAATTACGTGTCCACTTTCATAGCAGCATTAACACAAACAAAAATCTCTTCAGTCAGCAAATTTTATCAAAAGGTAGACAAAAAGACAACATTATACTTCCAAACCAACAGAAATATCACAAGAATGACGTCCAGCTCACTGCACATTGTGAAGTGGCATTTGTGTCTTTTTCACAGCTCTTGTAAAGACAAAGCTAAAGTAAATGGTTAAAACAGCATTTAATTAGAAGTTATGTTTAAGTTTTAAACAGTTAATGTAACAAAATTAAAAACACAAGGGCATTTATATTAATGTTAGTAGTTAAAGGCAACAAAAGTATCCTGAACATTTGCATTAATACAACAAAACAATCCAACTTGGTTCCTTCCAGTCAGTCAGAGAGGCGTCATCCATCTCACAAGTAAATGTTCATCTTTGGGAAAATTATGAAAATCCACATTAATAATTTTTTTTTAGAGGATAAGGGATTGCTACAGTAGCGGTGGATTAGTCGAACTGTTGTTTACTTCCACTTTTCAGAAGAGCATCAATTCAGTGTGCAGTGCTTCAGTGTGGCCCAGCACATATCTGTGTACACACTGCTAAAAGAGTCTGGTTGTTTTGGGGGCATTCACATCTGTACTTTGAGCTGTCCACTAGTTATCAGATCCACTAAGATGCCTGTGAATGGCAGGGCCGGTGACTGGGTTAAGGAATGAGATTCGTATTAGACAGGAGAACATTTGTTTGTAGCAGAACGAATCATTTTACCACTCAGAGATGTCAGTTTGAGGAGACAAATGTCTCAGTTTTATGCACTGTGAAAACCAGCAAAGTGTTCTTTATTTTAGGAGAATATATGTCCATGGAGATCATTTCTATTTGGAAAATGATTGGATCATTATAGTTTGTTCCTCCTTCCTACATTTAATTAACCTAATTCAACCTTCAGCAGGGTAGCCCCACTCCAACACCTTGTGTCTCTCTAGATCAGTGTTTAAACCGAGTCTGCATGTGAAAAATAGGTCACAGGCCGGTTGCCAGCTATTTGTATGTTTTAATGAGCTCGGGGCCAGGGAGTGAGATGATTTTCTTAAATGGATCCCAAGTTTCTCGAGGTTAAGAGCCTGTGTGAATGAGCACTTTGCTTCATGATGGAGCTGGGGCTCTAATAACAATGGTAGTTTGTTTCACATTTTAACAGGAAGCAAGGCGGATTAAGTGAAGTGCTAATATAAATGAAGTAGAAATATGAAGTGATCTGAGGAACACAGGCACAGAGGGCTATTTAAAGACAGTGCGTCAGCAGAGGCCTGAAATATCTTTGCTGCTGCCCAAAATAGTCTTCATTCACATTTTATTGCCAGCTGATTCTAGATAGGTAAATCAACACATTTCTGACAGTGGCAGAGGAAATACATATTTTGTAAAGTTTTAACAAAACATCGTGAAGAGAAGCTTTCTTGTGTTCTCCATCAGATGCACTTTATCTCCTGAGTCTGAGTCTGATGTTGGAGTTTTACTACAATTGTTACTCTGCTAATACCATGTTATTCATTCTGTGTTGTGAGACACATTCCTGTAAATCTGTAACATCAATGAAAAGATTGAGTTGTACTCTTTCGGTCGATTCTCTCTCCCATAGCATAATTTTTGGCCACGGCAGGCAAATGTCTTCAGAGAAAAAGCTCTAAAAACTCACTGTACATTACCAACCAGCAGACAGAGACTAGCTGGTGAACATAGTGGAACATTTAGCAGCTAAGGAGCCAGATATTTCCCCCAGGAGTTGGTGGAGAAAAAAAACTGCTAGAGGGGAGTGAATATTGGACTATTGGATTTATCTGAAGTCCAGTAACACAACTCTCAACAAATCATAATGTTGAACTGCAACTGCTGAATGTGAAAATAAGCAAATATTGCCTGGTTCCAAGAACCCCTCCCCCCCCCAAAAAAAAAAAATCCTGAACTGCTAGATAAGTAAAGAAGTCATTTCCTCCTGCACAAGAAACACGATATGAAGTATGACATGCTGTGAAACATGATGATGTAACATGGATACATGAGTTAGTGGGCAGCAAAAAAATGGAGTAAATATTTACTTTGAACTTTGAGCAGGGTTCAAACATCTACAGTCTGATTCTCATACCATACATGTTGAAAGGATTTGAAAGGAGGAATTCATAAATGGTATGTGGCAGCATATGCAGTTTAATGTGCCAACACATGCATGTCATATGTGCTCCTTTAATCCCCTTTAAACTGCAATTAGCGCCATATAATGACCTTCAGTAATTGGTAATCCCTTTTCATGCTATGTGAACTCATTATTTTCAACTCTAGGACTGTCACTGATCCCTTCTTCCCCTGTGCCAGTGGAGGACAGAGATTTGTAAAGGGCATAGTGGAGGAAGGGCGGCCTCAAACATGGACATGAAGCAAATATGAAACAGTGCTGGACTTAAGCAGGCCTCTTGTTTGTTTCTTCACCTGGAGTTGCATGTGGATTTAACTCACAGGCAGCCGGCAGCGCGGTGCAGTATATACACATCCCTCCACAGATCAGATCAGATTTCTGTGTGTGTGCCCCCAACACTCCCCGTCCCGCGTTGAATAAAGAATTAAGCAGCGCTGCCAGATAAAGTAAGACAAGAGCCGAATCTGCAGGGAGAGTGGGAGGACAGTGAGACAATGCTGCATAATTGCTCCTCGTGTGCCACGTCTGTCAACTTCCCTGCATGCTGCATGGTCTCGCTCTAAGCCGCTTCAGTGCGGGCATGCCACGTCCTTCTGGCAACTTTGTAATCAACGTGTGCGCATTTGGTGAAATCATACGTTTCCTTTGGAGACTGTGGGTGATCATGATGTGTAGGAGCAGCTCTTTGATTTCCTTCAACAGGAGGGAAATATCCCACGGAGAGCCACTGTGGGCTTAGAGCATCAAAAATGAGCTTTATTCTGAAGATGGATGATTAAAGCAGGGATGGATTTGAAAGCTGTAGAACTGTACAAGTAAAGATACCTTGATGCATGATGATAAAGCTGTGGACTTTGTAAACAGCAGATTATGTTGTGTACAGTTCATCCTTCCTACAGGCTGTGTGTGGTCTTTGCAGGGGCCGATTCAGTGATTCAGGGGTAAACTCGGCCTCTCTCTCTCTTATACCTTATACTTACCCATTCCCTCACTGAAAATGTTATTGGTTATATCAGTTATCAGTTACATCCACGAGTGAGACCTGCCTCTGTGGGGCTGGGCACTGATGCTGGCGACATAAAGCACATGACCCGGTAAACGCTCTCCTGGTGTAGCGAATACCCAGACTGGACAGGTCTCGTGCTTCATGCAAAGAAAAGCCACGCTTTTTTTTTTTTTTTTTTTTTAAGAGGTTGGTGGATTGAAGACTTGGTTTTGGGTAAATTAAGTAGTTTTGCTGGTGAAGTTATACGTCAGCCAGCAGATATCGACACAAAGCTCTTGGTAGAAATTCTTCCTCAAAATCTGTGAGCGGCTGACTCACCAGATGAGGTTGTGTGAGTGTAGACTCTTCGTCTTGTTTGTCTGTGATAACTTTAGTTAATGCTGAAAATATAAATATAAGTCAGAATAGGAATGTAATGCTTTTGTGTTTTCGTATCTAAACCTCATAGTATGATCATAGGCTTGAAGAGCACTCTTGCTCGGGGCCCAGATGCCTGCTTTGGCTAATTATTAAGTCCACCCCTGGCTCCTTGCTTCTTAGCATGCAACTTTCAAAAAAAGAGGGGTCAGGGTTCAGTGCAGATGTCAGCAAAATGCCAAAATAGCTTGTCCAAGGTCTTTCCAGAGAATTTCTCACACGTTTGCTCATACATGCAGCAGATGTCTGATTGCATTTGCTTTAATCAGACTGTCTTGTCTTTGTATATTTTACAAAGCTTTCTGTCAGCTTTGCTTATAATTTGTTACTTGATTAAATAGACTAAGGCCTGGAAAGCAGCTGAGCGTGAGAAATTAAATCATTATTTTCACAGTTAGTGTTAGTACTTGAGTAAGTATATAATGCACAGGTTTTTGTCTTCATCCATATGGCAGTTACCATTATTGATATATTATCATTGACTAATATTACCTTGTTATTTAGCCGTTGATTGGAGGGCAGTGTGGTTTTAATATAGCTTGAAGGAATGCAGCTGTGTTTTATAGCCGAGCTAAATAAATTAGCTCCATGAGCACTCATTCCCTGCAGCATTGATTATCAGTTTAGGGATCAGCTGAGGCTAAATGCACAGGCCGTTGTATGACTGATAATGTGACAGCGAAGCCTGGAATGCCAAGTTCTCCCAGCTGTGGTCATGCATTATGAGAGTTCAGCTGAATCCAAAAAAAGAAGGAGCAGTGGGGGCAAAAAGATTAGGAGGCTTGAAAATACTCAGCCAGCATATGAGATTCTCCCAGTCTTGCAAAGGTCAGCTCCTTCTGACCAAAGCAAAGCAGTGCTTATTTTAGGAAGCTAAGAGCTAGAGCAAATTTGTACTCGCATCTGAAAACCAAGAAAAATTAGCTGGAAAAGTAATTTCAACATTCAATCTAGGACTTCAGCTGCACATCACTTTTAATATTTAGGTCTCATCTTTTCCAGTAGTCTACTTTGCTGGAAATATAGGGCATGTCTGCCTCCCTCTGTGCAGTTCTGAATTATTCCTATGAAGTACACTGCGTAGTGTTGAATTGATCTGTTTTACACATTCATTATCTTTAGATTGGTTCACTTAATGGACCAAGCTCAATTTGCTAAGGTTGGCTTATCTTAGAAGAGGCTTCCCAAACATGTAATGCAACTGTGGCAACATTTAAATAATGTCCCGCCTGAGGCCATACAGGGAGAGAGTGAACATCAGTTATGACACCACCACTTTAACACAGTGCCATAGCATGATAAGCATGTGAGTTAACACAAACATGCACACACAAACACGCTAGACCCTGTTCCAAAGCAGCTGAGGCTGAAACAGTGACTAGTCCTCTAATTTTCTGAGACTCTAGTCAAGTGAGCAATTTGTCATGAAAAACTGTCACAACCTTTGCCACGGCCTTTATATAGATCTTTATGTTTCAGGCACAACCGTTTGACTGCCTCAAATGATTGGTATGCTGGTATGTATAGTGCAACCTTAACACGTGGGACTAAGTGTCTCCAGTCAGAGTGCTGTGGCGGCCCACTCATGCACTCTTACTTTAAATGTAAACCAGCAGTAATAAACCTCAGGGCAGTGTAGATGCTGTCACTATCTATAAACCAAAAGTTTTGAATCCAGGGGTCAGAAACTCTGTATGCAAAGGACAGAAACACGTAGAGGCACTGTCATTGTCATTGTTTCATTTATAGAGCTACTTCCACTGTGGACACGATGCTACAGCAGCCATTATTGGTCAACCCATCACTCACTCCATAAAAACTGTCAGGCTGGCGTCCGTGCCAAACTCACTGTGCCTTCAGCAATTATTTTTGCATATTAACTCGTTGCACCATGCTCAAGACCTGACAATGAAAGCAAAGACAAAGAATAATCAACGTCTGTCTGCATGATAGAGACAAGGTTCTTTTATGCACTGCTGCTATATATAGCATCAGTCTTATCATTAATTCACCACATGTATTCCTATAACTCATACAGCATATTCATCCACTTTACCTGCCAGCCTTATCTTAGCACAAAAACTGTATAAAGGGGGAAACAGCTAGTGCCCCCGCTGTAAAGCTCACTTATAATCATGTTTTATCTTTATCTTCTTTTCTGTTTGTTCAAACTTTACAAAACATTAAAAAGCTTTGCTTTAAATTAAAGATGGTAATAAATGAATTTCCATAGCCCTCATCAGTTTGAAGCTATTATATCAATAAAAAATAAAATAAAATGATGATGACTTCAGTCTACTCTAATACACAGCACACAGATGACTTCAGATGACGTTTATAAATGCACTTTAGGTTTTCATATTGTATTCCCTGTGTCAACTGCAAAAAAAAAAGACATGCTTACAACTCATACAGATGTTTTTATCACTAGATTCCCTCCCTCAGCAATTTCCTCATTTTTCACACTAAACTCACTCTAGGAAAGTCTGCATGCCTAGTTGTGGGCATTGTGTTGTTGTTATAAATGCCAGTTTGTGTGTTTGGAATAGTGTTTGCATTGTTTTCACGCGTGCACATCCAATCCCTCAGCTGCTCTTCAGCTCAGCGTTGACAGCGGCACGGTTTGAGACTCATTCTAGATAATGTGACATTTTTCTTTCAAGCAAAACAGAGAGAGCGCATCAGAGCAACAAAGCATGCACACTGAGGAGCACTTTGAGAAAGTTTGAGTGTGCACAAGGGAGCGAACAGAGCGCCAGAAATGCACTCAACACGTAGTGCGCAACAGTGAGCAACATCAGATTTCACTGATCTGTTACTTGAGGAGAAGGGAGGGGTTAAACACTGAAGGCTGCACAGGGCAGCGTTCACCCTGCTGGGAAGCACGGGCGTCGCTTCTTTCTAATTAACAAGTACTTGACAGAGCCGCTCAGACAAACAAGGCAGCGGAGCACACAGCAGCCATCTGCAGCAGCCTCGTCTGCTGGGGCTTTGATGCTGATTTGAGCCAATGATGAAGTAAGTCACACTGACATCAGGCTGCACGCAGGCCTTTGAAGGAAGCAGACACACACGACGGCTCACAATCTGCGCCGCAAGATGACAACTCCACACAGATAAGCCCATCTGACAGCAGAGGAGGACCTCGAAACCTGATATAAAAACAGAATATTCACATGAAACGAGGCGTCAGTACCTGTGTGAGGGGGATGAGCTGTGAGGTGATATGATGTAAATGCACGGATGAACATGTGCGGGCGCTCACGCTGACACTGTGGAAACATCCGTCAACATGTGAACACAGAGGGATCGCAGCTCGCCCTGAATTAATGAATGGGTGCAAGTTTGTTATGTACATGCACATATGTGTGTGTGGGTGTCTGCCACAGGGAAGTCCCCAACACAAAGCACATTTATCTGAGTCCAACCCCCCCCCACACCCACCCCCCGCTCTGAGGCTCTCTGTTATCAGCTGAGAGGAGGCTGCCAGTCCTGGCTGCCACCCAGTTTCCCCCGTACGTCTGACAGATTACATCCACTGTGGACACGATGCTAAAGCTGCCATTACCGGTCAACACTGATTCATCACTCACTTCATAAAAACTGTCAGGCTGCCGTTTGTGCCAAGCTCGCCGTTCTCTGTATTACAGCGCTGTGAGACGGGATCCATTCCCCGTGTGTCACTTTTCTGGGTAAATCTTTGGTTTCTTCAGGGCTTATGTGCTTCAGCTTGTGCGATATTCTTGTCTTCTTTAAGATGTGACAGTAACTGAGAAAACACCCGACGTGCCTCGTGGCTCAAAGCCCATTAAACTTGATTGGCTGAAATGGTTAATGTTTCTTCACTCCTAGCTGTGAATATATACGATCCTGGGATTTGTTTTCAATCTGCCACAACAATTTTGGTATTTTTATATTCAAGTGTGTTCTGAATTCTTGTGATTCAAGGTAAAGCTGCTCCAATCAATATTTTTTATGAGATGTGTCAAATGATTGTATGTAGTGATAGATGTAGTTTTCGATTTAGTAGTCATTACTCTCATCACCATCATATAGAGCAGCAAGCAGTTGTTTTCCATGAAAACAACTTTGATAAACTCACTGTACACTGCCTTCCCAAATCATATAAGGAATACTGTATTGAATGAGTACAGGTGGACAGAAACAGGCCTTCAGATTAAAGCAGAGGTATGTCACAGAGAACAGATCAATACAGTTTGAACTTCCTCAGAATGAGTTTATCTCTGTCTGTCCACCACCATGACATTTTATTTGAAGTTTAAGGGTTGGGCATGCTATGAAGAATGGTTGTATGGCAGCTCATGTGACCATGTTGTAAGACAAAACCATTCATCACTGCTTCCAGAGTCCTCAAATAAAGGCAGAGCACAAACTTTCCCATGTCTGCACACCAGGAAAATCACTGCATCTTCTTGTCGTTCTTGTTGGATTGTTGGTTTGAAGCATTCTGACTTCTTCTGATTAGTTTCAATTCACAATTTAATACATTTCCCCTTCAGATGGCGTTTATGTGTGGGTGAAAATGTCAAGAAAAGGTCACCCT
Source organism: Amniataba percoides (assembly GCA_037176925.1). Taxonomy (NCBI): domain Eukaryota; kingdom Metazoa; phylum Chordata; class Actinopteri; order Centrarchiformes; family Terapontidae; genus Amniataba; species Amniataba percoides. Next base: position 17,691,319 of record JBAJHX010000039.1, on the reverse strand, counting down.
TCCTCACCACCTTGCTTAAAATTCCAGTCTCAGATCTCAAGCATCTAAGTAAAAGACAAAAAAAAAAAAAAAAATCAGAAAAAAAATCAGACAGACCGTTTGGATCTGCATTTATTCCAGACTGAGACTTTTCTTTCCATTGCATTACTTCATTAGGTGGAATGGCTGCTGTCTGGGAAGAACAGCAGCTCTCACTTGGCTGTGCTGCAGCTGTCTCCTCGTCTGCTGAACAGGATGAGCTGTAATGTATGTGTTTCTGTGTTCAAGCTAGCAAAGCAGGTGTTGAACTTGAACAAGCTGATAGGTGACTGCTGATTCGCACTTATTAAGCTGGGTAACAGTGTAAGCAGCATTTGCCATTTCCAGTAGATACACAGCAGCATTACGAATCATATGGAGTCACGTGTATGGCCGTCTGGTGAGTCCGACATTCAGTCCTGCTTTTTGCTCAGTTTTTGGTCTCCTCCAATTCTTGAAGAAAATATCTGGCTCCTCAGCTACTAAATGTTCCACGATGTTCATTTCTTAGTGGCTAACTTTCCCTGTCTGCTGTTTGGTGTTGGACAAATAGTATATAGTTGTTTTTTAGAGCTTTTCTTCTCAAACTATAGCCACCAAAAAGTACCACAGCAGTAACTTTGTGGGCTGTAAGACCAAAACAAGGGTCTAAAAGATGCCACACTGCTCCGCTGAGCTGAGAGGAGCTGCAGCGGCATGATAATTCCCTCTTCACATTACACAGTCATTTGATAGCACTACAAACATCGGATACAGCCACTTCAGGCTGGAAACTGAAACTGTCTGCATATTTGGGATTCCAGTTGGAGGAAAATGTGGAACAACACAGTGAGGAGCTGTGGTTCCCTACAGACACTCCAACATCTGCACCGTGGCTTTTCCCCTACTTTTTTTCTTACTGACCTGATCGGATAGGCAAACAAATCTGTGCTCGCGTCGTCAAGTGGCAACAGAACAAAAGTTTTTGCTTTTTTACTACGTTGAAACAGAATACCAGATTCATCTCTGCCTCCTAACTGTCATTCCTTTGGGATTTTGCCACTCTGAAGATTGTTATGAAGAAGATTGGCGGTTTGTTTGTCACTCTCTTGAGCGGAAGAGCAGGTACTTCTGTCATAATTGTACTTTTAAAACCAAATGCGTACACCGCCTCGTCTCTTGTGTAGCACCGATGCTCAAACACTTCACACCCACTCTCGTCGCCTCTCGCCAGACCTGCACGGTCGAGTCGAGCGTTAAAAGGAAGTGACAGCATTAAAAGGCCATTTTGAACACCCAAGGAGCAGATAAGGTTGGAGCAGATGAGATGCTGCGCGTCCTGGATGTGATACAAGCTTTGAAACTCACGTGTCTGCTTTTCCTTTGGCTTGGACAAAAGCGTTTCTTCTGCCCAACTAGAGAGAAGTCAGATAAGTCATGGCTGGGCAGTAAAATAGCCAGAGAGACATTTTGAAACACCAAAAACATCCACTGATTCGTTTTACCTCCCTTGCAATTTAAAGGAACTTCCAAAAGCTCTGGGAGAGGAAGGCATATCATCATTTTCCTTGATTCCAATTGTTAATGTCAACATCAAACACTGCCTGTGAAAAGCGCTGAGCTTGAAACACATTTCTCACCTATCTGCATGTTGCAGTACTCACGCTGTTATGTTCCTCTGCTCCATAGGCACTTTTAACTGGGCGATCAGAAACCTCAGTAAACATTTTCACGTTTCCACGTAAGCAGCCTTCAGTTGTCTTTTTATAGAAAAGCATATAAGTAAAGATCAAACTCACTGAACAAAGAGACAGCCAGCCCTGCAAAGATTTCTGAAAAACAATTAAAATGGTTCATTTCTGCTCATTTTGCCTTTTTTTGTGCGGTATGCTATGATAAGAGGTTCCCAAGTGATTCAAACTTTATCAGTAAAGGAAACTTAAAAGCTAAAAAATGTCTCTGTCATGTGAGTAAAGCTTGTGTACGTATTTGTGCTCTGGACGGGAATCCTTTCTGAAATTGTTGTGTTTCTGAGGACACATTGGTAATTTGAAGTATAACTGTGTGTATGTTTCGTGTTCTTTGGCTCAATTGAAGCAGAGCAGTAGTTTTGTTCTTTACTCTATACAGTAATACGTGATAAAACAGCTTGTATGGTATTTTCAGGGTGCCACTTCAGACATACATATGTATTTTATTTTGAACATTTAATTTACTTTTTAACCATCTCCTGAAGGAAACATCTGTCTCTTTAGCAGCTAAATGCTCCTCTGTGTTCACCAGTTGGTCTCAAACATACAGTGAGTTATTAGAGCCTTTTTTTAAGTGAAAACAGCTGTGGCTGAAGACAACTCTATGAAAGCAGTGCGAGTGAATGAAAACAGTAAAGCTGTGGGCCGGACAGCTGGACAGCTGAACAGCAAGCCAAAACTCACTGTGAAGCTCTGTAAAGCCAAGGAGAACTGCAGGTAAAAGTTCTTTGTAGGTCCATCTCTGCCTTGACATTGTCATTTGATAGATTGTCATTATAAATATCAAGTATAGCACCTTTAACAAACTTTTTATCCCACCCACAAAGATATTCCACCAATGAAACTGCAGTCCTCACGTCGCCACCCGGAGAGCTCTAATGTGAGAGAGCCTGCCAAGGCAGAAAATTGGATGAAACATTTTCTTCTTTCTGGTAATTAAAATTTCGACCAAATGACTCAACATATCAAAACAAATATGATACACATACTGATTTTTTGGCAAAAAAAAACTAAATTTTTCTTGTTAAGAAAACACAAATTCCTCCGCAAACGCAATAAATGTGTCATGTGCAAGAGGCAAAAGACTTTCTGTTCTGTTCTTTTGACCCCGGGGATTTCTCCTGGGTCATAAACCTCCATGGAATTTAATCCACATCTGTTCGCCTTTCTTCGCTTTTATTCTCCAAAGCGTCCTCACGTTAGCCGGCACTTTTCTCGTCATGAGGCTGTTTAGCCATCGGCCTGTCTCGCTGTCTCTCTGTGTCCAGAGAAAGTGATATGTATGGTCTCAAAAGATTAACATCCATCATATAAGCTACTTTCCACGGGGCTACCATGAGAATAATGATGCCTGTGAAACACTGGCTGTGCTGCCAACAAAACATCAGCCACCCCTGTCACCCATTTCTCATGTCATTAACCTCCAGGCATCGCGCTCTCACACACCCACCACATATACAGTATCATATTCACGCGCTCCACGGCAGTGTGTTTTCTGCTGTTTTGTGTTGTTGGGTGCGCAGATCGGCTGAGGCGGCTGTCATGAGGAGATAGCAGCTTCCCTCGGGGTCGTCAGTGACCTTGTGCCACTCAGTGAGCTTCTTCCCCGTGTTCAAACGAAGCGAAAACTCCCAGCGGTGCTTCCTCCCCCTCACGAACCGTCCCAGCTCCTCATTATCCGTCTTTCACATGTCACAAAGACGCAGTGCGCCTCCCACCTGTGGACTCGCCGGATGTTGTCGTGTGTCATGGATCTCATTTGTCTTGATCTCTGCGTTTCCTGTGATCTCCGCTGCGCTTTGTGCTCTGTGTATCAAATCACTTGGCTTTTGGTGACGAAGTTCTGTCAGTAAACTAACACCACAGACTGTCACTTCTGCTTCAACTCAACCTGCGACTTCTGTTACTCCGCTGTGATTATCTCCGCTCTGACTTTTAGAGGGATTTCTGTCCTCTGCGTAACCCTCCATATATTCATGTGCACACCCGAACACACATATAGGATGTGATTCGTGATTCTCTCGTTCCAAAAAGCACTGGCATAAACGTGGTGTTATAACAGCAGCCACTCTTCTGGGAAGGCTTTGTGCAAGATTATTGAGCCCGGCTGCAGAGATTTGGGAGATTTAGATAAGTTTACTGTCACTGCACAGCATCGACCAGCACAACTAAAAACAGATTTGCATCTAAGCAGAAGGCGCCAACAGTACTATAACAGTTAACTACTGTACTATGAGTGGATGATAACAATAACCTCGTGCAGTGCCCAATCCCCAAATTTAGGTGCAGTGACACAAAGGGTGGTCTTTAGAAGTTGGTGAGGAACAATATGTTTTTTTTATTTCCCTGTCTATAACTGTGGCTTTTTAAATACATTATCACTAGACAAAACCATGATATTTAGACATACTGCTCTTTCTTATCTTACGTTTTCAAACATTTTTAAAATGGGGAAAATAAGCCGCAACCATAAATAAATCAACAACCCTGGTGCTGCATTATTATGTAGCTGATGATTACCACAGTAACGTGAGCGGGTGATGAAAATGTTTGTCATTGCGAATAGAATCACAGAAATACAACTCTTCAGCCCTGAGCTGACCTCAAGAGCTGAAGTCACACCGGACAGTGAGAGGTAATCTGATCTCGGTGGACGGGGGAAGCTGGCTGTCCCATGTGGGGGTGCCTCAGACAGTGTTCATTACCAGTCTTTACTAAACACACCAGAGCGCGATCACCTCACTTACACATCGGAAACGGAGATTTTAGTTATTTAACACGCTCCAGTTGGGCGGCACGAAGACACATCAGGCAGCTCTCTGAGGCAGATATTCCCTTATCTATGGTAAACTAACAAACAGTAATTAATGATAAATCATTAGATTTCTCAAAGGGTTTTTAAGCCCGCTGACTTCAGAGACGTCCCTTTGCAGTGAGACGCTTTGATGTCACTTGCGTGGAAGGAAGTGTGAAGTCTGTCGCAGGATTATGAGCCACGCAGCACTGCTTTTATATCAGGATCTGTGTGTATCCTAATGTTTCTGGAGAAATTCTAATTGAATAGATAACATCGCATTTAAAAAAATTGGTTTGTCACAGCTCAGTGTGAGTATTTAATATGGTTGTCCACCATCCTCCATCCCACCCTAACTTGTAAAAGTAAAGTGGGTTTTTTTGTGGGCTTTTTTTCCTCAGGTATGAAAACGTGATTTCAACAGGTGGAGCTAAAGTACGCTTTACGGCCTGGGCTGCATTAAGAAAGTTCAGAGTGCGAGAGAAGCGTGTGAGGAATGTGAGCTATATCCATCCTCAGCTTCACACACACACGCCGCTCTCTCCCGCCCCGCCTGTCAACGCTGAGACTGTGTGAGCCCAGTGTCATCGGGGGCTTAAATATTTAATCTGATCGATATCTGTGTAGTACAGCACAGTCTCTTTATCACGCCTCATTGTTTCAGTGAGTGAGTCTGCTCCTCTGTCAGTCAATAATTATTTGAATTTGTCTCCTCATTAATATGGATGGACAAGCTGGCTCTGAGAGCGGCAAAGCGTCGTGCCCCTTATCACCTTTTCCTTTCAGTGAACTCCATCAGGGCTCATCAGTGAGTCAGCTGCAGCAAACTGCTTTTCCTCCTCACTCTGTGTGGTTTATAATGAGGGGGAGGCCGTGAAGTCCGGTGCACAACATCCAGATGAAGGGTGGGAATATTTGTCTGACTGTCAGCCATCCGACCAAAACCAACAACAAACAGAATCTTCTACAGTGTCCAACTGTTTTAGGAAGTTACTGCCTACTATTAACTTGAAATGATATGTTTCACTAATAACAACAAACGAGTGAGCTTGGAGGCCTGATTACTGCAGACAGAAGTCAGAAGGCACTGAACTGTGAGAGACAAACACATTCTTAGTTTTTGTATTTTCATTGGATTCGTTGAAGATAAAACAAGATGATCTGCCACCTGTCTCACAGCTTTATGAAACAGCATCTCTTTAAGCTTCATGCCAATGTCAGCATTGCTGGTATGCTTACAGTGACTATGCTAACATGCCGACCTTTGGCAGGTATAAGGTTTAACACATTCAGCATCGTAGTTTAGTTTCAGCATGTTAACATTTGCAAAATAGCACTAAATACAATGCACATCGGAGGGTGAAGGCAGCGTCATTTTTACTGGTCATAAACATGCAACACCAAGTTTAGTATGTTGCATCCTCTGGGGAATATTTCAGACTTCAACAAAGTGGTGGACAGACCTGCCATCCAACCAACAGACACACACTGCTGTCTCCTCCCAGACTCCTCCTGGATCCTCAGGAAAGGCAAACTAGTATTACCATGCAGTTGCTTGTGGATAACAGTGAATGGCAGCACTGTAGCTGTGCTTGTTAAGATTAGATTTAATCTAATGTAAACAAATACTTGTCATATGTTCTGCAGTTATAATACACACTGTACTGTACCATTAATCACACATTCGTTGCATCCGTCACAGACACAGCTAGAATCAGCTGAAACTGCTTCATTTTACCATCGCTGTTTGGTGTATTTCTACAGCATTGCTTTCTCATGCAATATTCTTCATGTGTTCATCTTTTTTCTATTTTATCTATATTTTTTTTCATCAATGCAAATGTCTCAGACTGGCTCATTCTCTCTATACAGCAGCTCCTGTGCACTCCTTATCTTCACTTCCTACTTTAGACACTTTGTATTTGTATCTTCTTATCTTTACGTTTTAGACTGTTTTTATTATTATTATTATTGTACTGTGACAAAACAGTTTCCTTCTGAATTAATAAAGCTGTTCATATTCGTATTCCCATGGTTTCTTTTAAAAAATAAATACTTAAAAAATGTTAATCATCTCTGTTTTATTTGTTTCAAGGTTCGGCATGGACGAGGCAGAGAAATACCAACAAAGGCTGGCAGCCATAGCGGTGAGAATGTCTTCCTTCATGTCTTTATTTTTGCCCTTTTATTGTCCACTTCGGCCTGCCTTAAACCAACTTGAACTTTCACCTCATGTCAAAATAATCTCACCGCACCAACATCGTCTTGTGTCACTTCGGCGGAACGGTCTCACTTGATCTGCACCGCCCGAAGTGAGCGTGCAAAGAACGTTAACTCTCTGGCCAATAATCACTGATCTGTGAAGTGAACGGTTTGAGGGCCTGAGTGGAGCCTGCTTGACCTCTCTCAAATGTAAAAATCTGCCAAAACACAAGTGACCCACTTCACCAGAGACAGCAAAGGCCTGGAGTGGATCTCAGATTGTGTACACTTAAATTAACAGTGCACACACAGCGTCAGCAGGCATGCACACAATGTGCTGCGTCACTCAACTATTTCTCTCGGCATCCCTGCACTCTGCAGCTGTATCTCGCTTCTGTAATCTGTCGGTCACGTCTCCTAAAAATACTCCCTCCTCTCTCCCTGTCTCTCTCTCGGTACTCTGCTTTCACACAGAAGAAGCCCTTGTCTTCAGGGAAAATGCTGTCAAGGGGTGTTGCCAAAGAATTATATTAAAAAGCGGGTGTAACCCACCACTATAAGTACGGCGATCTTGGACCAAGTTCTGTCTGCTGTTAGTAGAAGAAATCCAGCAGTAGTTTCACTTTGTTTTAACCTGCTTTTTTTGGGAATAAGTCAGCCTTTTTTTGCTGTTTCAAGATAATTTACAGGGAGACTCCTGAAATGTGAGTAGATTACATTCCTGGACAATTTATAAACTGTCTTTTTGTGTGTGTTAGACTACAGATATGACTTTCAAACAAAGAAATCCCCACATGATGAATAAAAGGAAGAGAGGGAAGTTGTGACTGGGTGGAGGTTCAGTGGTGGGCAAAAAGAAAGCTACACTGTAAAATAGTCCATTTACCATCCTGCCTCATCAGCTGTGCTGTCACTGCCTCGGTGAACTCCTTAAAATTCAGAACCACCTCATAGAAGATTTTTCCATCTGATTGTGCCAGTTTGCCCTTATTTGTGTTTTCTTCCTTTCCCCATATTTCACTTTTTCTGCCTCCAGGAGAGGCGTCGACAGCAGGAAGATGAGACGACACTGAGGAGGGAGACAGAAGAGGAGTGGTGGAAGGCGGCCCAGAAAAAGGTGATTTAAATGGCACTGTTTACACTGGTGAACTCTGAGAAATGATTCTCTTACTAAGAGTTAGATAAGAAGGTTTATGGCACAAAATATATGAAACCACTGCAAACAGCCTGTTAGCTTAGCTTAGCATAAAGTTGAAGAAACAGGAGGGGAACAGCTTTCCTGTTGTTTGCCATGTTGCAGAGAGTTCTTAATGTAATGAAAAAAATTACAATTTCCTAAAATGTGAAAATACTCAATACATAAGACATATTTTATAATATTTATTTTAGTATAATTATTATAAATGCAGTGAAAGCTGAGATTTGGGATCTTTTCATTATTTGCCTCCTCTGCAGCTGCTTCATGTTTAAAAAGTGACCACGGCTGTGTCCCACCCTCATGTCATGTCCTGTCTCTCGACTGGTTGCCAAGCAGAGTCGCTTGTTAGCCGACACCCAGCTCCAGTCTTCTGGGTGGAGTCCGTCTGACTTTGTTATTGCTCCGATCCACAGCCAGAAACACACCAGCAGGCTGTTCTTCATTACATGTCACACTGATTTCCTGCACCACAACCAGGGATCCGTTGTTACCTCTTATCAGCTTCCAAAGAAAGAAGTACATTAAACTCTTGCTGTTGAAAATAATAAAGTGATGTTAGCTGAGGGAGACTGCAGGAGGGGGAGTGCTGGTGACAGAAAAGGAGAAAGAGGGCATTATTTTGATATGGTTTGGGGATTTTTTGGGCTGTGCATTACATTAACCGCATCTCCGTACCCTGCAGGATGTGCTCTTTGGAAAACAAACAGCACATAACAGCCTACATTATCTATGTAGCCCAGTGCTACGTCGTGCACACTCTAACAGCCTCCCACACAAACAATGTGCAACACATTTCTGTTCTCTCCAATCACCCGTTGCCTCGGGCCAAGTGCATTGCTTGCGGCAGGGACAGACCATCCCAGCTGCAGTTGAATGAGTTTTGCCTCAAGATACAACAACTCCTTCATCTTTGTGACGGCTAAACGTGCTGCAGAATTTGTCACTTCTTCCTACTTAAATTCAGAGAGGACAGTGGGAGAGCATTCCCACCGCAGCCGCAGTCTGTTTGGTTTTCTTTGGTCCCACGGACACATGGCCCAGATCTGTGTGGAGAGTTTGGGGCTTCAAGTGTTTGGAAAAAGGCATTTCCAGGTTTCAGGTTGTCATTCGTGCTCACGCCATAGCCAGGCCTGAGTGACAGATTGTATCTTCACTCCAGGAGCAGGATGCCCGGGGCTACAGCACAGAGCTGTGACACCTTTTCACTGTCACCCTCAGACAACCGCAGCCTGCTGGCCTTACTCAATCCACAGCTAGATCCAAAATGGCAGCACCATGGGCATAGTTCGGTCAGTGGAGGAGCCAAAATGGCAGCGGAGAGCTGCCAGGTGACTGGCTGTGAGTCTTGATCCCCTCAGTGACCACTTCTGCTCTGTGTGCCAACACAGGCAGACGGCTCGGCAGGAAACGAGTTTGTTTTGGTCAGCGCTTTGTTTGCTGTTGTCGAGTATGTTTAATTTTGAAGGATTTTATGAAAAACCCCTCCCTAGATACCGTAACCTGGTCTGGAGGGTGATGTCTTTCTTAACTTCACCAAAACCAAGTACACAGGAGGAAAGGATTGAACAGTGTGATTATTATATAGTATACTATAATAATAACCCAGTGAAACTGTGTTAAGTGTAAGTGTTCAGTGTAACCCAAGATAATCTTACATTTGTCACTTTATAACACTTTGTAGTCAAGATAATCAACTTGATGGTGAAGCTGCCATTTATCATTCAGCCATTACTACAAATATTACTTTTTTTTTTCAACAGATGGAGCTAATAGTAGCTTGCAAACTGAGCTTGAAAAATTCTAGCATCAGTTGTCAGTTTATTCAAAAATATATTCAAAGACATTTTCAAATTAATTTATAAAAAATGGCTAATAATTTATGGATATATCTGACTGTGCCACACCTGAAAAATGGCCCATTGCTCCGACAGCCTGTTATGCTGAAAACAAATTGAGAGTGTGTATTTTCAGATAAATACGCCGTCAGAGCGATGGGAATTTGTTTTTGCCATAATGGGCTGTTGGTCCAGTGGGACATTTTTCAGACTACTGGTCCGTTGGAACAATGGGCAGACCCCTGTCTGACAGCCTTATCACTGTGAGCTGCGTATGTGCCGTGTGTGAATGGAACACGCCTAGCAGTAGTGACTATGGGAGGCAGAGCTTAGTGAGCAGGCAGCTGAGCCAGCGAGAGAGGGAGGGGGCCACAAACAGAGAAATGAGCTCAAAGGGCACTTTATGATTAACGCTGCCCTCTCAGATAAAATCACCAAACATTTACCTTTCTCTCTGTCTTTCACTTGTTTTCTCTCTTGCGTCAAACTTGTTCTTTTTTGTTTTTTGTCATATTCTCACATAGAGGAAGGACTTGAGGGACCAGTGGCTCAGTGACACAGCTCCTGTCCACTCTTCACTTGACAGCTTCAGGCCTCATCCTCCGCCGCAGGACGAAGCAGACGAGCGCACAGCAGCGTGAGCCACATTTTAACAGCTTCACTCAGATGCGGCGAGTTCAGTCGCAATTTTACACTCTCAAAGTGTTCGAGACATTCATGATATGGGAGGGGGCGATACTGGAGCACTTGTGGTTTTCAGTTACACTCTGCTGGCACACAGATAAAAAATGTGCAAGGTTCAAATGTCCGTTTCTAAAGATAGAAATTTTTGCCATGAAGCAGCGAGTACAGTATTTTCGTCACAGATACACTTCAGTATTGACCATGGAGAGATCAAATAGAAGGCAGCCATGTGAAAGCTGAAGCGATTTATTATAGCGTGGGACACACACACCCGCAGACACACACACACTCAACTTACAGTGTCTCTTTTTTTTCTTGATCTGCTGCTCTGAATCATTTATGTTATGAGCTCTAATGTGCATCGTTTTGTGTTGACACATATTATGCCTGTGTCAATGTGTGTGTGTGTGTGTGTGTGCGTGTGTCAGGGAACAAACCAAAAGTCAAAAGACGCCCGAGGACGAGGAGGAGGCAGCTGATGCCAGAAAAGAGGAACAAGCCTCCCAAGAAGAAAACAAAGACTCTGTCAGCTGTACAGCATCAGCCAAGATACACAACCACCATCAGGTGAGATCGGAGTGATATAAAATCTCACACACACAGATTATGTAGTAAAATTGTATCCGACAATATGCAGAAATTTTGAGATGAACAGCCCTGAAATATTTTATGATTTGAAATGTTGTTAGGATGGAGAGTAAGTAAACAGACAAAATGTCCCCCTTCAGCTAAAATCCTCCGCAGGGGCTGAACAGTTTTAAAATCTCAACTAATTCATTAGTTAGAGAATAAAATCGGGGTCAGAGGATGCAAATGGTATTCAGTTTCGGCCTCTTGCCACATCCCAGGCACATGACTGTGAAATAAATAAATGGTGCATCAAACAGAAAAATAACCTGCTGTCCCAAACAACCGGGCTGTGAGTGTTTGGAATTATGTATCATGAATAAAAAATACAGAACACATGATGACTTAACGCTGCATGAGTAAGCCCATCCAGAAATATGCCCTGACTTTGGCGAATAATGAAATAAATGTCCTGCTTGTGTTCATGAATATTATACATTTCTGGGTTTGGCAGTTTGAATTTAACCTACAGTTAGCCTGGATTTATTATTTCATAGGGCAACATTAGTCTACATTTATCACATATTGTAGCCTTTATTTTTCAAATGCATCGTAGCTCGTGAGCTTTAAACTCCACCGAATGCTCGACTTTACTGCTCAGCCCACGTTCAGCTCTAAATCTGAAGTCTTAACACCGACGGCACCGATGGCACTGACCGAAACGGTTGTTGGGCAAAATAATCTCATGGCCTCTTGACATGATGGGACTGAGCTCGGTTCAACACTTGATGACTGTGAAATATTTATGGCAGGGCGCAAGCAGGAGAGAGCTACAGGAAGGGAGGGAGAGAAATGGTGGGGCGGGGTGGGGGAGTGCATGTGTTTAAAGTTGCAAACTCGGTGTCTGTTCTAAGCATCTGACCATGGAGAGCATTTCAGATTGTCTCTTTTCTTTACCCACAGGCCGGCGCTGACGAGGACACGCGAGGTAAGAAGTCAGCTGGGCTGTAATCGTCATCAGCTTACCATCAGCTTCTATCTCCTCTTTGTCACTCTCGTGACTATCCCTGCCGAGAATGCATTCTGTCTTGACAGATGATAATTTAGCATAACTAAGTCTTTGCATGAAGAATAGTCTTTTAAATCGGGGTGACAGAATGGAGCCGCAGCTGAGAAACGGCTCTGCTTTGACTCTAAGCACATTACCTCCATTCTGCCTGCCGTGTGACTCATTCTGCTGTACAAGAACACCATTAGGGCTAAAGTTTATCAAAACAGCCCGTCTCCACCTCGTGCACACGCCTTGAGTGAGAGCAGAGCGGAGACGAGCCAGCTCTGACATAAGGCAGAAAGAATGCGACATATCGCTTACACACTGGGATAATACGTACAAAGAGTGTCTGAATGACTTCCCTCCCCAACTTCACTCTGAGAATACTGAAATTAGTATTCATACTGAAGTAAATCAGCACATTCAAAGAAATCTGATACTGGTTTGTTTGTTTTCTCTCTAAATTTCAACTATGAACCATCTACTGGGATTTTTTGTTGTTTTTAAAAGAGTTTTTTAAATGACATATTTGTGGAAACAGTGTCTAAAGGTTAGGTTAAGTAAGAGTGTTTCCCATGGCAGCTCTGTTATGCAGTCATGCATCGTTCACCTCTGTGGTTTGCTACTCACTGAAGCAGGTCGTAGCCCCGTGCTGACCTCACGACAAGCATCCGTGTTTTCGTTTGTTCCATTTCCTGCTTTGTCCCTGCTGGCTATAGTATGTAACCTTGTTCCTGGGGGGTTCACGCAGTCTGCTGTACGTTTCTCAAAGTTGGCAACATACATCCACATTCATGAGGACGTCATTTGGCCTTACCACACCATGTGCACCACATATATCAGCTTAAAAAGACGATGCAGACAATCCCCAAGAGAGTCAGTCCTTAAATGAAATTTGATTTTCTTTTTTTGTGATTTTAATACTCATTAAATAAAGAAAAACCCCAAAACAATAAGTGTTCTGATTTCTAAGCCAAAATATGTTTGCGTTATTTTTTTAGTTAATATCGACGCTGAGGATCACTTCTCCATACAAATGGCACAGAGGAGGTTTCATGGAAGTGAGCAATATGGCCGATCAGGTGAGGCACAGGAGCAGACTTAATTATGATGAGTTTAGTGTAGTTTAATAACAGGACAGAGGACACTGAGCTCGTGTTTTCTGTCTTTCTGGTCCCCTGAAGTGCAGATTTGCTCTTCCAGCTGACACTAAATGAGTGATGACTTTAAAGGTCCCATCTGACTACAGCCCTCTGTGATTATGAGACTTAGCACTGCTCAAACAGAAGCAAAGTGTTTTACCAAAATATCTGATAAAAAGATAAATATACAACCCGATAAATGGGATTTTAGGCTACAGAATATTATCAGTTATTTGCATTAGCCTCTGCTCTCCTCTTGCAAATGATGTCCCCTTTATTTAATGTGGCTCTGCCCTCAGGGTGCAACTTAACGATGGGTCTGAGGTGAGCGGCTGGAGAACAATGTTATATTTAGCCCACTTCGTGATTTCTGTTCGTTAATATTTTATGCCCGCTGGAGGGCTGTGTGGAGTAAAAAGCTTGCTGCGTTTTGCTTATTGTGTATCACTGTATTGTACAATGTGCCAGCTCGCATTAGTCACACAAAGCTCAGATTCTGACCTGTTATTAACCTTTGCACCTCTCACCTTTTAATTACACCCTCGCCTGTGGTATATTCAAGCACAGTTTGATCAAACAAAAACAAAGAGCCGTCCTGAATTGCTAATGACTTAAGCAGCAGAAAAAAACTGTGATATGTATCCGCAATTAAGCCCTAAAAGATCAGCATTTTATCCTCTTAATTTGAATTTCATTCTGTCTCGTATTTTGCAGTCCTGGGCACAGTGGCGGTGCAGGTCGAGAGGGACCATAAGACAGGCGCCTCCATCGTCAGGTCAGTGGCCCCCGTGTCCACACCGGCTGGTGCACCGACTGCCACCGCTGTCTTTGACGACGGCAGGAAGAGCATCCACGCTGTCGGCGCAGTTGGAGGTCAACCCTCCACCGAGGAGCTCGGGCAGATCTTGAGCGCCATCGACGGGGTTGCAATGGAAGTGCTCTTGGATGAAGTCACAGTCACGCCAAACAAGCCGGAGACAAAGATAGAGAAAGTAGAGGCCAACAAAGCCCCAGAGGGTAAAGGCTTGTCTTTCTCTACCCATCACGCCACGTCAAAGGAGGACAAGAAGCAGTCAGACAGCTCGAGAAGCTACAACTTAGAGCTGGGGAGAGAGGACTGCAATGTGAGTATCAGAAACAAGGAGGAAAGAAAAGAAGACAGGAGCATGATGGTAGCTGGAGACATTGCAGGGCAAGTAGATAAAGTGGACGATCAAAGGTTGGAGGAGGGCCCGGTCACTCTTGTGTTCATGGGATACACTGATGCTACAGCCGACCAAGGACAAAGCCAAGAAGACTGCGACAGTATGATCACTGTGGAGCGAGTGTTAATCACGGATGACGGAGAAGAACACGTCTTAGGCCCTGAAACGCCCGCTGCACCTCAGGCAGGGAAAGCGTCCCAAGACCAGGTGTTTCAGGACGTTCCCCTGGAGGGAAATGGGGCAGGAGTTAAGGTCCAGGGAGAGGAGGATGATAAGGGCCTGCATAATTCATGTTCACCCAGTACAACAGAGGGAGAGGGCACTCCAAAGCGCAAGACCTGTCAGTGTTGCTCTGTCATGTAAGAGAGTGACTCGAGGGGCACACTCCCTCATCAGCCTGAATCGCATCATTTGCAATATTTGTGCCTTTGCTGCATTGCTGCCTTAACGACTAATATGAGAGAATCTACCAGCAGCTGGTATTTTCTCACAGTGGTTTTGACTCTTAGCCCCCACCTCTTTGCTTCACTTTGCCAAAGAAAGAGACATTTGTTATGATTTAGGTCTTTTGTAGCAGCTGTGAAGTGACAGCAGCACTGAGGGACCGTTAAATCCACTTCCTCCCTCTGGTGGACAAAGCTGAGAACTTCAACGTGTCTTCCTGCAGACATGCAGGTACCTCTAATCTCCAGTGTCTCTGTGCCTCAAGACTTTTTCTGTGCCTTATCAGCTAAACATATTGAATGTGTTTATCAATGTCTAAAGAAGCATCATTTACAGCTTTGTAAAGTATTGTATTGGAAGTATTTGTAACAGTAATCATGGTGTGATTCATTGTCTACTTCAATGTTCAAGTTGGAAATGTAAAAGAAATAGTGGCATCCTTTAATAGTTTTTAAAATAGTACTTTCTTACCCACTACTACTCAGGGTTGTAGATACCACTAAGTTTAAATGTCATGAATTTTACATGTTGAGGTTCTTTAGACTGGTTCAGATGTATTTAGTTTCAACATTCTCAAATTAATAGTTTGAACATTTGGCAAATACCCTAATTAGTTTTTAAGTGAGATGGTCAAATATATTGTCTGACACAAATGATAAATTAAACAAACTACATATGAAGTGTTCATTTGTGAGGTTTAGATGAGCTTGTAGGCAGGTGCTAATACTTTTGGACAGAAGAAAGCTAGATGTTTCCACTCTTCTGA
Source organism: Amniataba percoides (assembly GCA_037176925.1). Lineage (NCBI taxonomy): Eukaryota > Metazoa > Chordata > Actinopteri > Centrarchiformes > Terapontidae > Amniataba > Amniataba percoides. Next base: position 17,675,683 of record JBAJHX010000039.1, on the reverse strand, counting down.
TCTTCTCATCTAAGTCTTAGCAAGAAAGCAAAAGCAAAACACATTTCCCACAATTTCAAACAACAAACAAATGGGACTTTTTTAACCTTAAACATACATTAAAATAATGGGTTTTTTTTATGTTTTTCCACCAGAATTATATTCCCGACTTTGCAGAAAGGGCTTTGAAACTAGGCAAAAGCACAATGGGATCAAATTAGCCCAAAATGTAATTCAGCCATAAATGACTATACATGTTTTTTTTTTTTTTTGTTTTTTTTTTTATGTGAATTTAACTTGGCTTGCACTGTCAAAATGTCATCCTGCAAGATCCTGGCTACAGCATGACTATCTGCTTAAATTTTTTATCATTCGTATCACTGTAATTTGATATTTAATTGATTCATATGTAACAGAGGAATTTAAGATTATAAAGCAGAAAATAATCCGTCTGTCCATTGTGTCTCATTTCTTAAAGATCCCACATTAGATATGAAGTGTACTCACACAAAACACTGCCGTGTCTCTATAACCAACCATATGGGGCCACATCTCACTCAGCTCCCTCTACTGCTGTATCAACTCTACCACAATGAAACACAAAAGGATATATACATACACATGAATCTCCACAAAGTAGCTGTGGGTCCTTTGAATTGTGCACTACTCTGAGAGGAGAGGATTGTGTTTGCTCACATGACATAGAGGACAGGAAGGTACAGTTGCTAAGTAGATCAGCAGGATCAATCATATTTCCACTGAGGTCGGTACTATCACGCACAGAAGATGACTGCAGGGCTACAATCAGGTAGGACTCCTTCAAAATTTCTGTTGTACTTGTCTACCTTTGCAATTCTTTGCCCTTCTGTTGTGCGTTTCCAAAATGAGAAATGACATGAAAAATACTCAGTACGTCTGTAGATCCTGTGATGATCAGCAAAATTTCAGATTGTTGCTAAAGACTATACATGAACACTATTAGCATAACAGCCATCATCGCATCTCCATGCATTGGGTAATTTAATCTTGAAACTGCATGTACATTGTTCCTTAAGCAGTGTAGTAAAGTACTGCAATATTTTTGAATAGCATTTAATGTAATCTATAAGAACACTATTCAAGACTACAGTGGAGAAAATGTGCCTTGAAAGGAGGTTGGAATAAACAGGTTAAGCTCATTAAAGCGCATTAATATGTGCTGTTGCTTGAGCTTTATATGCAGTATAGTGCTGCTGTTGGTAATCCTGAAATGTGGTGCGGCTGGCAGTAAGCCCCTAAATGCAGGAGTAAATATAGACTCAAAAGACTTAAACATGTGGTTCAGGGAACCAGATAGTGTTAGGGTTATGTTTATTAAGGAGAAAGTATTCAAAACACTGTTTGGTGCATCTGTGTCATCTATGATGCATCAATGTAAATACACATTACATGTCCAAGAGGGCTGATCACAGATCATTGTCAGTACAACTCGCTGTGGCTCATGGATAACAGGTATTAGGCCAATGAGTTAAGGTCTGTTATACCAGGATAAGTTATGGAAAAACATAATTCTCCACAGCCAAAATGGTGAAATGATGAGAGGCCACGCTGGCAGATATTGTACAGTGTGCGTGCCAAAACAGACAGAGCAAAGCCGATTACTCTCTCCTTTTGTCAGCAGAATTGGCTGTGCTAGGTCACAGCAGGGGGGAGAAAAGTCACCAGAACAACACAGAAACTGTACGCCCTGCTGAAAAACAAAAAAAAACGCCGCGAAGTTCCTGATCATTTCAGTGCTTTTTAAACATAGCCACAGCTTAAATGCTACTGACATGACCAGTTCAGACAGAAGAGTTGTAGGCACTTTAAGAAATCTCTATAATTAGACAAAGCCAAGAGACGCATACAAAGTTCATATCCTTATGAAGGCACTGTAGCAAAGCTGGATTACCAACAGGGCACAGCAGGTAATTCACCTGGGGCTGCTGAATTCCAGGGCGCCTGGAAGCTGCAGGCTTAAAGTACGTCGACTGACTTGTGCTAATGTCACTGAGAGTTTGTTTTAGAATTTGCACATCTAATGCCCATTTGGCATGATAAGGACTTAAAAGGTCCCTTGTGGAGTTTTCTTGCAAAACAACGTTTCTGTTTATATTCAGTACACAGAACACATTGTTCATCCTTGAAGCACAACAAACATGTTCAATGCATTTCCAACCTCAGAAAGTTTTGCAAAGCTGATTTTTCAACCCTGGACATGCATGTGTGAATCAGAACAGGGACGCACTGATGAAACACTGCGCTCTAGCGCTACTTCAAAGAGCACTGTTAAAGTTAACTGAGGGTCTCTGAGTCAAAATCTAGTTTCAAGACCTACTTGATTTTTCTCAATTTTGTGTTATTATTAAATTAATTTGTTCAATTACCACACAGCAGAACCTTGGGCTGGATAGCATTACTCTACTGAAAATCTGTTCACATTGCAAGTGGAATGATCACGGTGCCTTACATCCATTATCTAATTTTTGCCACACAGACCTCTGGCAGGTTTCAACTATGCCCTGTAGGCTGTAGCAATCACAGTGTAAATCTATGATGAAACGATTTTGCTCAGAATCCAGCACATTCTGTGAGCTAAAGATCCTATAAAACAATAGACTAGACTCTCTGTGTGATTATATGTCCAATATTTGTACTAAACACTGATATAAACAATGGCATAAATGATTTTATTGCCAACGTCAGTGACACTTTCTTATGTGTCTCTTGCAGGCGAATAGAGAAGAAACACCCATAAGTGCTTCAAAGTCTTGTAACCATGGAAACAAGAGATCCCAGCCCAAGCCCTCAAGGTCTAGCCTCCCAGGATGATGGTGGTCATTGCATGAAGACAGACTCCAACCTTGCGGCACACCACACACCAAGCCCATCAGTAACCTGTGGTGAGAAGCCCCAAGATGAAACCAAAGTCTCCTGTCCTGCCCTTAAGGCGAAGAGGAGGTACTACGGTGTGATGGATGATGAGGGTGCAGATGATGTCTTTATCCCACAGACTCATCCTTCCTACAGGACTGCCTTGCAGCCAGAAGAGGGTAGCAGAGATGCAATGCTGAATAATCCTGGTGTGACCCTTACAAATGTGGCAGCTGACGCCACAGAGGCTGAAGCTAATCCCACTGGCTTAGACAGGCATCATGGTAAGAAGCAGTTAATGGCAGCACACAACGAGGTGGATGAAGTGAAAGGAGAAAGCGCTGTCCAGACTTCTGTGAAGCCAATGGACTCTGTGTCTCTGTCCGAAAACAAGGAATCAACTCTACCAAAAGATCTAGATCAAATATCCACTGAAGGCACAGGTAGTCCGATGGAAACATGTTATGATCCTTCCAAAAAACACCACATGGACACCGGAGCTGGAGGAACAAATGCGGAACAGGAGGATGCTGTCGTTTTCAGTGGAGAACAGGAAAACAGGAGGGACACTGAAGTGGAGAGAGACAAATCTTCAAAACAGGTACCTTCAAGAATTGATGAAAACTGCGCCAAAGATGGAGACAAAACTAAATCAGAGGACATTTGTGGTTTTGCTGAGACAGATTCCAAAATAACAACAGAAAGTGTCAACTGTGACAAAGTGGGGACAAATGTTCCAACTCCGCTGTCTCGTCTCAGTGTGAACAATGGTAATGTTGAGTCCTGCGGGCCACCAGAACTCTACAAGTGCAACCAAAGTGAGATGGAGGCAGCAATTAATCAGCCACAGGTACCAGACATCCCAAAAGATGTGCCCGGTGATGATGAAGAGCATATTGACACCAGATCTTTGGACTACAACCTCACAAAGCATAGTTGGGTGAGGAGGGAGAGTGGCTCCACTGAAATGCAAATGCCCCACCTCCCCATCTCTGATGGCTCTGAAGAGACAGTGACAAAGGGAGAGCAGGCGGATGAAAGCAGGAGAATTGCTATTCAACAAGGAGAGCAACTGCTTCAGCGTCTGCAACAGGTGCAGCTACGACAGGACGTACTTACACCAGAGAGCTCTCTCACAGCCTCACAGCAGGTTGTCCAAGAGAGGAAAGGGGACGCAAATCTTGGGACTGAAGTAGATGAACTGAAAGAAAAAGAAAGGGATCTGACAGGTGGAAATATGAAGGAAGAGAGTAGCACTCACACTGTTGAGAATGAGGGAGGAAAGACAAACCTGACAGAGAAGGAAAAGAATGAAAAGGACGAGAGTAAAGATGTAGAAAGGATGTCGTCACTCAGAATACCTGCACAACCAGGGCTTGGCTCATCTGTTGAGACAGAGGAAGGACACGGTGATGATGACAGCTGGGTACCTGCAAATTTGCCTCCAACCAACACCCATGAAGCATTTTCCTCACAGATTCCTTTTCCATCCACGCGCCACAGATTTTCAGCCACTGAGACTACTATTGAGAAGCAGATCCAGGAGGCAGCCCAGGGACAGCAGAACCTGCAAAGAGCTGGTGGCGTCTTCAATCTTGCAGATAACCCAGATGTGCTAGAGATACCTTTTAAGACTGATATCTCGCTTGAGCCAATTACCACCACGGCTAGCCCGATCCAGCGCAGTGACTGGCAGTTCTCAGAGCAGAAGATGCAGAAGGAGATAAGTCAGGAGATTCAGAGAGAACTGGTGCTGGTCAACCAGGGGAAGATCCCTGGGGGGTACAGCAAAGGGGAAATCCGCCAATTGAAGGAGACAAAACTATTGTTTGAGGCTTTCCAGCAGGATAACACGGGGGGTCCAACAAGGCACCGGAAACCCCTGACCTCAGTGATGAAAGGTCATGTTTATCCTTCTGTGTTAGAGCGCACTCGTAGCCTAGAGATGTTTTCAGTCAAAAGTCACCCCATTTCCAGAGCACATTCCCTCAGGCTGTACAAATCTGCAACCTCTGAGACAGACAAAGGTCCTGAAGACTTAAGGTCAAAGAGCCCAACAGGTGGCTCTCGAGACAAAACGCGTTTATCCCCCTACCCAAAACAAGAGAAACAAGTGCGGCTGTACAGAAGTATGGACTCAATAAGCACTGATGTCTCTACGTCAGCTGTGGAGACTGGGGAGGCAAACAGGGCAAAGGAATCCCCTATCCTCACACAAAACCCATTTTACAAGCTGCGTCCCGCACTAGCTCTGCAACCAGAAGTGGAGAAGGACATCCGGGAGGCCAAAGAAAGAGAGGAGGAGCTGCGCAAGCAGAGATGCACTCTGTACGGAGAGAATATACCAAACAGTGAAGAAAGAGAAGAGGCAGATTTCACATCAACACACGTATCAGGTTAGTCTGCATGGTCTCAGTGATGAGTCTCAGTGGTAGACTGCAACTAAATACATGCTGTGCGGAGTCCTAGGTATCTGTACTCTATAGGTCATATGTCATCTAAAATTATCTTAGTTATATTTGTTAAACATGTCAGTGTCTTCACGGCTGAACATGAGACAGATATTCTGTGATAGAAACTCAAAACAACCAATCAGAACAGAGTATCTTCAATTGCTGCTGCTGCACAGGTTCCAGCTCAGTTTGTAAGGATGGCAGATTAATAACAACCAAATGATCACCTAGAAAACAACAGTTTATGAACTTTAGATGTGACCAGGTGTGCACTGTAGTAAGAGGAACAGGAAGATGAAATGCATGCTGGCTCTATTTCAAAATAAGAGCACTTTTATTTCTAAACTTATCAACTGGAGCACTAACTATTTTTCTTTTATGTCTTCTAACATTATTGCATTGCTCCTGTTACTTAATAGAAGACCGGATGATTTGGACAATGGACTAATTTTAATTCTTTGTATTCTGTGTTTTACTGCAAGATGTCTGTATACTAATGAAACAATTTGATGATGTGAACCATTACTGATGACGTTAAGAAAAAGTGGAAAATATTGTAGTAAGACGCATCATATAAATACCAGTATGCCAAATAAGAGTCACTTACATCTTTATTCATTGTACATGCCAGCCATCTGACACTCTAATGAATGTGAACATTGAACACTTTAATGAATGCCTCTCTGCATTAGCGTCACATATCATCATCTAAGGAGTCTTATCGACAACTAGTGTCAACGCTGTCACAGACGGTTAAGGGCACGTCACTCTGGTAGCAGCCTGATTTGAGTCAGCAGATGCCAGCAGGCTGAGTGACAACATGAAGGCTACTATAGTGTTGTGTAACAAATATCTTCACAAAGTTGACAGGTCTCATTGAAAGTACGTTCGGTTTGTGTCTGCTGTTCTTGCCTGAAGTATATGCACAGCCTTGACAAGACAACATTAGAGTAGCCGGCCAGGGAGTGTGACATTATGTAACACCCTGTTTGTATTTTCAGTCACAGTGGTTGGATAATGATGTGTGGGTTGACTCAAGGTGGAGATGATGAAGCTGCATAAACAGCAATATAATATGTCTGGGTCTGCGCTAAACCGGAGGAAATGACTCATTCTTAAGGTCAAATAAGCTGTGCTGTGTAGTCCTAAGCCACCATGACACAATATCATATGTGATATGTGAGCTGCAGATCGTATGTGATATCTTCAATGAAGAGATTTCATCATATTTTTGCCTCTGAAATTATAACCACGGTCAGTCTCCAGGCAGATTCAGGACAAATCAGCCACCAATTAGTTTTAGTATGCTAAATGCACCTCCCTGAAACAACTGAACTAAGACTGCATCTGGTATCCCCCACCTCCAGGGGCAAATTTTCCATTAGAACAGCTGACAACTGTTTTCACATTTCTAATGTGCGACAATTGATTAATACAGTTTAGTTCTTGCATTGCACTGTACAGCCAGCTAGTCCTACTGTTTTTTATTATGTATAATTGGTTGGTTTCACTATATCAAGAAAATAGAAAAAAAAAAATACTGATGGCAACATCTTTGACTGATCACACTTTAAGCACTTTTTGCACTTACTAAGGGTTTTTCCTTACATCTGAATTCTTGCTTGTGTTGTACGTCGCTTTGGACAAAAGCGTCTGCTAAATGAAATTGTAGAATTGTAGAATAATAAGGTGAAATGCAGTGCCCCTTGTTCTGACTATGGAGTATTATTTGAGGATAATAGCATTAGAGCTAATCTTATGGTTATACAAGATAAACTCAAATCAGCCAGATTTGTTATGGTTGCAATTATTTACCAAGTGAAACCACATACAAACAAAGTAAGTTATAAGCTCTAGCAGTAGTAGTAACTACTACTACTTCTGCTTATTTTGTCAAAGGTTTGTTGACTGTAGTTCTTATCACCAAGTAAGACATATTGTTGATGGTGTAAATCCCTGATATTTCCAACTCAGGAGTATGAGTCAATATATGACATGAGGATAAGATCAAGCTGTTGATTTCAACAGCATAATCAGCAACTTCTTTGACAAACTATACTACTGCATATGGGGTTAGAAGACAGGAAGATTCAGTTTAATGTTACAAGGATTTAGGATGTGGAAAAATTTCATATGATGACTCCGTCTGGGGTTGCTGTGGTAGAGTATCTTATATCCATTACAGCAGGACACGGACGCTAAATTTAGCCTACACCCTGGTAAAATAGTTCCCCCCAGATCAGCTTTTACATAATGGAGATATTTTATGACTATTTTAGTCTTAAACAGAGGCTTTGCTTTAATGCAACTTGTAACACCACAAAATAATGTGGTATGAAGTGACTTTGGCTTTGGAGGTCACTCACGTTACTCCAGAGCAGACAACAGAGGTTACATTTGTGGAGGGCAAAATGGAAAACTGCTGACGTGTGTCAAATAACATCATATGATCCTGCCCATTTTCTCTCTCCGTCCTTTAGACATCAGAAAGCAGTCCACGGGGAAACTGGAACGGGTTTGGCCACCACCTTCCAAGAAAGATCAGATGAAATCTGAGCAAACACAGGTGATTAACACATCAGGTTTAACTACTGTAAACAGCTTATCTCTTGTTGTCTCCATCAGTCTGTGAGATCTGCATTTGTTTTTTGTACAACACTGGCAGGAACACAGTGTTCATGTTAAAATGATTCAGAGAAACACTAGAAGACTGTTATTGTTATGTATCGTACTGATGAGTATACCTACTGAAGGTGAGGCTAATCATGCCAAGAAGAAAAAAATCTGGTGGAATTTAATTTCAAATACGTTGGTGTAATTGTGGCTACTTTCCTGCATGGCTGGAACATAAAAATACTAAGTTATTTGTTTTACAAATGTAAAACAAATAGTATTTGCCTTTACTTGATCTCAGATTGAGAGGATCAAGTAAAGGCAGCTAATCGCCCACTTTAAATCCTCTTTCCTCTGTCTTATCTCACAGCAGGAGTCAAAAGTTCATAAAGCTGGAGGTCAGAAGGCTCCTCTGTGGCAGCGCTGGGAGTCTGGCCTGATCAACGGGCAGCCGTCAAAGGAAAAAAACTGATATTGACCACTGTGATTTCTTTAACATCACAAGTAGAATATCTTTGATCTGCAACGCTAGAGCTGCAAAATTTCAAGAGTGATCGATATGACAAAAAGCCTGAAAGTAGTTCCAGTCAAAATGCTTTCTGGCTTTCTCCAATGCTTTGTATCTGTTAAATGTGTTTTTTTGATATTTTTAAACACTAGTTTTATTCACATAAATAAAGTAAAAGTATCACAAACACTCTCTGAATGTTTCTCTTTTAATCTCTATTAAGTGAGTCACATAAATATATTTATGTTTAAAGCTGAAAGCACCAGTCTTAATCTCGTTATGTGAAAACATGATGACAATAAAAATACTTGATTCTTGATTCTAGGTGATGTCCGGTCATTTTATTCATTTTTACAGTCACCCTGTTCATGGATTTTAATGGGAAGCCAAATGTCAGTGTACAGTGCTACAATGCAATGCTGTAAGGATGATGTTGTCTAACTCCATCAGTTCCTCTGGCAAATTTCCAATTCATATTTTGCTTTGGGTTTTGAATAAATAAAGAAGTTCATGTGAAATGAACATTTCTGTATAACATGTGCACAGTTGTTGGGGTAGATGTAGTTGTCGCCGTCTTCTACATATAAGTAGAAAAATAACACTACAAATTCATAACAGAAAGCCTTTGTTACAAACTGGAAGTGTTTACCAGGTACAAAGGATCTGAAGAAAGATGCTGTCCAGTTGCATCATGGGAAATGTAGAATGTATACTAAATTGCAGACGTGCCCCTTTAATAGGCTTCAGACTTTAAAGCAAAGATTGGAAAGTGTCTTTAATTATGCGCTTTTTTCACATCTGAGGCTTTATTATTGAGATTATAACTACTTCTCTATCCATAGATCTTCTGTGGGTTTATGGCACATTTTCTCATCAACATAAAAGTAATTTCAGAACAAATAAAACTGCCAAAGGGAGATTGGTGATTGGTGGAAATTTTTTTACGGCACTACGGTACATTATTCCCATGCTCCATAAAAAATATCATCATTGGTTTTAGCGTCCTCTAGAGGTAAGTCCGGTCACTGAGCTGATTGTAAATTCAAGTGGTGGCAGAAAAAAATGTTGACAACTAATGACCAGATTGGTTCATGCCCTTGCAGACCTGTGATCACGTTTACTAGAGAGCAATTGGTTTCTAATCTCGAGTACACACAAGCACACAGCTCAGCCCTCAGCACCATCTGTCAGCCCCTGTGACTCTGCCAAGGGAGGAAGAACTTTCACTCTGCCCTTCCTGGTTTGGATGTCCCAGTGCTAATTGGCTGCACTTCTCTCCAACCCACAAACAGCACTAGGTTAAAGCTGTTACAACATTTCAAGATGGCCTCCCTATGCTTCACTCAAAATACGTTGTTCAAAATAAAGAAACATTTTTACAAGGTTGCTCTCATAAAATCCATGTCTTGCTTTGATTGAATAATTCCTCACGTTGAGTCTCGATATAACTGGAGCAGAGGGCTGATGCAGATGGTGTAAAATGATTCTGAGCGACAGAGGCCAGGCTGCTGTTCTTCTTGTCAGTCTGCAGAATGGATCAGCAGCACTAAGAAATGCATCGGCTTTTAGAGCAGGGCATGCCGTACCTCTTAAACACCTTCCATTGTGTCCTGATACGAGACACCAGCCTCTTTTACTCTCAAGAGAGATTTACCCCTTTAAAGTTCTCACAGGCTTTTTTTCTGAATAACTGTTTTGTACTGTTTCCAGTACTCACAAAACTATTAGAGATTAAGATTAGATTAAGTCCAAAAACTAATTCAAAACTGTGTATCAGAACTTGTTCTTTCCTCTCCCATTAATCATCTCAAGACCCCTCAGATTTATCTTGTTGACATCTGGTGACAGCCTAGTTCATCTCAGCCAAGTACAACCTTAAACTGCTGCTTTCACTTCGATGCATCAGGGTTAAAAATCTAATGTAATATATAATATATCAGCCATGACACCATTTTTACATGTGCTACTTGAAGTACATTTTTCTTTCACAATTTATTTTCCAAATAACAGAGGTCTTTGATTAGCTTTCTTTACTTAATTCTTCTGCTCATGTGCATATAAAACTACACTTAATATGACATTAAAACAACATATCCACTTGGTATGATATAAAGAGTTTGTATCATTTACCAGAAGAGGGCAGTATAATCTCAACGATCAAGAGAAAGTATTTCAAGTCAACATCAAGACAACATGTCTTTGACACGATTCCAGGAATTAAATTTCCTTGTTCAACCAAAGTATACAAATATCGCAAACACTGCTGTGGGTATTTCCATGGAGATTTGAAGTTGAATTTATGACAGATACATTACGTAGCTCAAACCAGACAGTAAATCTCAGAGTCTCTGACGTAAACCTATAAAATGAAATCACTTTGTCTGGACAAATAATGTTGAGTTGGTTCATATTGATAATTAAAACTGCTAATGCATTACCACTAAGTCACTTCATAGAAGGGTAAACATGTGCTGTATGTACTACAGTAGTTATGTAACTGTTGTAATTTATCCAATGATGAGTCACTTACTTACCAGAACTCAAGCCACCAGCTACATTTATTATCAGTTCCATGTACACTGACAAGAAGAAAAAGTTGCTTAAGAGCACATCTGCGTCATTTTCTGCAATAGCATGTGGGTGGTGATTTCTTCAGATGTTTGGCTAACACACTGAGTCATTTCTGAGGGCTGTCATGTACGGGGCACATAAAGGCTGTGTTGTTTCTAAAAAAGAAACACACTCTGCTCCAGTGACAACACAAACAGCACGTCAGCGAGATGAATCTTGAACTAATGCTATCTTTTTTTCCAGCGCACTTGAATCACTGAGATAAAGACCTTCTGTCGGACAGACACGCTGAGGCAGAGCAGGAGTGAGATTAACTTTCTCTGAGCATTAGGGGGGAAGATTTGGGGAAGAAACAAAGCTGTCGAGGATATTCAGGGACACACAATGTACCCACATTTTTTAAAAACCCTTAAAAAGTTTGCATTGCTTCATTTAGTCCAACTTTTGGCGGTGTGATACGGAAACTTGCAGCCAGAAAGCAGCTAAAGAAAAATGATGTCTGTTGAGTTTTAAAAAAAAAAAAGAGAAAATAGGGCTTGCATTGAGCTTACAATTCAGGGACAGGGGGCTAAATGAAGACATTACGTTCCACTCAGTGCTATTATTGTATTCCACCCTGCCCTGAGTGCACAAATACCAAGAGCTTTGTGAGTGGGTGCTGATGAGGGAGTAGAACAGTGACAGCTCTGACATCACCGCTCCCTCAGCGCCATGAGATGGGGCTCGACTCGGCTCTGCACCAGCGGCAGCAACCTAACGCAGTGGACAGATGATGGATGACTCATTTCTTCCACCCACACGGCTTCCCATCGTCAGGCTCCATCATCAAGGAACTCTCACTTGGCTCCTTACGCTCCTCACAGCGCTAATGTCTCACTCAGGCGAAGGCAAAACATGTAGATGTGGTGAAAATAGGAAAGATGTGGCGGTGATTCCGAGTCAGGAGGGAGAAATCACATTCTGAGTCAGCTGTAGCATCTGAACGTGTGGCGAATGAGAGTTAGTAAGTGTGCGGAGAAGTTTAAACAGAGAGAGAACAGCTCTAATTGCTAAAAGAATTGAGAAAATGTTTAACACAGTCAAATGTAAAATAAATTATTGGAATAGTTAAAGTAGTATAAGATTTAGTATAAATTGTTACGGGTGAGATTAAAAAAAGTATTGGATAAATCTTAAATGTTAGATAAATGTATTAAATAAGAGGTTAATAGAAAGACAAAAATCTAGAATTAATGTTTAATGGTTAGATTAAAATATAGGATAAATGATAATAGTTAACTATAGTTAACTTAAACAGTGTAATAGCAGCTGGATAAAAAAAAATATTGAATACATGTTACTAGTTAGATAAAAAAAATACAGAATAAATGATTAATAGATTAAAAAGAAAGTAGGTTAGGTTGAAATAGTTAGCTACCACTAAAAATAATGGATAAATAGCTCAATAAAAAAAAAAAAAAAAAAAAAAACATTTTAAATAGTGAGCAAATGATTCTGCCACTATCAGTCAGAAATATTATAAACAAGCACTCAAGAATATCAATTTTAACACTGATAGATCATTAGTATGAAGCTAATTAACAGGACCAATCAATCAGATGGATCAGTGAAAATCAATCAAAATGCACACATATCTGGAGCGTGGCTGCTGTCGATGAACAGAGTAACAGCGTGTAAAGAAAAGTCACCGTCCTATGCGTGTTTACAGAAGTGTTTGTATCTCATCACATTTTCTCGTTCCACAGAGGCACACGCTCTGAGTGTTGATCTTGCCAGTGCGTCTTCTTGAATTACTGAAGTGAAATGAATGAATAAACATTGGGTAGTGGGAGTATGAGGTAAGAACAGAATAAACAGACCTCAGATGGCCCTGCTCAGTTGAGCCATTGTCCTGAACAAACCCCTCTATTATCTTCCCCTCTCCCTCTCCTCCTCCCCTTTCTTTTTGCACCATGAAAACTCAATTGTCTAATTCCACGATGGCACATTACAACAGTCAACAATAACATAAAGAGGTTGCGCATGAGATGAGATGATGAACGTGTTTGTTAAGTGTCCTTCAGTCGTGGGTTTTCTATTTTCAAACCTTCTCAGCGAAGCTGTTGTCATCTCCCCTCCGTGGAAAGCCAAATGAAATGAATATTTGAGGAACAAATGTTTCGCTTCCTTCTGCATTTCAGTTAAACATTCACACAAACCTCACCTCAGTTTCACAGAAGCTGTGGTTCATGTTAAAGTTCAAAGCATTTCACAGAAGTGCCACTGTCACTTGACTGTGGTTTTGATGCGTGACAGTGGCAATAACTGGTAAATAATATTAAAAATGAAAACCACATAAGCTCTGTAACTTTACCAAAAGCCTGCAACAACTGATTGAGTAAAGAAATGTTCCTTTTTCACTGCTAGATGCTCCACCATGTTCAGCTACTCGTCTCCAGCTGTGTCTGAGTGTCTGTGTGGTGTTGAGCAGGTGGCACACAGTGGGTTTTCAGAGCAATGACACTGAACTAAACTAAAACCAAGCTGTGGGCTGGACAGCTAAACTTGAGCTATAATTTGATATCAAGTTTCGTAAAGCACAGGGAAGCTAGATCAGTTGATAGAAAATGTAAGTGTAAAAGCAGTTTGGTATCTTACATACCATTTTTCTTTGCCCTAACTTTATGCGAAGCTAAGATAACTGGCTGCTCCTTCATATTGACTGTACAGACAAGATGACAGTGGTGTCCATCTTCTTGTTCCACTCAAACTGAGGTTAGAGGTATATTGCACAGATTCAGCAGAGGTGCATTGACCATTTGGCCAGTGAATATCTGCTCTGTGAAGCTGTGGTGAATCGGCTTCTGCACACTATATGACATGAAAGCATGCACAACCTATAAACCAGTCCACCTGCAGTCTACTAATGCTCTTCAAAGAAGAGACCGCCTCCTGTGGCTGACGGGAAAAAAGGTTCAAAGCAAACTGGGGTGGAAGAGCCTCCTTAGTTGGCCACAACAGCATAACCACAAGCTACTCTGTAATTCTTGCCTTTCCAAAAGTAGCTGCCACTTATACCAAAATCAGCTTCAAGGACAGTATAATTGATGACTTTAGAAAATACTCAGTTATTGATGGGGATAATTATAACATGCAATCTGTTACTTTGTACTCCCGCTTTTGTAATGAGGGTGGCAGGGTGTGAGACAGACATTGGTCCTGTCAGAAATAAATACAGTGCCTGCCAACAAATCGTCTTCACTCATCAGTCAGAGTTCAAAAGCTGTCTGAATTATTGGTTGTAGGAGCTACGCAATTTGTGCAATAATGCAGGTGACTTTAAGGTGAGTGGTCAGAGCAGCAGGGTGGGCCGAGGTCGCAGAGACGTCAACAACCACTCCGGGACAAATCCTTTAAGTGAACAAGATTCTGATCTTTCACATTTTCCCTCCATCCCTTGGCTGCCAGCCTGAGCGTTTGGCTCTGAGCATCAGGGAAGCAGTTCACTTTGGGTTAAGCTCTTTCAGCCAACTGTTCAAAACCCTTTTTGCATGGTTCGCCTCTCTAGTGGCTTCAGCTGAACTGCCTCCCCTTCTATTTTAGGATTTAAAGGAATGACAGTATTCTCGCTCGAACTCTCAAGAAAATCCTTTCAGTCCACTGTATGGAGCACCGCTGGGATTAGGATGCAGTCTGCATTATATAAAAAGTGAAGATCACATCTCTACGAATGTCGAACCAAAAAAGCAGGCTTCCCAAGAGAACGACAAGAACCACACTCACAGTTTTCACTGCGGCGAGGGCTGTGGCAGGAATTAGGTCTACTGCAAAAAAGCTTGAAATTTCTATCATAAAGAGAGCGTTAATCAGATACACACAAACTACAAACAACACAACAGCTTACAAAGTTAATTCTTTGTGTGGGAGGATGAAACAAGCATTACTGACTTTACCATGACAATCTAATATGAAAGATTACTTGATACATAGCATTAAGTCTTTTTGCATCAGGGCATTCGTAAAGTTACATAAAGTATAGAAAATACATCCTGCATGCTTCCTGTGTCAGGATTAAGTTAAGACTTAAAGATTTAAAAAAATGCAAGGTCACTGCAGCACATCATGATACTTATTCCAGTTTTCTGCTTGGTTCCTGAGGGTGGACTAACCTTTACATCATGAGCATTGCTGAGGTGTCACAGTGCGATCATACAAAATATATTGTTGCCTGATCCATGATAACACATGTAGTTTTTTTTTTACAGACTGTTAACACTTCAGTGTGGATCTGAGATGGGGATTCTGTAACCTTTGAGAAAAGGGGATTTAAGGAAACATGACCTTAGTTGGTCATAGGAGCATGATACAAGAGCCAGTTTGTGTTATGAAACATGTAGTAGGGCTTGCCTCATACAAAAAGTTCTACTTCTTCTTTTAAAAAGGCCACGGCAGCATGATGTAGCAGCTGAGGGTCAGTTTTTATAGACAACATTAAAATAAAGGAGCAACCACACGGTCTCTTATCCTGTAATAACATTGTCAAAGTTTTCAAACCTGACCTCAAAGTAGAGAAGACGCTGCTCTGAACAGGAGAACCTGACAGATGACCTGTGATGTCAGACTTTATATTCACAAAGTGAATGATGCAAGAGTTTACTCAAAATGAGAGCGTTCATACTCTTAATCAATACGTACACCTTTTCTAACACTACGTTATGTTTGTGGGTTTTCAGATTATATTAGAGAAATCCATGTTGTGAGTAAATCCAGTGTGTAGTATTACTTTACAGCTGCTATCAAGATTTAACTGGATTTGGGAATTACACTCCTCCACAAAGGCAAGTAAAACGTCTCTGCAAAATTGAAGCGGTGTTAGAGGTCGTAACTGCTGCTGGAAGTTGTACCGTAAAATAGTACCACTCATAACATCATAACAGCTACAAAAGCAAGGTTTAAAAAAAAAAAGAAAAAAAAAAAAGAAAAAGGGAAGCATGACTATGGTGTGTGATTCGTACACTGAGGAATTATACACACAAACAGCCTGGGCAGTATAAGGACACGTGACAACATTGTGTCTAATGTTGCATGTTTACTTTGGATATAATCTGTGTGACACAGCTTAGAGGGGTTGCGCTACCTTGTTTATACAGTGTGGTGTCACGGCAGAGGGTTCTGGAAAGACGAGAGATTATCAAACAAAACAAATTATGACTCAAGGCAGACACAACTTCAACATCGGCCCATTTTCATGCAGTAAAAAAGAAAAAAAAACAAAAAAAAACAACACAGCATTATTTGTCTCTTCGTGGGAAATGACTATCGAGCGGAGTTGTGATGGCTGAAGTTCAGCAATATCAAACCCCGTGCCAAGGCTGCCTCGGGTGAACCTGAGCGCTCAGGACACTGTGCCACTGTCATGCTGGAATGAACAAGGTAGAAACTGGGCCATCTATATCTGTACTACCCTCTGATTATGAACAGATTATGCAACCACACAGCATGCTTTACATAACCGGCTATGGCTGTGCGCTCCTCTTCTACACACCTTTTGTTCTCAGATTGAATAACCGAATTGCCCCCAGCCCTAATCAAAGATGCTATGTACTCCAGTACCTACACTCCTCCTTGACCTGGGACTTTCATATGTTTTTGTTCTGAATTTAAGTTCATTACAATGTAAATCAGCAGCTGAATGGGACGGATTGTGTGTTGACACGTATAAAACAGCGGCTTCTGGGATGAATGTTGTTTATTGAGCGTACACAGACTTATCTTAAATGACTGATAGTGCTGATAACATTGTGCGGTTGCAGTCAGTTTTCAGCACCGTGGACAAACAAACTCTCTGTCTGAGAAGGCACAGTGTGACTCGTTAAAAGGTCTTTTTTAAATCTTGGTTCGAAATTCACTTCACAACTTGCTTTTACTGCTTTGGCTGCACTTAGATTTACATCTTAGGGACCGTATGACAAGTATTAGCAGGAGAGGGGGGAGTTAGACAAGGAGGGGGAGGTGGGTTTTGTCATCCCAAAATTATTTTTAATGATGAGATTGACTTTAAAAAAAAAAAGA
The DNA here is from genome assembly GCA_037176925.1 of Amniataba percoides. Taxonomy (NCBI): domain Eukaryota; kingdom Metazoa; phylum Chordata; class Actinopteri; order Centrarchiformes; family Terapontidae; genus Amniataba; species Amniataba percoides. The sequence goes on along the minus strand of JBAJHX010000039.1, from coordinate 17,658,616 downwards.
AAGAAAGAAAAAAGAAAAAAGTTTAAAAAGATTTAATAAACATGCCAGCTTAAAAAAAAGAATTTCCTGGCAATTATTTCATGATTCAGAACAGATAGCTTTCATTTTGATACCTGACCGTGATGATTCAAGCATTGTGTAATAGACACATGAAACATATTGTACTATAGCTTAATTTGATTTAAACTCACATCCCTCACCTGTTCTCTGTTCACTCATTCTGTGGATTTTTTAATTAAAAGTGAAATGTAAGATATGTACGAAAGAAAAATACTTATAATTCTTGGTATTTATATAAAGATAAAATAGATGATTCACCTAAAACCCCTCCATTTCCATACAGTTCCTCATTTTTTATTACATTTTCTTCCTTTTTCCTGGTAATATTCTGTTATTATTCTTTCTTATTTGAACGCAAACACTAAACTATGGTTTCAGATAAATGGGCAGCATACAACTTTTATTTTGTTCTCATTTATGTACATATGCATACTGACTGTAAAAAGCATGCAGGGAGAACAGCCGACTGGAGTGTGCTGCTCTGGATTCTGGGTCAGCAGAAGTAAACAAAACAAACTTATCATCATTATGTCACAAGGCTCCTTCTCCTCTCGACCACCTCAGAAAACAGCTCAGCCCTGTGCTGGTGTCACTTATTATGACAGATCTGAGAAGACATCTGGTTGCTGAGAAGAAACCCTCCCGTAACTTTAGATTTGGTTCATATTTGTATTTATTTGTATTTTTTTTTATCATTAAAGTCAATTCTGTCATTCTTTCTCCAGCTGTATGCATGTCATCCAGACCCTCCTGTTATTCTGATTAATCCTGCCACATTCTCCTGAGACACGTCGCCTCCAATACATGTAATTTGTTTTATGAGCATTTCATAAGCCACCCCACCTCCCTCCCCAAACGATCAAAAGTGGTTGCTTTGGAAACAGCGTGACGTATTTCAGAGCCCAAGAATAGAAGCACGAGGAGGAAAGCGGGTCTGAGGCTCTTGGCTTCTGCCTCACAATCGGTCTGAGTGCCTTTCCACATGTTTTCCTCTAATGTGTGTCAGGGGCCAGCGCTCAAATGGCGCTGAGATTTTTGTCTGATTACAAGGCAGGCGGCGGGGTACGTGCCCACAAGGCGACGGGGAGGTTACCTGTTTGTGCTTCCCCAGCTGAAGGAGAAAACATCACCTGGCTGGCACAGACTGAGGTCACGCCTGATGCAGCGAGCTGAGGAATGAGGGAAACATTCACTTGGGGGAACATATATCAAGACTGCAGCAGCAACAAATTATCAATAAACATACACCCGCATGCGCACAGATGCACACACACACCCTCTGCTTGTTATGAAACAGCCCCCCAAGTCAAACAAACTGAGTCATAGCCTATTTATAGCTCCCGCAATACATCTCTCATGTGTATGAGCCTTGGATAGAGGCTGTGTCTGTGTTATAGACAAGCTGTTACATAAATGTGTTTCTGCATACATGTCCCAGGGGAGCAGTGAATCATAACATGAGCTCTCTCTTTAACTGCATTTTTCTTAGTCACCAGCCAAGCAAAATCTAATTATCAAGGCAGCTAAATTAGGTGGAATTGATTTTAAACATTTTTCAACATGTGAATTTAGAAGGATGACAGAGACTGTTGGCCAAAGAAAAAGTGCTTACTTGACATTTACATTTTGGGAAACAAAAGCTTTCTTACCAGTTGTTACAAGAGGAGATAAGTACCACTCTCGTGTCTGTGTGGTAAATATGACACAGCCATAAGGAGTCAGTAAGCTTAGCTTAGCACAAAGACTGGAGACAAGGGGAAACTGCTAGCCTAAAGTTCACTAATAAACATGTTAATGGGGTTTGTGTAATCTCTACAAAATAAAAATTGTTCCAGGAATTGTAATCTAATGAGCTGAGGACAATCGTTTTTTGTAAGTTTCCCATCTTAATTTTTCAAGAAAGTGAATAAAAATACTTGTTGTGCAGTTTCATTCATTAGGACAAAATAGGATGTTTAAAAAAAAAGATTTCTTTACTGCTTATTTTTATTGTTCCAACTAAATTTAAAAGGAAGACAAAATATGTCACAAGAGCACTGTGTGTATAATGCAATGTGTTTGTGCACATGTGGAAAGAAATGGAGCACAGCCAAGATAAAAGAGAAGAAGGAAGAGGTGTGGGGTAAACAGCCAGGCAGAACTGGGTCTGATGTGATAAACATGTGTGGGGGTCTTGGAAAGACGTGTAAATTATGAAACTCCATTTGTATTTGTTAATGTCTAATATTTCTGACGGTGTAGATAGCAGCTCTTCTTATCTTTCATAATGCAGGTCGACGAGCGCCGAGTGTTATCACATTAGATAACGTTATATAGCAAGTGAAATGAGGCCAAGCCAGCATGTACTTTGATGATGCTGCGTCGGTGCAGCACCTATCTGCAGCACGCTGTGTCAATGCAGAGGGATTTTCTACTGAGCCATAATGAAGAAAACATGAACAAAGCGTTTTCTTAAGCTTCATCAGTCGGCAATTACAGCTCAGAGACAGCAAAGGGGTTATTAGGAGGGCACAACGGGAGCAAAAGGGAGGTGGAAAAAAGAGGAGGAATACGCAAAAATGTGCGAAGAAATTGAATCAAATGCAGGAGCAGGAGAGAGGATCGGTGAAAGTGACGCTACTCTGACAGGTGACACTCAGCCGAGAGCGGTCAGTGTAATCTATGTGACCTTCTTCCTGCAGCAGCTAACTGTGTCAGCGGCCTCCTCCCCTCCCTGTCCTCCTCTCTGGACTTCCCCTGCGGTCTGGTTCGGAGTGTATTTTAAGCCTGTCCCCACCAGCTCCTGCAGGGAACTTTACGTAATGTGCCTTTGCCCGTCAACTTTGGCTAACACCTCCCAGCTCATCTGTCTGACTCCCAGTGGCTGTTTTTCTAAAGCCAGTCAGCTGATGTAAACAGTCTTGCCGTGAGTCTCGTCTGCGCCACCCACTTGGCAGAAGCAGGGCCGATAGATATTCATATCCATGCTTCTGCCCACCACTGCCGCAGATAGAAACCACCCCAGAGCCCATGAATTATGAAGAGAGCCGGGATGCAAAAGTGATTCTGTCTGAGGCTGCGAAATGTCATTCTCACTGCAGTTTCTAAATGCTCCTGTTGAGTTTACTGCCAGATTGGTAGAGCTTTCCTGTGGGAAACCTGTCATTTTACAACACTTCCCATTGTTCTACAAGCATTATTAAAAGTACAGCCACAACCACAAAGAACAGAACAGAGGGACCAATTGTGAGGATATTATCTTAAAGGTTTCCATTTAAGTAAATATCTGATACCAGCTGATGAAAAGCTGCAGCTGTTGCAGTATTACGACCAGGATGTAACTTGTGACTTTCCTGGAAAAATGTGGTGCTCAGTTCAGCTTTAAACCAGTTTTAATGCAACACACTCGCACTTAAACTCCCACGTGTGTGAGGCAACGTCAGTTTTTTCTGATCTCTGCTAGGGTTGCGAGTGAATGGTAGATTATAACTTTAACTTTAGTTTGTTGTGTTAAGTTCATAAGTAGACCTGCTTAAGTCTGAGAATGGAAAGACCAGTTAAACTGCCTGAGACACATTAAATGTTTACTGAAATCTACAATTAATGATTATATTAAACATCAGTTAGTCTTTTAATTATTTAACCATTAACTGAATAGCTATATATAAAAACAAAATGTTAAAATAGTCACACAAAAAAGGCACAACTTGATTTTAGGTTGAACAACAAATTGAAACTGAACAACCTGAAAGTCTTTTGGGTCCAAAACCCAAAAGTCAAAAGATTTACGACCATATTGGCAAAAAAAAAAAAAAAAAAAATCCCCACACGTGAGAAGCTTGAACAGTCCATTTTTGCTTGGAAAATGAAAATTAAACAATTAACTGCAGATTATTTTTCTGTCAACTGACATGTTGATTCAACTCAGTCAAATGAACATTTTACTTCTTTAACTCTTGCTCTTACTGAAAATGCACTGACCTGGATGACTGCATGCTGAGAAATTTTACATTTTTGCATGTTCAGCTAATCTGTTCTGACTCAAAGTATTTCTGAGTTATGTTGGCAATGTAACTATTAGCTCTTCTTTTCTTACTGTGTGGGCTGGAAAATGTGTTGTTTTGACACACATAGATAGTACGTCTGTTTGCTTTTTAAAACAACAAGGCCTTGGTTTCACAGAGGGGAGGACAAAAGCTGTCAGTGTTTACCAGGTGAACCGTTCTTGGCTGTCAGCGCAGGATTAGATTAAAAAAGTCTGTCTCAGGGTGACGTTTTAATGTCTCAAGCAGACTCATTTTAAATTTTGTCTCCAGTCTTAAGTATGTACTTGATGGCTAAATATATGATATAATGCCAAAAACCTGAGACAATAATGTCCCAGGCAAAGAGTCTTTACCAGACGATTCATGAAGAAGATAACAGTGTGTGTCAGTTCAGCACAACATAAAACTACTTCAGGTTAACTGTGAAAGACTCTTCATCTAAAGCTTTGCTTATTTTCTAGAAGCATAAAGTGCAAGAAACAACTTGTCTGTTCTAGTCTGTTACTGCAATTTATTTCTGGTCATACATGATTTACATAATTTATCCCACAGACACAGATAACACTGCCTCAGTCTCATTTACCTACAAAAGCCTTGAGCTATTTACAATTTGAATAAGCTTTAATGCTAATGTGTGACATGTTTATCTTGAGCATTGTATGGTAAATCCTTATTTTGATAGTTGGCACTGCACAGATTATCAGCATATTCAGTAACATGTCAACATTTTATCAGCATCCAACAGTCAACAACCCTAAAAGCACTCAATCTTGAGTGTACTATCTGCTGATAACACGTTGATCAATTGATGAATGATTAGCTGATCATCAACAGAGAGTTAACTAAAGATTAGTTGACCTGCTGATCGTCGGAGCAGAACAGAACACGTACACACTGAATATAGGCAACAAACACGTTAAACATTTGAGTAACTTGGTCATGTGGTGACATGACCTTGTTGACTTTCAACTTGCAGATTGAGTCACAGTAGTTGAAGGTCAGCTTTGAAGATGCTGACACAAGCTACAGATACGTGGCTGAGTGTTGGTTTATAACCTCACACAAAAACATGCAATCCACAAGCATTTTAAATGTGTAGATCAACACTTGAAATGCACCGTACAGTCAACCGGCGGTGAGTTTGGTGCATGCTCCTTGTCTGCAAACAGTGTAGTTAAATTTCAAACAGACACACTGTTAACGTGTTACTGATAACTGTAGAGTGTCAGCAGATGGTCTATCAAAATAAAGCGCCGCCCGTCATACTACCAGCTAAATGTGGCTTGTTTAGTCGGAGCTCCTTTCTTGTAAATTACGTCTTTTATTTTGAGCATGCCGCTCTGTTTAGAGGTTTCCAGCGAACCTCTTGTAAATATTTGCGAGCTCCCCTGAGACACTGGATATTTTTCAGTTGAGACAACATGCTCTGTTTACTGGGTTATGTGCCCTCTTCTCCCTGCAGGTCAAGGCTACAAGGTGAGCTGTTCCATAACAGGCTGCGCTAGAATGTCAAGAATTCGGCTCGAACTTGTTGAACCTGTGCTGGTTCCTCCTCTCCTTATGTTGTTTTCCAACTAAGTCAGTCAACCGTATCACTGACTTGCTCATGCTTGTACAGGGTTACTTTGAGGAAATGTAAGAAAATCTGTCAGTGCAACAACAATCTTTACATTCACTTTACAGAAAAAAGAATCCAACAACTGCAGAAGTCAACAAACAATTCATCAGATACGTGTCGCTACAATTCATGTTTTCTTTGTCTTTTAGTCTTTTTTCAAGAGTTGTGCAAGGATCCTCTGACTTTTTTTCTGTTCACTTCCAAGGAAGCCTCAGGCAAAACCACTTTCTCAAGTAGCCGTGTTACATGCACATGTTTCAAAAGCTGAACTGTTAACCAGATGTATGGGGCAACTCGTTTCCTGTTGCATAAATCAAACAGACTGATTTCCTGAGTCATTTTCTTGCATTGAATGACTGCACATCTCAACATCCAATACAGGATATAACCATCTCATTAAAGCCTGTTTTTTGACTTTCATGACTGCCATCTACATTCCTGCCATGCCTCAGTTAGAGCTGTAGCTTTAAAAGTAATTGGTCATTTAAAATGAAAAATGCAGCCGCAGAGGCAGTGGGAAGAATGACGTTACAAGAGCCGAGAAATTCTCAGTAATAAAACCTTCATTTATGGATATATAGCAGGTGGGGTGTTATTTCAGTTATTTGAAATATTTCTCTGACAGATACTGTCTTTTCCTCAATTGATAAAACGTTCAGTTCCACATTTTTTACATATTCACTCTTTGATTTTCTCTTTACACAAAGGGGGCTCATAGCACTTTGGATTATAAGTCCCGTGGGTGCTGGTGGCTCACAAGGCCCACACTCTGCTAATGTTATCTCCCAATCAATCATTTTACAAGCGAGCCTGAAGATTGCAGCCTGGCCGACAGATTGGCTGTATACTAACTCTCAGCGCAGGGTTTGTTTGCAGCTTTTGCTGGAGATCCATTTTATTGATCTGGGGAGTGCATAAGGCGAGTAACACATCACTGCACTTTACTTTACACACTACTTTAAGCAGTTTTCATGTATAGTTAATATGGGGGGTGCAGAGGATGTACAGCACATACAGTTAATGGAAAACGTGCCGTTGCCCAGTGTTAATCTCTGTCCTCCTCTGCCCTCGATGACGTTGCTAAGCTGCTGTTGTATGCACTCTGTTGTTCAGGATCAGACCAGTGCAAATCTATTGTGCCCGGAAAATAGCAAATGTCATAATCCAGACTTCAAACAGCACCGATACATTCTCCTCTTTGGGAACAAACGCTAACTCCACAAAAGTATCTGAGTAATGTTAGTTATAGTTGCAGTGATGGAAATGATTGTTAGTGATTATCTTTTATTACACAGTTTAACTTATTATTGGTTAATATTTGAACTATTGACTCTAATCTATGAGCTCCAAACAAGATCACACCCCTCACACACTCTGAGGAAAACCACTCAGTTTCTTCAAATGTTAGTTCAACATTTTGGGAAATGCACTAGGATTAATATTTGCGTTAGCTGAGAGGTCTATTAGAATAACAAAATGCATGTTTTCTGTAATGTAACACGTCTATGTTCTTGTTTGGAGGAGCAGCTGCTCTGTGACTGCGCAGGCACTGGCTCCTGCCTCTATCAGCAAGCAAAGGTGGTCAAACAGTGAGGGTCAGGGAGCTCGGAGTGTATCTCATTGTCAACTTGAGCATGTTTGCTTGAGGGGTTTACATATGTGATATGAGACAGTACATGCAGTTCATTGTCTCTTGTACACACACAAACTGTTCACTGTAAAAACACAGGTCACTTGAGGCTCCTGGCCAAAGTCCTCACGTTGCTCTCACACCGCAGAAGACCATTAACACATCGGGTAAGAAAAAATCCCTGAACCCCCCCGGAACCATGGGTGTGTTGCCAAAACTAAACTATTGTTGTTAAGTGTTATTCATTGTGTATCATCATGTGCTGTCAGCTACATATGCATGCATCTGTTTGAGTGTGGCGCATTACATCATTTTGCAGGGTTTCAGAGTGAATCATCAGCTCAGCAGATGTCAACTGTCTGGCCCTGCTGAATCTTTATGTTGCCTTGAAAACACTATTTACAGATCCTGTAGTTTCCTAACAAATTTCCTAGAAAGCAACCGTCAACACTGCAAATTCTCAGTATGGTTCCTGGAAAGGACTGTGCAATGTGTCTGTAACTATAGGGAGCAGGACACAGTGTTGAAATGAGACACTTTCATATCCTCAATAATTCCCAAAAACATGGATGTGACACATATGGCCAGATTAAAACCTAGTTAGGGGCCCCCAGGGACTGAACCTGTCCCGCTCCAAACAATGCCTTCTGTACAATGCATATGTGCCCTGTTGCCCCCTTAGGTCCCATTAAGTCCTGTGCAACAAGTGCGCTTATGCTGGACGTTAGTGTTAGTATGTTTGAGGTCGTTTAAAATCTACTCTGCTGGAAAAGTACATAACTGAGAGCAGTATGCAAATAATTTCCCTTGAACAGGTCCCACCGGTCCCTTGAACAGCCAAGCCCACCAAACCAGCTAATAATGCTGAACTTTTGGGTTGACGTTATGCCTTTGTGGTGGAAATTCCTCAAAAACTGTGGAATTAGTCAAGTTAATAAAAACAATTAGCATGCAGTGGCCCTCGAGCACTGGAGCCATGAAGAAGGCAGCACAGTGTGCTCGACAGTCACTTATCTAAGAGCCTTTAGTTAACATCGGCTCCCCACAGCTGTATGTTATCAAATAACAACTGAAAAAAACAACCGTTTTTCCCTTGATTTGACTCATTAAAACAAGAAATATGAGAAATGTGCATAATCAAGTGATGACACATTCTTTATGTCCCAGCCTGCATTTTCACATCTGATGTGACCATGATGCGTTGTCATCACAAACAGAGGAAATATTTCATGTTGTGTCTGTGCATGAACAAATGCATATTAACACAGTCATCTGTCATTCACAGACAGACATGTTCGACATGCTGCGACGCTCCCCGTTAGACCTCTAATGAATCAATATCTATAAAATAATGATAGCCATAACAGAGATAAAAATAAACTTATTTAAGAGGGATGTTGCTGCAGAGTGAAAAAAAAAGTCTCAAACAGCCAAGCTGAGAGATGAATGATGTTTACAATCCCAACAGGGCTCTTATATGAATCTGCAGCTCGCACACTATAAGTCACTATATATGGTGACTTATATACTAGACCCACTCATAGTGTGTGTGTGTGTGTGAGTGAGAGAGAGAGAGAGAGAGAGAGAGAGAGAGAGAAAGAGAGAGAGAGCGTCGCAACATTACCTAATTGTTATGAGAGGATTATCCGGGCCGAGGGGGCGGGGCGAGGGAGGTCAGATGATGATGATGTTGGTGGTGATGATGATGATGATGATGCCTGAACTGCTACGCTATGTGAAAGCCGATAGGAGCTTTCCTTTGGATCGCGGGGGGTGGGGGAGAGAGAGAGAGAGCGAGAGAGAGAGAGTGAGAGAGAGAGAGGGGAGGGGGGTTGTCACAAAGGGAGGCGGTGTCAGAAACGCACACACACACACACACACACACTAAAAGGGCCCCGCTGGTTCACGCGAGGATAGGGACCGTCCTGAGCTGAACTCAACGTTACAAATAGGAGCTGCGCTTTTCCAAGTGGAGCAGAGTGGAGGTGCGGCGCGGCCATGATGACAGAGTGAGAGCGCGCGGAGAGCAGCTTCTTCGTCAGAGGACGCACACACGGACAGGACGAGCCGCCGACACGCAGCAGGTACGGCTCTATCACACCCGGCTTCCGTATCTCAAAGTTTGCTTTTAATGATTCCAGGTTTCATTATGCTTATTAACAACAACATGAAAGGTGAAAGTGTCTTTGGACTGTTAAATAGTCTTTAGAGCGTTCTTTTTAAAGTGCTATTTAACATTTAAAAGCATTTATAGATGAGTACAGCTGTTTACTGCCTTTTTTTAAATATCAGGATGAATATATAATTTAAAGATGATGCGAGGATAAGTTTGATCATTCATCTGTGTTGTTTATTTCATTATTATTATTATCATTATTATTATTATTACTACTACTACTACTACTATTATTATTATTATTATTATTATTATTATTATTACTATTATGTTTGCTTGTGTTGCTGCTGTTTTGGCATTTTTACCGTCGCTCTATACAAACAAACGTTCCGTCGACTTTATATATAAATAATGTAGTCCAAGAATAGATTTTACAAAGTCTTTCCGTTGTCTGTAAATCTAAAGTAAAGTGTGACTTACAGCACTGAGGTCAGCTCACATAATAAAAAGCAGCAGACAGGAGATCAGCATGTCCCTCCTGACAGACATGTGGGTCAGTGCTGATGAGGCAGGAGAAAGAGACTGACCGGAAACCGATCCACAGTGACCTCACCGGCCTCGATACATGTGAAGGGTGAAAAATAACGAGGAGCAAGAGCCTCCCCAAAACATGAGCCAGGGCATGTTTATGTAGGTCTCTGATCCAAATGTAGGTTATGATCTAAAAGAGCTTAATGTCACAGTGTAATCCAGGTTTGCTCCTTCTTGTGTGCTTATAGTGTTAAAAAGTCTGGTCAGGCCGGTTAGTTTTACAACACTGCTTGTCCCACATTGAGGGTATAATGAGAGCCGCACAGTTATGGTACAAGTCGCTCCCGTTTTATTGGAGAGATGTAATGGGGTTACATAATATTGTGTTGTAATGGCTCTTGCATAATCACTAAATCCCTCTTCTTGTTTTCCTCCTTCGTTGGGACCACTAGGTGGAGCTCTTGCTGCATGCGGAGGGTCTAGCGGGCAATCAGCACCACACAGTGGTTATCTCCACTCTCAGCAAGGAGCACAGACTCGCCCAGCCCCACCACCGCCCCACCTCCCCCGACGGGCGCGATGTTCGAGGAGGAGTCCGAGCAGATGAGGGGACAGCAGGATGTGGCCGTGCTCCAGGCTCTGGATTCGCCTGCGGCGGTGGCAGCAGGTGGAGCAGGAGGAGGAGGGTCCCTGTCCTTCACAGATGAGGCCGTGTCCATCCTGACCTCCAGCAGCCTGTTGGCGCGATCCCTGCTCGGTCGCACCTCTGCCATCAAGCGCAAGGAGAGCCCTTCTTCCAGCAGCCGGCGCAAGCGCGAGTTCATCCCTCACGACAAGAAGGACGAAGGCTACTGGGACAAGAGAAGGAAGAACAACGAGGCAGCGAAGCGCTCGCGAGAGAAGCGGCGCGTGAATGACATGGTCCTGGAGAGCCGCGTTCTGGCTCTGCTGGAGGAAAACGCTCGTCTCCGGGCCGAGCTGTTGGCTCTCAAGTTCCGTTTCGGCCTCGTCAAAGACCCCTCCAACGCCCCCATCCTGCCCCTCACCACAGCTCCTCACCACACACCTCAAAACTTGACTCCTCACTATTATCTCCACAGAGGGGACGGAGGCCTCCCCAGTTCCTCCGCCTCGCATCCCAACAACCAGACAGGCCAGCTGAGCACCAGGGGCTCCAGGGATGCTGGTAACATGTCAGAGGACTCAGGGTTCTCTACGCCAGGTGGGTCCAGCGTGGGCAGTCCGATCTTCTTCGAGGACCGGCTGAGCGACCATGGGAAGTTGTCCCCACACAGAGCGGAAGAACTGGGTTACGACCTCCACCACTCCCCAGCAGATGTCCACCACACTCCAGGAATTCCTGGAGGGAAGATGGACCAAGCCGAGGCGATGAAAAACCTCCCTCATAAGCTACGATTCAAGACACCCGGCAGCTCGGACTTGAGCGACACTTCAGCAGACAGTATCGCCAGACGCAGTCCCGCGCTCTCCACAGCAGGACGTGAGGGTCTGAGAGAGGCACCCAAAGGACTGAGCGGAGGTGACACCGTGGCAGGGCACTGCACTGGCTCCTGGCTCCAGCAGCTGGAAGGGGAGGAAGGCAGGAGGGAGAGACAGTCCCCTCAGTACAACACTCTGCAGCCTCCTCCCACGCAAGGACACAGCGAGAGCCAGTATAAGCACGAGAACATTCACCTGAAGTCTCAGCTCAACTCTCTGAGCGAGGAGGTGGCCCAGCTGAAGAGGCTTTTCACAGAGCAGCTCATGGCCAAAGTCAACTGATGACCAGCGCCGTGAGTCAGCAAGTGTTTGCAGACGTCTAGACCTTTGAGGACAAACAAATGTTCACTGTAAGTGAGCCGAGATATCCAGCACGGAAACAGAAGTTCACAAGGACTGATTAACTTTGTCTCTGGCAAACTTTTAACAATGTGTTGTTTTTATTTGAAATAGTGTATTATATTGTAATAAATGTCTCTAAACATTCATCTCATAATCTGCTGTTTAACTGCTTAATCTCAGCTCAGTGTTGCTCACACAGGGAGTCCTATCTGTAATAGTGTTAGGTGTGTACTAGTTTCTCTATCCCATACACTGTGACTATTAAAAACACACAACACGAAACTGTTTACATCACATCATCATGCAGCGAGAATCAGTTAATCTCCTCAAATCATAAAGAGACAACAGGTTTCAGTGGTTCTGAACTGAACTGGGAGTCTGCCAGCAGGTTGTTAACACACCAAGAAGGAGGAAGTGTTTGCAGTTTTGTGGTGTGACTTAGTGCGCAAGTTTCCCACCGCTCAGACAGGTCTGGTATAGAGCCTGTAAACACAGGCAGAGACAGACAGTAAATACACACCGAAATAAAACGATTAGCTGTCAAAGCCTCCACTGGCCTCCAAGGCTGAAAGAAAGGTCTGTTCTGAAGTTTCATACAGGACACGTGTCAGGCGTGTTTATCATCACTCGTGTCACACAGTCGTGTTGAGGAGCTGCTTTTTGGAAAGAGGTTGTGACACGTGCTGTTTCTGTGTTTCACGTCTCCGTTCCTGCCCAGTTTAAACACGTTTTTATTACTGTTGTGTTCTTTGTGCTGAGGTGATGCAACCAATCTAATGTCTGCTGTCTTTCTGTGCATTTTCATAATAAAAGTAAATACATTTGACAGATTTGACATCATAGTGGTGATTATTATTATTTGGGGAAACATTAAAGGGGCATGGTGAAAACACTCTTCAGGAAAGAGCTTGCTTAAGTTTGAAAATATTATCCTAATGATAACATGACAGCCTCTGTCATGTGAGTCCTCAAAGCTCACCAAAGTTTGCCCACAAACACCAACAGAACAATGCCTAACTGTTCAAATAGCATACAGCAATAAATTTAGACATCCAAAGCAAATACACAAAATGTCAGATTGTTCATTGCATCGTGAACATAATTTCCCTAATACGTTCTAATGAGAGAATAAGTGAAAGATGGAGGTAAGGTTTGGCTGACAAGTGCTGACAAATGCAGGTGGTGAGGAGAGGAGGCAGGTTATATTCTCACAGTCCCTGCAGGCGACAAGACTGCCCGACAGTCTGACAGACAGAGACAGAGACAGAGGGAGTCTATTACTCAACACTTCTACTGGAAGCCTTTAAAACATGTGAGCTTCAATCATAACAGCTGGAGGGGAGTTCACGTCAGTGAAGAATGGTTGGCATGAATTAGACGGGGCCATGCTGTCACATTCAGTCTACATAATGACTCTTGTGGTTATTCTGAAATGTGCATTTTGACATTACACATGTATTGTAAAAGTGCCAACACAGTTTTGGATGAACTCAAAATCTGTTGGCACTGTCTCCCATTCCTGTAGTTGTTTGGGAAAAAACAATCTTGCTACTTTGGAGTCAGCAGAGGGCAGCATAGACAAGGTCTTCATCGTCTCTGGAGCCCAGAGTCTGTGTTTCACTAGCCGCCACGAGGCATGAAACATGGTATGGATCACTGCAATTTTTATTGTTCCTGCGGGTTAGGAAGTTAGTTGGCATGGAGATGAGTGAAAGTTAAATTCAGCAACTGCGCATGTGTATTTCATATGTGTTTTGTAGGTAGAAACGTGGGCACTGATGCCACATCTGAAAAGGTCATCTGATTATTGGGAAAGAAGAAATTGCTGCAATATATATGTCATTAATTTAGGTCAGTCTTGTTATGAGGAATAACAATTTATAGAGATTGGCATGCGTTATCAACATTTTATTACTGGTGCAGAGATTATTTTCTTATCTGTTTATGTCTAAAAGTATTATATCCTTAATGAGAAGGTGGAACAAAACAGATATACACTGTAATAAACTACCTTTTTATAACCCTCTTGGAATTTAAAAATATAAACACTAATCTGGGCTACAATTATTTCCAAAAACAGGTTAGGAAAGCAACATTCTGCAAGTATAAATAGAGCGTGCGTAAATTGGAGAAGCCTGTGGGGAAATAGACAGGTAATAAGGTAGAGACAAGGCAGACGCTGCAGGTGTGGAGCGGAGAGAAGAAGGGAGTCTGAATTAATGAATCTACTGCAACATGCTGCTGTTACTCTGCCGCCCTCACCCACATCCATGCATCCATTAAAAAAAAAAAAAAAAAAGAAAAAAGCAACCCCCTCTTCCCCCCATTCTGCCCCCCCCCCTTTTTTTCCCAGTGAAAGGATAAAGCCTGTTGCTAGGCAGGCATTGCGACAGTTGCCATGGGAACGCTTGCAGACATAGCTGGAAGGGGGGAAAACGGGTTGGGTGGGGATAAGGATGGGGTGCAGAAAGAGAGGGAGTGATGCTGAGACACAGAGAGAGAGAGAGTGTGTGTGCATGTCTGTGTGTGTTTTTATGGGGGGAGGGGGATCCAAGTTCACGGCCAATGCCTCTGCTCTTTCATTGCTGTTTGTCTCCTCCAGCTAAAGAAGGAAACAAAGAGGTGCAAAGGAATGGAGATTCATACTGAGTTCAGATCTGGGGCTCCACATGCGGGGTCACCCTCTGATAATATAACGAACGTCACAGGGTGCAGTTGTGAAGAGGATACCACACAAAAAAAGAAAAAGAAGGCTGCTGCAACTTCCCAAATCTGAACTCATTTAAAGGCTTTCACAACACAGAATACTGGATAAAATGTAACAGATTATGAAGGTAATTCAGCATAATTGAAAATGATTGCATTTAACAAAGCAGAGAATGGACAAACATGAGAACAAATAGTAATTGTAATATCAAAGGTAAAGAGTCCTTAACATCCTTCAAGGACACAAAGCGGAATAATTGCTGCAATTATATGCGCCAGGCCCACATATGTTACTGTAATGCTGAACATCTCCTTACATATTTGTGGTAAAGGACTTGCGAAACACCAGGCACACAAGTTGCACACACAACCCTTTCACTGCCGTGTAGGAGATAGCAGAGCCTTGCAGATAAAAGGAGATAATGAAGAAATCCGCAGCGGACGTCAGCCTTAGCAGCGTCCATTCAGGCACTTTTGTTCCATCTTAAATCACTCTGTGGACAATGCGCTGTGCCGCACATTTACGGAGACACTGAGCAGACTTTTACCATCCCTGCGTCTGGAGCAGGATGGAGGAAGATGTCTATCTGACACGTGATGTTGCCTCAGTGATGATCCAAGCTGCACAGTTGATACTCTGTCAGTGCACAAAATTTCTGGGTACAGCTTATGGGCAGCTACAATAAATTGGACCTGCCCAAAAAATGATGATATAACAATCATTAAGCAAGTATCTCTGATTCAAATGCATGTTACCTCCTCCCGGGGTGAGTCCCTGTGATACAATCCCTGCATGCCATTGTAATAGAGCTCCATTCAGCTCTTTGAACTTAGTCCAGTACCTGCTCTTCAACTAGCCAAAGGACAGAGTGCTACTAAAGGAGTGCTACTAAATAAAGAGTTGAACTCCCCTGCTCTTTCTGTGAGCGTCATCCATGCTCCTCACTTGCCAGCATGGCACACATTCAGGATTGTGATTGAGATTAATAAAAACACAAAGCCGGTTCAGCGACACAGTGTGGCGGAAGTAGAGGCAGCGTACTGCAACAACACAATGGCAGACACTTCTGGCAGAGTTCTTGTGCAGTGACGAGCACACTCCCCCTGAGGTTGGTCATACAGGAATATAGAGTTGGTCAATAAGAGCAGCAGGTCAGAGTCATGGGGCTGAGGATGATGAGGCAAAAATGACCCTCATTTACAGGATGTGGGCCCACTCACAGTCCTTTCACCCATGTTCAGCGATGTGGTTCTGCTGGAAAACTACTGAGTCATTTTGGACTGTAGCCACTATATATATATATTTCTTTCCTGTTAAACAAGTCTGATGTCATGCAGGGAGCTCATGAACTCACATGTTTATGCAAATCCAGCGGTGGAAAGTCCCTAAGAACTCAGTCACTGTACATGTCACTACATTTCTGTTGGAAATATTGTGCTTTTTTGCTGCACTTGATTTATCTGCCAGCTATGGTTGATTTGCATGTTAAGCTAATCATTTTCCTACTGAAGATATGATCTTCATATTTCAGTAAAAGATATCTCACTCTTACTAAATCATTTTAGTCTGTGGTTGTCCTTGAAGTTTTTTTTCTTGAAAAAGTGAATTACAAAATGCCTGAGTGGTGAAACTACTTCAACCACTTTTGTATCCTAATTATCTTACAGCTATTACGCCTTGTTGCTAAATACAGACACTAATTTCTAGAACATCTTTTAACAGCTGTCATTCAGTTCAAAAGTAATATTATAAAAGGATTCATTGTGCAGTAAAAGAAATGGCTCTGTGAGTTTTGCACAGTTATTTAATGAGTACTACCAATGAGTGCAGTTATAATTCTACAATTCTACTATTTCATTTGGCAGACGCT
Source organism: Amniataba percoides (assembly GCA_037176925.1). Classification (NCBI taxonomy): domain Eukaryota; kingdom Metazoa; phylum Chordata; class Actinopteri; order Centrarchiformes; family Terapontidae; genus Amniataba; species Amniataba percoides. The sequence goes on along the minus strand of JBAJHX010000039.1, from coordinate 17,642,217 downwards.
TTTGTCCAAAGCGACGTACAACACAAGCATTTTAATGTCATTTTAATTTCATTAAGGGTGCATTTTCCATACGAACCAGTAAGGTTAACCTATAAAAACGAATGATTTGTTTTGTGAAATATTTATCTGCAAAGTGGTAACTATACCTGTCAGACTAATGTGGTGGAGTTAAAATACAACTTTGATTCCTTAGGAAATGTAATTGAGTAGAAGCATAAAGTATTTAAGAAAAGAGTAAGTACAGCAACCATCTAGTACACTTAAGTGAAAGAGAGAATCAAAGAGGGAGAGTGAGAGTATCGACTTTGAAATACGCTTCCTGACTTTCATGCCAAGCGTTGCGTGATAAGTCCAAAACCACGGAGACTTGAGACAGATAGCCAACTCCAGCACCTCTGAAGCTCACTAATCAACACATTGCATCTTGTTGGTTTCATTGGTACAAAAACCCAACATGTTAAAAAAGAAAAAGAAAAAAAACTTTGTGTTGTAACAGGCTAGCCATTTCCCCATTTCCAGTCTTTATGCTAAGCTACGTTAACAGGGTGCTCGGTGCACCCGCGAGAGTGGTTTCAGTCATCTCAGATTTTCAGGAATAAATGCAGAAGTGTTCATTAAGTTAATGCTGGCCTGTCAACAGATTGGAAGGGTGGGGGTGGGGGTGGGGGGGGGGATAAAACAGCTGACAGTTACTCAGAAAGCCTCATGGGTCTGTTAGTCAAAGTCTTCCTCCGCAAAAGGATGGAAACCTGCATTTCCTAAAACAGCGGCTGCGGTGGGTGAAACTACTTCTTTTTATACCTCTTTGCTCAGGGCTTGTTTCTGTGTGTGTGTGTGTGTGTGTGTGTTTTTTCCCTCCTTGTAATGTCTAGTAACCTTATTATGGGTATCACAGGCCTCAATCTGACTGAGGCTGGCTTCGGGCCTGGTCCCGCCCCCCTCCGGGCCTCTCTCCTCCCCCTGCATCTCCCCTCCTGCAACAGGATTTGAAGGCGAGGAAGAGAGGGAGGGGGCAGAGCCGAGAGAGAAACAAAAAACGTGACTAGGCACCCAAAGCGGTCTGTTATGCAACAACTGACCTACTAACATACATTTAGAGACTCTGAGAGGGAAGCAGGGAGGGAGAGAGAGAGAGAGAAGGAAATAGAGAGAGAGAGAGAGAGGGAGGGAGGGAGAGAAACACGACATGAGGAGCGCACTGAAAACAAGCGGCACTGTGTTCACACACTCGCATTTACCTGCGCTAATCGGAGAGCCGCTGTTTTGAAAGTTGTGTGTGTGAGAGTGAGAGAGAGATAGAGAGAAAGAGAGAGAGAGAGCAGCAGCCGATGCGCCAAGCGGATTGTTGGAGAGGAGCGGGACCGTCTGCGGAGTCCGTCCGCTTTATTTAGAGGAGAGGAGGTGAGTTTGTGTCACGACTAATATCTGATATCTGCATCAGCACGTTAACGTCTGCGGGAGGAGACGCTCAGGCGCTCCCCTCAGCTCATCTGCTCCGTTGGGTGTTTTTTTTTTTTTGTTGTTTTTTTTTTTTTACTCCATGAGTGTTTGTTTTGGTGCTTGTGCGCATTTACGCAACGCCAGTGCGCCCCGCTGAGGACCGGGCGAGGGTCTGAGAGTGTGTGTGTGTGTGTGTGTGTGTGTGTGTGTGTGAGGAAGGGGGGTTGAGTGGGATGGTTCGAGCTTGCTGGATGTGATGGGATTCCTTCAGAAAAAAAGAAAAGGTGCTGTGCGTCTTGTGGAGCTGTTGGAGCGGTGCCACAGTTGTAATGAGGGGTCAACACACCCGCGCCGCTGCGTTGTGGTGCATGCCCCCCTTTTCCTTCACACACACACACACACACACACACACACACACACACACACACACACACACACACACACAGGCTATATATACACACCCCCTGAAAAACCCACATATTCCCAGCTTGTTGTGGTGCTTTCAGGGGCCGGTCTGGGATCAGTGTTAACAGAGAGAATTGTTGATGTGGTGGTTGCTCCGTGAAGAGACCCGCTCAGCTGTGGACGTGCCGCAGACACGCTGACTTATTAATACGCGGCTTCTTTTGGGTTAGTAGGCTAGTGCATGCAGGCGACTGGAAAAAGCCCGTGCGAGCTCCGAGGACACACTTCTCTCTGTCACGTGTAGCAGCTCTTTGTAAAGGTTAACGCGGCTGTGCAGCCCTCCGGGTTAACCCTTTAGACGACGGCCTGCCAGGAGGAGCACAACACGAGCCCGGAGCGCACCGACAGGCCAGATCCTCCGTCTCTGGATACATGTGGACGTTTGATTTAGTTTTTTCCCCCCGTTTTTGTTTTTTTCTTCTTCTTCTTGCTCCCTGCGCTTTGTTTACAACCTCGTCCTCCCCCAAAATAAATAGAGAGGATGGGGAATGGTGAAGTTGACGCGCTGTGAGAGGAGCAGCAGCTGGCAGGTGAGGTGCGGATCATCGGAACATCTGGATCAAATGTGGGTCAGCGCGAGCTGCTCTGCAAACAGCTGCAGCGTCCCGGTGTGTGTGTGTGTTTGTTTGATTGTTTGGGGACTGTAGCGGGTGAAAATGTGCAGGTTTGGCGGTCGAGGGGCAAATCTTTTCATTTCGAGGCGAATTTCAGCGCGCAGATGGATCCACGCAGTTGCCTCGGATGACTGGAGGATCCGATTAAATATGCATGAGGACGATTTGTCAGACAGCGCAACAAAGGAGCCGCGCGAGACAACACGCTCCTCAGCGCGAGCTGCTCCCGGGATGACGGCGGGGAGGATCTCCGGACCCGTCCGAGGGAGGGTGGACGTGCCCGTTAAACAAAAACGCGGCTTTGACCGGGACGTGGTGGCACGGAGTCCGTCTGTCCGTCAGTCCGGCAGCGGCTCAGCGGTCTGTGCGGACTAAAGGCGCGCGGCTGACAAAGAGAGACAGCTCTGAATCAGATGTGATGTTAAGTGTTGTGTTTTGGAGGAGAAAACTGGTCTTAGCTCCATTTTCCACACCGGCTTTGTGGTTTATAGGCTGCACGTGGGCACCCCCCTCCTCCTCCTCTTTCTCTCCAGTAACGGCATGCGTCGGGCAGCTTATACATATATAGGTCACACATTATCGCAGTGTGAGGGGGAGATTTAAGAACAGAGATAAAGAGAAGACTGTGTGCAGGACAGCCCGTTTCTCACTCAGCCGTGACCGGGAGCGTGTTTTTACGCACCGCATGTTGTGAGTGTGTCGCATCAGGAGCTCCGCGCCGCGCGGGAGACGTCGGAGAGGTTATGCAGGTTGCATAATAAATGAATTAAATAATTAAAATGGATTAAAGAAAGGGGCAGATTATGCAATCGGCGGAAACCCAAAGTCTGTGTCCGGGCTGCGGCGCGCTGTGCAGCGGAGCGGCCGCCGCCGATTGGTTGGAGCACCACACTGGGTCTGTATGCCAGCGATGAATGTAGGTCACATTAGTCCTGTGGGAGGGGTGCTGATGGTGTGTGTGTGTGTGTGTGTGTGTGTGTGTGTGTTGGGGGGGGGGTGTGGCGCGCAACCGCCGTTGACTGGCAGAATCAAAACCCCACCAAAATAAATCCTCGCCCCGCCATAACAAAGAAAAGAAGCAGGCATGCAGAAATACAAGATTTGCACACTGATAGAAGCCCTGCGTGACCCAAACAGATATAATGTCACTCATCTAAACTGATGTAATTCAAAATAAACCACCTGCACGCTTTTTAAAATCTATTTTAAGCCCATTGCATCACTGGTGTGAAGTGCTGAGACAAGTGTTCAGTGGTTATTTATGTCTGATTAAACCCTGTCTGCAGCTTAGCCAGAGAAAAGAAAAAATCTGGGATGGGGGAGTTGATGGTCAGGAGCGTGGAGCGGTTTCCATCCTGTCCCACTTCTGTGGCCTCTTGACTTTCTCGGGGTTTCCTGGCACATGTAAGACGATAAAAGATGAGGGCTGTGCTTTGTTATTGTGCTGTGGTTTGGAGCCAGCACAGAGGCGAATTACAGCATTTAGTAGGCCACGGGAGCACATGTGACTGCTGCAACACATGGACTGAGTCACTCTTTTTTTCCCTTTTCCAGAGAGGGGTTATATGGCCTGTGTTCATGGAACAAGGATCTAGCTTAGATAGGACTCCGCCTTGCTGGCATGCTGCCCGATTTCTTGCCCCCCCCTCCCTCTCCTTCTTTTTCTTGGGAAGATAAAGTCAGCCACCAGACTTGGAATTCAAACAGACCCCACCCATGACCCCCCACCCCACTCCACGTGCCATACATTGCATTCTTCCCAGGAGAGGGGGCAACAGTTTCATCATTCCCCCTTTTTCTCTGAAGCACCCCCCCAACCCCCTCTTCCTCCCCTTGCCTTTTTATTTTAGACCTGCTCCCATTTCCTGAAATGCTCCACAGAAACACGTGCAGGGGTTTGAACTCAGTCCACTGTTTCCAAAGCTCACTGCCACATTTAGCCTCTTGCGGCGTGGGCCCCGCGGTTATGTGAGCGAGTGCAACTTAGATTCTTTCACTCTGCTATCATTCCACAAGTGCCACAGAGACCTGGTGATGACACGTGAAGAATATATGATAAATTGGAAAGAGCAATCTAGGTCAAGGAAGACAAGTGAGGCTGCAACACACCGTTTGCTTGCTTTGGTGCATTTGTATGATTCAGGTGCAAAATTCAAAGCATGCATGCAAATAAAATGTCCAAATCTAAACTTGCATTCAGGCAATGGAGATTTATCCACCATTTATCCCTGTTGTTGCGGCCTTACACGTGTCCATAAAGTAAATCTGTTGTCATCCTGGTGACAAACAGGGTGAATGGAGTGGATTACAAGCTGAGCTGTGAAGGAGCGTCTCAGCACCTTGTGGGTCGGCGTGATTCACTCTCATTCACATGGTTGAGTACAGGGGGGCCCTGGGAACAGAGGGAGAGTTGAGACAAACCCAGAGAAGGAGGCGAGAGCCACCACTGTGAGCTAATTAAACCCGAGAGTTCATTCATGTGCCTCGCTCATCCCGGCTGTAGGAGAGATATGCGATGTACGCACCCGGTGACGTCAATCACCCTCCTTTTGTTGCCGAACGCTGTTTCCTCACCATCTGCTTTTGGCCATGCCAAGCCACTGCTTCAGAAGAAGGGAGAGAAAGTCCGATATGATTGGCTGGCCCTTCTGTTTTCCACCCTTTTGTTGCTATGGGTGACACATTCCTTCTATTGATGCAATACCAACATTGTCGCAATTGCCTCTGGTCCCCCCCCCACCCACCCCTTGCCCAGCTACAGCTCATCTCCAGCCCCTCTCTTTGTTTTAACTCTCCCTCAATGATTCCCTATATTTCTTTGTCTCCCTGCTCCACTTGCTCCCACATCCATCTATATTTAGAGGATGCTCTAATTCCCCGTTCCTCTCATCTTTTTTTGTCTTCTTTCTGATATCTCCCTCGTCTCCCGCCGCCTCACCTCTCCGTGGCTCGGCTGACCTATATTCCAGCGAGCCGTGCGGTAGAAGCAGCCAGACTTGTGTTTACAGAGTGCGGTCGGTCCCCCGTTTCTGGGTCAGTGGGACATACTGAGAAAAAGTCTCTCTCCCTCTCGTGCCCAACAGCCACATGTCAAACGCTCACGAGGATAGCGTTAAACCATTCAGTCAAGCGCGGGGGGAACAGTACAGGCACTTTTAAGCAACTGAGCTGAATGTATTGTAGATTTTTAGATTAGATTTAATTATTTGGAGAGACCTTTTTAAAAGTAGGCTTCCATTGTCTAAAATCTAGAGGTAAAAAAAGTAATCATCCATTTGCAGAATCTGGGCTCGAATCCACATTCATTGTGAGGATACGCCTGTAGTTACATCATGGTGTCAGATTCTGGGGAAGAGCGGAGTATAACCAGTACAAACACCTTGCCAGATTATGAGATTACAGATTCAGACAGTGTAATCTCGCTTATGTAGTTTAACCTTGGGAGGGCAGATGTTGAGTAATATTTATACAAGCTTGTGAAAATGGATGACATCTGCTGTGCTGCATTTACGTATGCAAAATACTGCTGCCACCACTTTCTGATAGGTTTGACCTTCAGTAGTCCTGTCAGTGTGATTGTCTAGGTTCATGGCAATCTCCATTCACTCTGTGGGTCATTTGTTTGCTGTCATCTTGCTTTTCTGAAGGTACAAACCATGCGTAAGCGCTGTAACCTGTGACCTAATTATAATTTTTTATGATGAATGTTTCCTGTAATGTCATGAAACATGCATTACATTTATTTGGGTCTTTGAGCGCAGAGTTTATGAAGATGAAAAGTCAGAGGATTACCAAAGTCATTAGGAGTCACTGACTGGGGACTTAGGATGTTCCTGTTGTCATATTTTGGTCTGGAGTGCCAGACCGACAGATGACCTTTATTGCAGTGCTTACAGAGCCAGGGGAGGAATGCATTTAGAACTTGGACTTTTTGTTTTAATTTGTTGGGTTATAAGGATACTTATAACTTTATGCTGGTTTTGTCAGAAGGCACACCTGCTCAGCTCATTACAGAGGCTTCCCTGCTGTGTATGGGCTCTGAGTCACCTAACTCCATGGTTATGAGACTTTCCACCTTTGTGTTTTACCCAAATGTTAACAGGCCGTGTTATTCCTGCCCTTGTCCCTCCTCCCGCCTCCTTTCTTTCCAGGGGCCCTTGACCTATATTTATCAATGCCCCACCTCCCAGCTGCCCTGACACATCCAAATCTCTCACCCCGGTCTCAGCCTCTTTATCCTTGACCTGCAATAGCTGCTGCCTTTGTCTGCCTTATCTGCTCACTCTGCATCATTGATTTGGCATTGAGTTGTTTTGACGAAGAATGCTGCCACATTCCTCTGCGGATGAACGTATTGGAGGGGGTGGGGGGTGGGGGGGGGGGGGTAGCAGCGTTTTTGCAGCATTTGTGGATTGGGTTTCTCAGTGGAAAAGCAGTGGGCTGTCTTTCATGAAGGGTTTTTTTGTGTGAAATGTTCTAAAACCAGTCTAGGGAACCCCACCAGCCCTGCCTCTGACTCACCCATTGCTCTGTCTGGCTCAAACACTCATCAGGCAAACAGAAAGAGCTAATCCTTAAATGGTCTCAGTATGTATCAGACTGATGCAATTTCTGTGGTGCTGTAAACTGTCTATTTAATGTGTGCAGCTGCTCCGGTAGCCGGATATTCCATATATTTAAAAAAAAAAAGTGATTGCAGACATTTCCACATGCTTAAAACATTGTATGACTGCCCTTATAACAACGGACTGATAAAATGAAACAGGATCATCAGCCTTGCAATGAACTCATTGCCCCCATTACATCACAAAAGTCAACATCAACTTACCAGGCTAAGGGTCAGGGGTCATAGGCTGCAGACAGAGCAGATCAATAGCAGGGCCAAAAGGTCAGACAGTGAACTCTAGCATCCATTCATTGGTTGCCAGAGGCAATGCTGTCACTTAAAGCCAGGCATGCCAAAAGAGCAAAGGAAAGCTTTGATCACTCTGCATGCAAAAAAAGGGAACAGCATTCAGAGAAATGACCAAAAATGCTTTAAAAGAAATAATTCTAAGACTGATATGAGAATGCACAATGGAGCACCAGCGGTCCACATGGATTAACATATCTTTCTTTCCTGTTTTTATCTCTACAGCCTTTCATCTTGCAGTCAACCACGTGAGAAGAGAGACAGTCAGAGGGAGCGAGAGCGAGGCTCCCCAAGAGACTGACAGGCTGAGGTAGACGGGCCGACCTACATCCTGCTGTTTGCAGGGAGATCTAGGACACCAGCTTAGCTCAGTGTGTTGCTCTTATGCTAAACCTTAAACAACCAGCAGTGGAAAACCAAGAGGAGAAAAAAAAAAAATTGCCTCATCAACTCAACTGTGAGAGAATTTGCGCTTTTTCCAAGACTGATCTGATCCACTTAGGGTCTGTGAAACTAGAGTCTGGACACTGAACAAAAACCTGGATAAATGAGGGTTGTTAATGCAGAGTTCCAGCTGTCCTTTAGCTTTTTGGCAAATTTGGACACTTGAGTCACCCCAGTCATAACCACATTGAACCTGCAATAAACAGCCCAAGAACTTTGAGAGAAAACAAGGATTGTTTTTGTCATCACCCCCTCCACACATTGACCTTTCTTCCTGTTGCCCAAGAAACATTTCAAACTGGCTGCCACTAGACAAGAATGGAAAACCTCACTTCAGCTCTGAAAACATTAAACAAAAACTCAGGGAATAACCTAAACTGCCTTGAACCCTTCAATGGTTATGAAGATTCTTCTTCTGTTCAAGGAAGTCCAGCTCGCGTGGGGCGCCTCATCAAGCCCAAACCCAATATGTCCTGCAGACGAAAGCGTGAGTTCATCTCTGATGAGAAGAAGGATGCCTCCTATTGGGAGAAACGGCGCAAAAACAACGAGGCTGCCAAACGATCCCGCGAGAAGCGACGTCTCAATGATATGGTTTTAGAGAACCGTGTCATTGCACTGAATGATGAGAATGTGAGACTCAAGACAGAGCTGCTGCAGCTGAAGCTCCGCTTTGGCCTTATAAGCACTGCCTCCTACATTGAAAAGAGCCAGCAGATTGGTGGAGGAAACAACACAGGAAATGGAGGCTCATCCTCCTCCTCCTCTACTCAGTACTACTCCAGCGGTTACTCTAGCAGTTCTCAGGTGATGATGAACTCTGATTCCTCAGAAACAGAGCAGTCAGGACGCAACGAGGGCCACAGGCAGCTGGTGAAGTACTCTCCACGTGGCTCCCTCTCTGACATGTCCGATGGTTCCTCCAGGGACAGCCCTGAGCCGCTTCCTTTTGAGATCAAACAAGAAGGTGACAGGCTAGAGATGGACATTGCCAATGGCACCACCACCCAGATCATGTTCAACATCCACCGTGGACTGACCTCTGTGCCCACTCACCACCAGATCCAGCAGCATCCTCAGGAGCTGGACGCTGCCTATCATGGCCAACAGCAGCAGCAGCAGCACCACCACCATCACCAACAACCACAACCCCAACAGGAGCCTGTTACCGCTATCAACACTGTCAGCCAGCCTACCCCTCACCCACCCGCTGCCCAGAGAAGTGTCATTCTGTATGGCTCCAGCAGTGCCTCTTATCCTGTAGACACCCTGACGAGGCCACAGGACATTGATCTGCAGGCAGCCCAGAAGCAGAGCAGCGGCAGCAGCCAGACGTGCATCAGCCGCCTGCCCCAGTCCATCACAGAGAGCTCAACAGAGATAATGGCTGAGGTGACAAAGCAGCTGGAGAAGAAGACATTAGATTCCCCTGCATGTGAGTTCTCAGACAGCCGTAATGAGGCTGGAGACAGGCAGGTGTACGGAGTCTGCCAGCCCCCCCAGCAGCACCTGCAGCTGGAGCAGCAGCAGCAAGAGAGTGATTCATCTGCAGAGCTCCTCCAGAAACAAGTAGAGGGGGTCAACCACTCCCACCTGTACCACCATCTCCACCAGCCTCATCATTCATACCTCAGTGCCCAAGATGATGAGCCCCCTGTGCTCACCTACGAGGGTGGGCCCAGGAACGAGGCTTACTACCAAGGCAAAACGAGTTCCTCCAGCAAGGACACTTCATCCAGTGATGGAGATCCCCGCAGCTCTGACAAGGAGGCCTCCACGGATGAGGACGAATCCCCGTCCTCATCCTGCTCAGATCTGGGCAGCTACCACAGCCAACATGTCACCGCCTCGCCTCTGCCCTCCTCCCAAGCCCAGAGCCGGGATCCCCAGGGGGAGGTGAAGGGCACAGCGCTGCCCCACAAACTCAGACTCAAACACCGGGCCATGAGCACTGGGAGCTCCGGCCAGGAGTCCCCAACCACCCCTCCCTCTGCCACGCCGCCTCCCCTGCCCCAGCACCCCTACTTGTCCCTCACGCTACAGCAGAACATTACACGAGAGAGCAAGGGTGAGCCCTGTAAACAGGCTGGAGAGGGGGTCGGGAAGGACAGTGGGAAAAAGGAGACAAGTGGACGACGAATCAAGAAGCGAGATTAGGTGACATTGGCTTTTAGAACATGTCACAACTTAAGCAAAAGACATTTCTCTTGTAAGAACTACCCTGCCATCATGCCTTTGCCCTATAATCAAATCCCTTTCTCAAGCCCTTGGGACAGAAAGCTGGGCTTTTCTACTCCCCTACACCCAACATCACCAAAAAGGCTGGACATCTTGTAGGGCTGTATTATATTTGTATATATTGTACAGATTTGTCATTTCTTACATCCTCTACATACTTACAGAAGCACTTTTGTTTATGTGATGAGAGGAGGAATGGAACTGCCTGCTTTTCTACTTTTGTCATCCAACAGTATACATCAGCGTACATCAACATTTTGATCACTTACAAACAAGAATGTAGGAAAATGAGAAGTTTTGAGCTTTATCAGTACTATAAATTTGGTACATATCTGACTGTAGACAAACATACACATGTATGGCTATCTGCCTTAATTAAAAGTGAAATGCAAGTATACACTGGGGACATTCCCTCGACCAAAGAAGAACCAGTACCACCAACACTACAAATATTAAGTTCCATACCTCTTCCCAGACCCTACCTCTACCAGCCCATGCTCTCCCCAACCATCTCCATTATTTCACAAAAGATTGCCATCACCTTTATTTTTTAAGCACTTGGTTTGTATATTGTTGTGATATATGAATATATGTATCTATTATAAATATATATTTTACAAAGAAATTTGAATACAAATTCAACAAAAAAGCAACAAACCTGCAATGGATAAAGAGGGTTTTGAAAGTGACCATCCTATTCTGAATCACAATTACTGTACAGCCACATTGTCCACTGTTGCTACAGGACTCATTCGAATTAAAACGCCTCTCTCTTGATTGTTAAGCTTTAGCATTAATCATATGTTAATGCCCTGTTTACACAGAAATGGCCGTCCAGTTTGGAGCGCCTACAGCACTGAATGGAGAATATGTTCTTTTCCTGAGGCAAGGGCCTCATTAAAATGTTTGGCTTTTTTAACCTTTAACCAGCCTTTAAATATTCGGTGGAATTCACCAGCTGCAGGCTTTAAGCCTTTAGTTTATTTGAGCTTTATCAACCATATCTTGTTGTTGTTCACTGGCCCAATGTATTTATTTCCCTCTTTTCCACTCACCCATCACTGTAGAAAAGCCCACAGGAACATAGACGGACAATGTGTACAGACTTTTCTAGATACGTACTGCAGCCTTGAGTTTGAACTCTAATGCCGGCCTGGGATGCTTGGAGGCAAATACAGAAGGTGTTAAGTCACATTCATGTAAACACACTACAGAGCACTGACTTCTCAACAAGTTCCTCTGGTTTAACCTAAAAATAGAGCCATCCATAGTGACTATACATTTATAGACACGAGGTTTGGTAGTGTGACCAAGAATGGCTCTGTGTGGCTCCCATTAGATCACAAATATTTGAGTTATTATGAAATAAAAGCAATTACGAAATCAAATGTCTCTAACTCTCCAATTGGCGCCAGGAATTAAATTCCCCAACAACGATCGGAGCTTAAATTAATGAATAAGAGGATGCCCCTTGTTTCCCATGTGCCTCCATTACTTATTTCAGGGGTTATTCATCCTTTTCTCGTGGTAGTTCTGCTACTAGGCAGTGATGAATTGCCTGCACTGGATCTTTGTTTAGCAAAAGTCTATGTACCATGTTTGGCTTTTTGGTGCTTGTGTATAAATGTAAAGCTCCCCCACCTTCGAACAACACTGTAATGTTTATTTCATTGGTTTTATATCCTCTTTTTTTGTCAAGGTGTTGTTCTGTTTTCCTCTATACTGTGTCTTTTCTCCTATCGACTGTGATGACATGTATTTGCCTCATTCCTCCTTCCCCCTCCCCTTTTTTCAGTGTGTATTAATCAGTAATATTTGTGGTTTTGCTGATGGTTTTATGAAAAAGACAAGAGGACAAAAAAAAAAAAAGAAACCGGCAAAGATAGTGTGGTGTTTAGAGATGGGTGGTGGTTGGTCTGGTTGGTCATTACCATCGTTTCCTTTTGACATGAATATGTATGTAAAGACACTAATGTTCAGTGTGGAAGATGGGAGCATTTCAAGATCGAAAAATAAAAAAGGATGTTGACCCTATCAACATATCATGAAAAGGTCCTGCTTTTCTCCATTCTTTAACAAGTGTGTGTGGTTTAGTGCAGTGACACCATTTCGGACATTATACACACATACATGCACACTTATTACAGATTCATCAAGCAACTTTTACAGCCTCCAAAGCAAGACTGACGCTGAGCTGAGCAGCCATTTCGGTGGCTGTCAGCATAGCAATCACAGTCTGTAGGCAGCACATACAAGCTGGCGGCCTGGCTCGTCATCCCATCAACTGAGATGATGTTCTCTGAACCTTATGCCAGAAGCAGTTAGGTAATACGTTACTCACTGATTGACATAACAATGAATCACAGTCAGCATCAAACTGAATAAATTAGGATAATAAAGAATAGGAACCACATTTGGTTTTGATCTGCCTTTAAGATTGTTTGAGGACAGTTCAAAAGTTTCCTGCATGCCGTTGTTTCCTGTAAGGTCTCTCTTTTGTGCGTCAGACTTTTTTTGACTTTTTGAAAAGGAAAAAAAAGAAAAGATCAGAAAGGTGAACTCTGGCAGGTACACCTTGTTTCCATTGTGCAGAGATAGCCTTATATAGAGATTACCGCTCCCCATGGGTGATGCACTCTTTTTGGCACTGGACACTAATCTGCAATGAGAGGAGCTTCGCTGTGACACACTTTGCCCAGTGGGGCCAGCAAGCTCCCTGGCAAGCTTGTCTGATGTAACACTGGCCTACTTTTGCTAATAGACATGAGTTTAATGCGTGAAACTGCCATCAAATGTTGCACTCACGTCAGGCAGAGACCCTCACATAGTTATACACACACAGACACACACACTGATTATCGCCTCTGCACTCATGTTTAAACCACTTTGATGTCTCATTACTTCTGACATACTCCACATGACCTTGAGTAGATGTTAAAAGGACCCTGTGAAAACGAATAAAATCACAGAGGTCCAAAATGCTCCAACTCAGCAGCGAGACACCGCAAAGCCAACGGGATCACTTTTGCTTTCACAACCTGAAGAGGTGTGGCGACAGAGGTGCGACGCATACTGGACCACGTTTCAAACAGCCAAACGGCCTTTATCTGAGTCAGCTCTGTGTGATGGGCAGGACAAAGCCGGGGCAGAGACAGTCTGAGCCTCTGGCTGCTGCTGCCAGCTCATCTGTGCCGCCAACCTCCTGGCCAAGTCCCACCACATTCTTTGTATTGACACAGAAAAGGCTGCTGTGTTATCAAAGTCCGGACTCACAGGCTGTATGGTGCCACATTTAGGAGTGCACAGCTTGTAAATTAAACAGCTTCTTAATTAAGATTCAAAATTCAAAATGCAGAACTGCTATTACACAATTACATTTCACTACATTGGGGTTGATTATCCAATAAGCACATACAGTGCATCTTAAATAATCCATCTCTCTCATTGTCTCCTGCCCTCTTAAAAACCGAAACGAGGTCATGTTCATAACAAAATAAAGGGCAAAGGGAGGAGCAGCGAAGGGGGGAAGGAGGGGGGGGGGGGGGAGTATACAGGAGGGGAGGGGAAGTTAACCCAGTGCACTAACTTGATCTAAGCCTGCAAACAAAGCACCTCTTTGAGGCTGACGCATCAATGCCCTTCACAATGCTCTCAGTCACACACACACACACACACACACACACACACACACACACACACACACACAAACATAAGCAAACACATACATGCACACACACATACCAATGCACATTCCCTCACACACACACACACACGTGCAAAAAAAAGAGCAGAAAAGCAAACAGACTTCTGCTCCTGCGATTATGGGTTTTGTTGAGTAGTGTTCTGCAAACATGGAATTCCTTACAGAAGCCACCTTTCGCAGCAGCCATGGGATTGTACCAAGGTGACACTCCCTGCGAGGAATAGCAAAGCTCTGGCACAGTTTTGCTGCATCCCCTTTTTTCCTGATTTGACTTGAACGGCTGCTGCACCGGAGCTTGCATAAACAGGTCAGGAGGAAAAGTAGGTCAGCGTGCGCGGCAAGGGAGGAGAGAGCAAAAGGAGAAGCAGAGAGGCAGAGAGAGAGAGAGAGAGAGTGTGTGTGTGTGTGCACTGGATGGTGGATGGATCGATGAAGGTTATGGCTCCATCCGTGTCACTCGTGTTTGTCTCCAGCAGCAGAGACGCTCTCGGCCAACGGAGCGGAAACAGGACTCTCGTGTTACCTGGTTCCCCTTCACAGCCCGGGGAAAAGGGTTAGTGGAGCAGCAAAGGAGGTGGTGGGTGGGGTGATGGAGAGCGAGAGACGGATGAGAGAGCAGAGTGGAAGGGAACAGAGTTGGGGGGCTGGGGGGGGTGTCAGAGGGGGGACCCCAAGACTGCAGAGATCTGGTCTGCCTCCAGGATGACACACTAGATGCCTCTAACATTTCTAGGGCAGGTTCCAGGATGCCTGCAAAGTCAGGTCAGGTTCAGGTAACAGGAGCGAAGACTCTCCTGCCTGCCTACAGTATCGCACGGCCATAACTGCAGAACTCAGCTTACTTTGCATTTCACATCTGCCATTACACATCGGGTGTACAGTGACCTGCACTCTATGCAAATATGGAGCAAAGGTAGCCAAACCGTCTAAAACTGTTTTCATCACTGACCTTTCTTAACTATGTAAACTTTGTCCTATAGCTTGGATGTAAACACACCTGCGCATACTAACATGTACTGCCTGTGTACGTACAAACATACAGAGCGCAAGGGTGCAGTGCGCGAAGGGGGAGACGCACACAGTTTCAAAACCCTGCTGTTGACATGACCTACTTGTCATTCACATCATTCACAACCCAGGAGCCATGATTCCCAATAGCTCACTGTCTGGAAGTTCTCATCGCGAGCTCTATCAGACTTTATGTTATGTTATGTGATTACATAATGAAACAGTTTTTCTTTCTTGGAAAAGCATCCCAGTATTCATAGGAAGTCGAGAGACAAGGCAACTGAGGAGGTGAAGATCAAAACATTTCCTGCTTACATAACCAGCTCCTAAGCTTGAGGCTCGGTTCGTGTCTTGTTATGAAGTGGTTAGAGGCAGAGGCAGTGTGGTGTGATCAGATGCAGAAACAATAAAATAGGTAAAAATGTGAGGGAAGAAATGAGAGGCGAAGTTAGGGGTGGATAAATGCACTATGCTAAAGTGAGGAAGGAGACATAGACAAAGTGTTGAAAAGGCAGCAAAAATGAAAAAAAAACAAAGAAATCTTCAGATTGCACTAACAGCTCGAGATCAACTCTTATGTTGACAGCATCTTTACTTTGAGTAAAAGGCCACTGTGAAAGATGAGGTGGATGACACATTAAATGCTCCGTGCAGTTGTTCACTCACACTCAAACTGGTCTGAGGCGGCTGGTGGACTGAATAGAGCAGGGACAGGGAGTGGCTTTGCCCCGATTTAGCTTTGGGCCCGCTGCAGCCCTACCCTCACTGTCTTCACTCTGCTCTCTAGGTCATGCACACACACACACACACATACACACACACACACACTCACAAAGGACCTTGTTGACCTGCGGGCTCAACCGCATTTCCCCCATGCGAGATTCCAAGTGCACGCTGAGTTAAAAAAGTGATGTAAGAAGTGTTGCATGTTTCTGCAAATACATTTCTGATGAACAAGTTAGTGCCGCATTGTTAACGCATAAGAAGCCCAAGCCAATGTATGCATAAGTGTGTGTGTGTGTGTGTGTGTGTGTGTGTGTGTGTGTGTGTGTAACACCATGTGATAAGAAACAGGAGCAGCCTGAGAAAAGCAAAAAAGAAAAAAGTAATTATTCATCTAACAAGCAACAGCAAGTTAATCCTCAACCCCTGATTCACTTATCGCTATATGACCCATTTCTTTTTACCAGCAATCTTCAGTATCTGGTGAAAACAAATGGTGTGTCTGTTTCCTCTCTACACCTGCAGTGCAGCGAGATCCCCTCTGCCGTTCCTCCTCCGTAGCAAAGCCGAATGCAAACACAGCAGAGGACTGCTGCTGACAGGAGCACCGCAGCCGACCCGGGCGAGGGCTGTGCTGCCAGCTCACATCGATTTCAGTTGTTCTAAGTGTGATAATGTTTCATATATTTATGGTTTCAATGATGTGTAACTATTGGATGAAATGTAACTTTATTATTTACTGTCTGAAGTGTAAATGCAAGCATGGGTGACTGTGAGTATTTTGTTTGAATATGGACCCTGGGTAGATGGAGATCCAGACCAACAGGCAGAAAGAGAAAGTGTAAGAAAAGACAGGTGTGCATGCGTGAATCTGCAGGAACCAGAGTGAAACAGTCCAAAGGGGAGTCGGCGAGGAGGTAGATAATGAATGATGATGGAGGCCCAGAGGGCACAGAGAGGGAGGGGGAAACTTTGCAGGGAGTAAAAACAAAGAGCCGGCTGTGTCATTCGCCCCACGGGCTTCCTTCCTGTCGGGCCACAAGGCCACCAGCTAAGTGCTGCCAGAGAAATTAAAAAAACAGAAAAATCTGGTCTGCATACCTCCCCTCTGCAGCTCCACCCAAACACACACACACACACCAGCCCCACCTGCACCTCCCTGCCAAACAGTGGGTTAACTCTCCGAAGTGATGCAAGAGGTGGTGGGGGGGGGGTGGGGGGGGGGGTGACACAAATACCACAAATTCTGTTGTTTGTGCATTCAGCTCAGCTCCTGGCGCACCCCTGCTGCAGCTCCACCCGAGCACCCACACACACTCACTGCTGCAACAGCCAGTGCCACCGCCCAGCGACTCACTCTCTCAGGTGGAGGTGCCCACACAGCAGGCGAAGCAGCTATCATGATATAAAACTGGATGTTTTCAAAGCCAGTCTAATGCTTAACAAATGTAAAGTATTTATAATCCAATTACATCTCTAAAGCAGCTATCACACAGAGTCATTTCAAAGGCCAAGGCAATAAATCAAAGACTGAAAAACATGCTCGTTGCCAGTAGATTATGCAACTGCACCAACACTGAGCTGTGATGTTGAATAACACCAAATACTCTGGCATTAAGTGACAATAGAGATAAAAAATAACTTGTTTTCCATCAACACTCTCACCTTGTATTTATTATATTGTGACTTGAATTGCAACTGCAATAACTAAATCTGAGTGCACGTTTGGGGCATTTATCATCGCTACAATCTCATGTTTTAATGGGTGGCATAAGGAACAAAGGGCGATTGGGTAAGGGAGAAAGATGGTGTTTATTTAGCGTGACAATAAGCCCCATTACA
Organism: Amniataba percoides; assembly: GCA_037176925.1. Classification (NCBI taxonomy): domain Eukaryota; kingdom Metazoa; phylum Chordata; class Actinopteri; order Centrarchiformes; family Terapontidae; genus Amniataba; species Amniataba percoides. The sequence continues at coordinate 17,624,828 of JBAJHX010000039.1, read as the reverse complement.
GTTCTTACTTAAAGGCAGCAACAACAAAACGTTGACATTATGAACACTGCGGCCCGCCAGAGGAGAGCGGACACATAAAACACGCCAGCCATAAACGAAACTGTGCTAATCTCATCTAAATATTGACTTGATGGCTATCAAAGGTTTCATGACACACAACTGTGATGAATCTTTACTGGTAATGTGTAATGAGTATTTACAGCAGCACGGAAGTGCACAGGGCTACGTGCAAACTGATAAAATAAGGGGGGGGGGGGCATTTCCTTTAACAGGCGACACTTCGGAAAAAACACATCACTTGACTTCAAATCTGGCAACTTCGGTTGTGGTATTTTTAGTTGTTTTGTGTTCTGTCGGACTATGAAAGTGCTGCTTCTTTTTCACTTTGGCTGCAAACACTGCTTTCACAGAGGGCATATCTCAAGTCAGCAGTGTTGTGGTGTAAGTTGGAAGGCACTGAGGAAGGTATTACACAATAGCAGGCAACCTGCTGCCTGTAGTTATACTTGAGTAACATACGGCTGCCTGTGTTACTGGGGGATCCGGGCAGGGGAGAGAGGAATGTTTGTTTTGATTTTAAGAGGGCTCGGTCAGGGGACCCAGTCTGTGCGTGGGGGTGGGTGGGTGTCTATGTGTGTGTCTACATATATGTGTGTGTGTGTGTGTGTGTGTGTGTGTGTGTGTGAGAGCGTATATGAGAAGGAGGAGAGGAGAGGGTTCACTCACGGCAAATTACCCTCACTTGCCTTGCCTCTGTTTTTGTTTTCAACTCCCCATCCATGGCGGAAAATTAGGTCAGCAGTCACATGTGATGTGTTTCAGCCAGAGGAGCAGCGAGAGACGGAAAAAGGAAGGAAAAAAAAAACAAAACAAAAAAACTCGTGACATTCTTAACCATCTTAACAGATATTTCAGTGTCAGTCAGGTAAGCTTTAAACTGAAAAGCATAGAGCTTTATCAGCTGTCCGGAGACTTTTCTGAGGCCAAGTCTCCTTCAAACAAAAAAAAATGTTTCTTTTTCTTTTCACAGCCTCACACACAACAGTAGTTGGCTGTGTGTTGTGCTTACTGTGGACTTTGGACGGGCTCCAGCCCCGGTGACCTTGTGGAAAGTCACAATCACAGGTGCTGCTGGCGTGTATGTGTGTAGTGTTAAACGTCTTGTATGAGTGTTTACAGGCAGCGGGAGTGTCAGGAACGAGGAAACGGCTAGCAAAGGTGTCGAATCTGAACGTGCTGTCTCCACTTTGTTTAGTGATACATATTTGAAATCATTGCCAAGTACATGCCATGCATGGCCCATATTTGCATACTGGCAATAAACATCTGCTGTCTCTTGGAACATAGTCTGCTGTGGGCTGTGATTAATTCAAGGATCATTTGTTGCAGAGGCTGAATGTATGGTGTCAACAAAGCACTTAAGGGAAAACAAAAGTGATAAAAGTGGTGACATAGTTGAATCAGAAGCTTTTATTGACACTTCCCCACAACAGCCTTCTCCCAAATGAAATCTAAAGCGGCATAAAGCAAACACAGATTGAATAAAATAATAAGAACAATATATAATAACTTTTTTCTTTTATTTCTGTCAGCCTGGTGATTCATTTTAGAATTTGTTTATACTTGGGTATAGAAATATGCACAGCCCCGATGCTCAGAATTTAGACTCAGACCTTATTGCTCCTTACATGGAAGCACCGAGCCCAGCACAGCGGGGAGCAGACTCAGAGCCTGAAGGGTAGACGCTGGTGGGGCAGTTGAAATGCTATATAAAGCAGTAACAGCATCGCTTTCAGGTGAGCGGTGTGGCAGCAGATGTGGCATTGATAGCCTAAGTGCAATGCCATGATCAAAAGGGTGGGCTGGATATATGTCCTGGTAACATAAGTATGCCATGTGAGATTCAGGGAGACAGCCTGAACTAGCTCCAAACTTCATTTGTGTCATCCATGAAAAGTTAAGGAAAAAAGAGCCTCATTTTCTTAAAAAAAAAAAAAAAAATCATGGCTTTGCTATTTCCCTCTGCCGCAAGGATTTGAGTTGAGTTGTGAGTTTGCTCCAGCCAAAGTGTTAGTAAAGTGTTAGAGCAGCATCAGATGTCTCCTTTTCACCTGCAAGCAAGGAGCTTCACCAGGAGGGTGTAACATGCCACATGTTACGGATCATGCAAAAACTCCCTAATCGCAACTGTTTTTAGAAAAGTGACCTCTGCAGCCACGCCTCACGATTCCACACAGACCCCCCAACACGTGAACATGTCTCAGTCAAGCTAGCCCGATTTGTATTTTGTTTCATTCACCCATGACGTCATATTGACATGTGAGCTGATTTCTCCTGGGGAAGGGGTGCCAGTTTTCCTTGTAACAACCAGTGCTGCCTCGCTCTTGTTTCATTAACATCCCATCTGCTGCATCCCTGTCACATCACCTGTGTTTTGTCTTGCTTCACCAGTCTAAAAAAGAAGAAGAAAAGTTAGATGCTTAAACGCTTCTTGAGACTACCATCTGGCGTAATCTTGTATCATATGATGAAAGACAGACATCATCCCATCCGAAAATAGGTATTCGTCAATCAGCCCTTTGTGGGTATCCACACAGCGCTGAGGCCTGCATGCTGGAGGCAGCAGGCGAAATGTAGGTCAGCCCCTCCCACTTTCTTCAACAGGACCCCGCCTTGCTCTCGCTCTTCCACGAAATAAGTTTTCATGCAGCGAAGCCTCAAGTGAACCCACGCGCCACAGCAAAGCAGCTGAGGCTGTGGGCGGCGTAGGGGAGCAGAGGGGTACAGACGTGCAGTGGGAGGCGTCTGATCAGGGCCGAAGAGGTGTCTCAGCGAAGGAGGGCTTCCTTCAAATTCAGATTCAGCCCTCCTAACATGGCTCTGTCTCTTGGCGACCCCCCGCTCTGCTCCTCCCTTTTTTTTTCCTCCCTGACTTCTGAGAAAATCCCCTCTCTGCTCCAAGAATCCTGACCATATACAGCCGTCTGTGGGATCACAAACCGGCAGACTAAACTGAGGTCACGTGTCTCGGCTGGCTTCGATTCCGACCCAACGGCCGGGATGTCATGTATCTGCCGCGACCCCTCTCAGGAGCGGCCGTTATCTATCAGCAGGTTCAGTTAGTCCCCCCCCCCCACTCCCTCGGTGCTAATGCGATGCTTTGATGTTTGTCCATGGGGCAGAAAGAAGGCCACCTTTTAAGGAGACAAACAACAAAGGTGGTATTTGATGTGTGCTGCAGGAGTGGGTTAGGGTTAGGACTTTTATTTGCTCCTCATACTGGAATGTGAGCAGCAAACGCTGTTTGGGGGCCCCCGGCAGCAGCTGACTCCGCCAGAGTGGGCGGGTGACTACAGCCTTCCGTTATGAGCCTGCAGCTGAGGGCACTGTGTCACACAGTGGAGGGGGAGCGCACTTTCTCTCCATCACACCACACTGGCGGGCCACGCTGGAGCCGAGAGGATTCACACGAGTTAAATCATAGGTTTACTCATCCATCCACGGTGGAGCGGTATGGAAATAATAAGGGTGAGGAGTGAGTCGCCGAGGTCACGTTGATGAGCCATTGTCTTTAAGATGTCATTTGTGATTTGAGGAGAGTGAAAATACATGTAAATGTTCTTAGATACTGGACATATAAAAAGCCCATTCTCTCACCTCACTGTTTACTGGCCCATTCAGTTATTTTAACATGGCAGCAAACGAAGCCAGAGGTAGTAACAGAGCACTGCGCTGTCCCAAAAAAGATTTAAAACACAAATCTAAAACACAAGCCTGACTTGCGGAGTACTAAAACAAGCATGAATCACATATTAGAGGTGACAGAAGTGTTGCACACAGCAGCGGGGCGTCAGCGTCGCCTGGTTCACAGTGGAAAGCAGATACGGTGGGAGGAGAGAGGAGATAAACCTCCGAGAGGGGGCTCCAACAGAGATAACAAAAATATGATCTGAAAGCAGAGAAGCTGAACTACTTTCAGTGGCCTGTTACGCAACTCAGTACAAAAGAGAACCTTTTGTATTAGACTGACAGGACAGAAAAGCTATCTAATCCGCAGTGGCCTTTGCATTGAAAAGAGAAACGAGGCTCACAAACAAGTAGAAGAATTCAGCGGGGGGTGTTTACACTGCGTGACGGGCTGCACTGTGGTTACATTTCTTGGCAAACAGGCAGACTGCTGAAGCATTACATGTCGGGCACAGCGCCTTATTCAACTCACATGTAGAGATAACGCTGTGACCTCCATCCACACACACACACACACACACACACACACAGCAGCCCTGTTGACATACATCTTCTGCTCACGTTGTCGGTTTGCTCACTCTCACGTTGCTGTCAGTCACACATATCCGCGTTCGCAGCTCCACAGTGTGTCACCATGTAAGTGATGCTCCTTCTCTAACAACACAAAGCCCCTGAACCTAGTTTCTCGAGCCAGTTCGATCCAGTTTGTCACAAGGCGGCAAAACAACGGGCCTCAGGTGAGTGAGACCTGAGAGGACGAGCGTGAGCGGACATTCCAGAGAGCCTTGTGTAAGATTATTTCTGGGGATCAGGTGTCAGAAAGAAAAGGAAAAAAAAAAAAAAAAAAAAAAGGCTCAGCCACAGGGTCAGAGGTCAAAGCGACCAGAGCTGCACTGGGAGACGCAGGCAGCAGAACACAAACACACACATACACATACACAATTTAACACAAACCAACTGGAAATGTTATGTTTGGGAGAAATGGATTAAAACAGACAGAAAGGGTGGACATTCTCTGCAAAGACGTTACTTCTGTCTGGAGGTCAGATTGAAATTGTGCAAAAATATGATGTGATTCAGTCATATTGGACGGTCAGCTTTGAAGGATGAGATCAGAAAAGAGTATTTTGGGAAATACACAATATACACACATTCTTTTTAATCGTATCTTTTATCTTGAAAAACTTTTAACTTTAAAATCTGGTTTTGTCAAGAGGGAACAAGATCTGCTTACCTACACCTCTTAAGCTCACTAATTAACAAGTTATATAACAAGCTGTATCTTGTTCATTTCAGTTCATTCGCCTACTGGTGATGCTTGCTGTTCTCTCCTGTTTCCCATCTTTGAGTCTAGCTAAGCTAACCAGCTTTAATATTTACCATACGGACACGAGTGTATCTGGCTTGACAATATAATACGACACTCGCATGCCATATGCATGTTGAGACTAACTGTACTCACTCCGTCTCTCCATACAGGCAGTGAATCATCTTCATCCTGGTAGCTGTGTGTAGGTCTATCAACAGTGTTCTGGTAATGCAAGTCAAAGATGAATCTACATGACCTAATACTTATCCTTAAGAAATACATATATAAGAAAAAAAGAAACAAACAATAATGACAAAAGCAACAAAAGGTGCAAAAAAGTACAATGTCACATTATACAACAGCACATAACATAGGAGTGGTAGGAGGTGTACAATACACTGCACTGCCTCACCATTCATTATTCATTTCATTGTCATAGTGTGGACTTGAACTGTATTGAGGGAGCCAAGGTTACAAAACTCATTTGGTTATAAATACTCACATAGCTCTGTTCAATGCTAATCTGTACTGATACACATTGTTTAATTGCAGTTCCAAACTTGATCCCAGTTCATCCAAGACTTGTATTTAGTCTCTGATCATATCAGCTCATGTACCATACCAACAAGATGACCAAATAAATCAAACACGTTCCTACTCAGAAACATTTTAGCTTATAAATCTTCCAATTTAACTAATTCATTCTTTTCACAGCCATAAAGGATGAGACGTATTATCTCCCTGTTTTTGTTTACCCGTTCAGCCCTATACCACCGCAAAAAAAGACAACCAGACAGCGACAGAGATTTATATTCAGTATTACTGAAGTCGAATGAAACACTTCTGTTCAAAAGGATTTGAGTGCTACTGAATATGAATCAAAAGGAAACCACCTGTCCACAGCCAGCGTCTATTTTTTTTTTTATCCAAAGGGAGTGATGTATGCTTTGTGAATGATTTTCACTTGTTATACTGACTAATCTGAATAATCTGAATAATTACAGCAGGGTTCCCTCACGTCCACTCTACAGAGGTGATTAAAAAACTTAAATCATGTTCTTGAGTCTAAATGTGGGGATTTGATGGGGTATTAATCAACTGTCTGATGCTAATGAAAATTAACATAGCAGAAAATAGTCAGATTTCTTTGGGTGTTTCAAGAAAATGTATTTTAATTTGCTATAATGTAAGAATGGACTCAAGTTATATTTCCTTCTAGGCTCCTCAGAGCCTATCCCCCTGAATAAAATCTGCTCTCAATGATTTGTGAAATCTCTGTAATGAGGGCAGTGCCTGCTCGGCCTCCGGTACTACTGCTTGCAACTTTCTTAAGAATCACTCATTTAAACAACTTCACACACAACACTGCACTTACTTCTCCTCAGAAAAACTCGTGCCAAGTGTGAAGTGGATCAAATGAATGGTTGTCAGGGTAATCGGGGGAAACAGACAGACACTTAATAGTTAGACACTTTGTTTCTGCCATATGTAGTTTGTCAGCAGGTTCCCTGTGGATTTAACAGTTGTATCGTGCCATATTAGACAGGATGCTAAAGCAGCTCTTGTGATGACCATGTTTTTAATGAACTTTTAAAATAACACATATAACACTTTGTAGGTGGAACAGGATGATGATGGTGATGATGAAGAGATTGACTTTTCCTTTTCTTTTACAAGATCCTCCTCCAGCCAGTCCCAGCTACCTTTGTTTCTGTCCTTGTCACAGTCCCTCATTAAAGGATATATGGCACTGAATGTAAGATAGTACAGATGCACATTTGGGATTCCAAGACCTCAAAACCTGTGAAGTGAATCTTAACACGCCACTGCTTTTACCTCTAAATTTGGATTTAAAATGGCTTAAATTGGGGTTACAGGCAGCTTTATTCGTTTAAGATTAGCATAGGATGTCCTCCTGTGTCCCCACCTACAGTGGATCCATGTGAATACATAATGGATGCAGGTGCAGAGAGTGTCCTGTCGACTGACATGTTTCAGGATATGTTATCCCTCGCCCCAGTGGCAAGGGCTTCCTGCCACAGACAAAGGGCTGAGCCATGAGCCTGGAACCCTCATAGGCCTCCATGTGGATCTGGTTTATTGTGCCAGCCAGTCACCAGCTCTCAGACAATGGCAGGCCTTGTATCTCAGTCCATGTCTCTGTAGCTCACCATCGTACTCCATCACATGCTCTTCTTCTTCTGTGTCTGTCTCTCGGCCTCTCACTCCCTCTGATAAGCTTCCACACACTAGTCCAAAAAAAGACACATGCCATAACAACTGGTCATTGTTAACGCAGACATCTGCGAGACCTTGGTGCATTGATGTGACTCACTGTTTTCTCAGCGAAAAAAGCTAGAAAATAAAGTCATGCGGGTGTGGGGACTTCTTGTGAAATGAGTCAAATATTTTGTTTGGTCATTTTGTTTAGCAGGTTGTTGGGCAAAGTGCCTTTACAGCTGAAGCAGATAGAAAATAGCTGAAATGTGATCACCACTTCCAATAACTTTTAATGGATTATGTACTCAGTACATTTGTAATATAGACACAATATTAAATATCCAGTACGGGCTATCATTATCCTTGTTTCAACCATGTGTCTGACCATCTGACCTACCAATTACAGTAACATCACATCAACATCTAACTCACATCAATAAACATATGATAAAAGTTAAAACTAAAATAAAATTACTTGATTTTTTAACGGACTAAGATTTTAGGTTGCACTGCTGCAGTCCTATTTGAACTGCAGCTCCCCTGACATGGGAGATCTGATGATGTTCACATTTTCCTGGGAACTCATGTCTCAGAGCTCTGTCCTCTCCACAGGGGAATATGATCTGAGGTCCACAGCCATATTACCTTACAAATTAAAAACATCTGGATTTGGTCTCTGATGCTTTTGCGCAAGGATGTCCGGCCAAGCATCTTTGACACTAGATGACAGCGCAACAGCACACTTTTATCTCCTCTAGCATTAAGACTGATTACTACATCTTAAGAAGTGCTGCAACAGATCCTAACGCTCAGATGACTGTCCTCTTCTCTGATGATGAAACACAGAGAGAATCAGAGAAATCCATACACTAAGGCCTTACAGGTATCTGTATGAACAATGACCACTTGTTACATGTATCAGCTTTGTAACAACATGTAGGACCTTAGCGCAAAAGTTTTCAAGCAGTCAAACAGTTCCCAGTGAACATCAAACTGTATTTTTTTGCTTGCTCACCCTCACGAGGCGCACAGATGCAAGGTCTTAATTTTTTTGTAATATGTAAAAATATAAAATATGTAATGATAAATAATTATAAAGAACAGAAGTAATAAAGCAATAAAGAGGGCACAAAGACTTTAAAATAAATTTGTAAAAACTGTGTTGGTCAGTTCGGACAACTAATTTCCAGAGAGGTGAATTTTTCACTGGCCTTCATTGTTAAAGTACATAAAAGATTGGCGAAAATTTCATCAGTTCAAACCAATTTAAGTCCCTACATTAACATGCAGTCTGTATCTGGATATACTATCTGACTAAGGAGAAATACAAGCAGGAATTGCAGGCAAAACCATGATCGGAAAGCAACCAGATGAGTCAGATCACATCTGGTGACGAACCCTTGTGAATAAATCCTTTTAAATTTGGCGATCCCCTGATTTGTCATCTAGTGCCACTAGAACATCAAATTTTAAAGTTACCCAATTGCCCAAATTAACGTGACAATTTATTGTCTGGGCTCACATCTAATAGTCAAATAGTTTCTCAAAGTCATTCAAGAGTTAAGGTACTCTCACACACATACACACACTCTCACACACACACACACACCATTTATGTGCAGACATACACTGTACCTACTCCCACTTGTTACAATGACCTTCCAACCTTCTTCTGACCTATCTTACTTTCAGTTATGCTTCAGGAACACTTCTTCTGAGTCGTGGTAATCACAGATCTATCACCACAATGGTTGCTTATCTAAGTGAAATCAGACAGGAAGACAGTTACTCTTGACTCAACACCCTTTACTTACTGCAGGGAGGGGAGGTAATATAGACGAAATCCTTGTTGCATTATCCTTTTATCAACATGTTACAGCATTTACAACACAAAGTTACTGAGATTTACTCTCGTTCTAGAGAATGAACAAATGAATCGCGACAGGAACACACCCATCCACCCACCCACACACACACACACCTACAATTTATCAATGATAAAAACAGGGTCTAATCTCAACAACCCATAAACACACACACACACACACACACACACACACACACACACACACACAGGAGTGGCACTGAAACACACACGTAGGCACACACACACTAAATCTTACGGTCCCTTAAACTTCTGGGAACCATACACCAAATATGCGTGGGCTTGCTTTAGTGCCACGTGAGTTGTTGATTAAGTAGGTCAGTCAGTAAGTCAGGAGTGGCAGGGAAGGAGTGCACAAACACAGGCTAACTCCATTACCTCATACAGTGGATTAGTGTCAACAGGTCCATCCATCTGTCTAGAGCTGTCCTGGTTCAAGTGACCGTGAGGAGAGCAGTGGGGACTCATGTTCCTGTACCCCCCCCCCCCCGACCCCCCCCTCCATAAAGCTACACACACACACCTGTAAGCAATGCACACAAACAACACAGTGTGTGTCCGCACATATGAGAAGGCACACACACACAAACAATATGTGGTCTGCAGCACAACAAGAGTCAGGCTTGTAAGGCTACACCTGTAGCCCTCGATGCTGCATTAGTGCAAACAGCCGGCAGACAAAAGGAGTGTTTCCTGTTTCGTGTGTAGAGTGTCAAAGGACAAACTGAACCAAGAGACAAAAACAAAGAAAGGGAGGGCGGCTTCCTGGTGCAATAACCTCATAAACAACCCTTCAAGAGTGTGCTGGCTGCTGACAAGCACATGCACAGTGCAGGAAGTGTCCAATTGCAACTTCTCCAGGTGCACTGGTAAATGATAAAGGTTGCAATGAGGAAGTTCTCTGGTTTATTATTTTCATAACTTATAAAATGATCACACCATTACGGCTCAAATCAATAAGATATTATCGACTATTTATAGCTGCAGACCTGTAAACACAACAATAACAAAACCTTTGCAGCTGATATGGTGAACTTGTTGCTTACTGTGTCGGTTTCATCTTTTTATTCCAAAGTACCAAGTTTGCATTCTTCTGAAGTCGCCTATTTTATCTATTTATACATGAAAAATTATCAAAATAAAGGTAAACACTGGTCAAAGGGATTTTTCACAACCTGTCAACTCCAAATTACCTCTTGATTATCATAACTAATCTATACAGCTTTAGTAAATTATTTATTGAGCATTAATAAAGTTATTAGATTATATTTTTTTATTCTTAGACACCCTTGTGTGGAAGTGTTAACCTTCACTGTCACGTCGCCTGCAAAAGTCAGGACGATCTCCTAGAGTGAGTGAGTGCATTTTTTATTACACTGCCTCGAACACACCATGACAATTGCATAACTTGCATCAGAGATGAACAAAGATTAAAGTGCTCTGGATTCAAGCGAGCAGATGTTGCCCTGTGTTTGGAATGAAGCCGCTGAAGCACTGTTAGCTGCCTGTGGAGACGTTTATGCAATGCTGCTTTCAGCTGCACCGGGTCTCACTGGTTGTCAGGAGGAGCGGGGCCATGCTCGAGTGCTCACTGACACCAAAGCAAAACAACCACCAGATAAGATAACAGAAATACTGTCGCCACAGTCTGGCAAAGACCGCAAACTAGAGTCAGAGAGCCCAGAGACGGGCTGAGGTCGACCGAGAGAAAGAGGGAAGTGAGGAGGCAGAAGTGGGCCGTGAGTGTACACAGTGGCAGCAGAGGAGTCAGTTTACATTAAGGGCCTCCCTGCTCCTCCCCGCCACTCAATCCTTCCTCCTCTAATCCAAACACCTGGAGGGGGAGGGGAGGAGTGCAAACAGCGGGCCCCATGTGAGTGGTTGCTCACATGCAGCCGGCAAGCAACGTGTTACAGTAACACCTTGACTGGGGCAAAGGCGGGCGGTTACGTAAAGCAAAGCCACACACACTCAGGCAAGCACACGCTGTGCTGAGGGCATGGGATGAGGTGGTTGGGTTAACAGGTGGGTATGGGAACAGACTGGAACGGAGGGGATTTACAGTATCAGCTGTTTCCTGCTGCGTTAAAGTGTGCCGCTGTAAGCTCCGTCAGCGTTAACGCACCACACCGACTGCCAAAGCAGCACAACGTGGTTTACATTCAGCAGGTTTCTTGGAGGTGATGAGTCCCCAAGTGTGATTTCAAAGTTCAAACACAAATAAAAATGAATTACAGAGCGAGGCAAGGATTGAAACATATCTTTAGAAAACAACCTTTATCAGGGCTTCACGTTGCAGTTAAAGGCTGCTGTGTCTTTCATGACTGACACATCTGGAGTTACAGAGCTCAGCGAGGCAGACCGAAAGCAAAGAGCCTGGACCAGAGACAAACACAAGGACTGTGTCTCCAGAAGGTTTCTGCGGGGGAGAAAGACAGGTTAAGCTGGGATTTCGCTTAACTGTATGTGGGTCACTGGACTTGTAACACCAGGTTTTTTCATACTCTCTAAAGATGCTGGTGATGACAATTAACAGTGCAACCATGTTAGCTCTCACCATACACTGAGCCACCAGCAAACAAATGAAGAGTCTCTGCAACAGCCTGGGAACTTGTTTCACACATGGGAAAGCGACTCCTAATATCACATATGTGAGCGGGGTGAGAGGCTGCCCAAATTTAGTTTGACCTCCAATCCCATCCACACGAGTTTCTAAGAAGACACCCCCCCCCCCAAATTCCCCACGCTTCACTGGAATTTGTGGCAAAAGTTTTCTCAGTTCTTGAGCAACCCCTGGACAGACGGCTCCTCATTAATAGCCGCTATGGTGCAGCAGAGCGGTTGGGACATGTTTACATTCAGCTCCAGAGAGGCCGTGCCCCGGGTTACAACAGAGGCGGCAAAAAAAGCTCCAGCGGCGAGATAAACTATAACTCATCTGGAAAGCAAGAAGCGAGAGAACAAGCACAGCACAGAGTAAAATGTGGTTTAAAAAAAGGACAGATGAGTTATGTGGAAAAAAAAACAGCTCAGTTCTTGCTTGTTGTTTTCTAAGAGAAACTAGGTTATCGACAGGTACTTAGAAGAGGGAATAATAATGGTTGCCATTGTCTGTGGAGAAACAGGCAGAGCCGAGGAAATGGGTGGGTTCCTGGTAAAAGGGTTAAAAGAAAAAAGGGAAAGAAAAAAATGGCTCAAAGAGAGAGTGGGAGAGAGGGAGAGGAAGGGTGAAGGGCAGCACGTGAAGGCAGGGAGTGTGTTGTCTGAGAGCCATGTGCTGGGGCCGGGCGTGTGAGTGACTGGAGCTGTTCACGTCACCGCATGACTCACGCCGGAGGAGGACGGCAGCTCCATTCACATACACACAAATCAATCCGTAAAGGTAAACGTGTGCAAGTACGCCAGCTGTCTAAAAATAGTCGAGCGTGCACAGGAACACGTACAACACACACAGAGGAAAAAAAAAAAACACACACTTACAAAAACAATTTACGAGCAGAGATGCCAGGAGGGCGCGGGAGAGAGATGAGCCTCTCGGTCAAGTGAGCAAGGAAATAATGGTAGGAAACATGCAGAGGCCTCTCCTGATTGGCCAGAACAGGTCGCCGCAGAGACTCCTGAGCTGGCACACTTCATCACAAGAGCTCCTCGACGTTTTAGGTTCTTTTGTGGTTTTACCTGATTGCAGTAATAGACAGTAGCATGCTGTGCTTGAATGACTAAATGAATGAATGTTAGTGACGTTCACCCAAAGGTGCCCAGTCCACGTGAGCTTGCAAGTAACTGCTTGTATCACGGAGGGCGAGAGAAGACAAAAAGAAGGCAAGCTAAGACGTGATGCTGTATGTGTGTTTGACAAACACGTGATGTCAAAAATAAACTCAACACATGAAACATACAATGGTCTTACGAGTTGTATTTAACATAGCTGAGCTACCGTATGTCAAGCGTCCTTTGCATTTCACACTCAGCCTCAGCCACATCCCACAGGAGACACTCTCTGTCCTCCTCTGGGATCTCCACAGCCAGAGGCAGCGTCTCAGATCTGCACAAACAGACCTCTGAGCTCCGGTCAGGGTCAGAGGTCACATATTGCTTGAGACGGGAAGTGTGCATAACAACATAACGTGTTCTCTTCTTTGGTTTTCTTAGTATTTTTTCTGTTCTTTTTCTCCCGAGAACTCAGCAGAGACTTAAAATAACAAAACGCCACAGGGCAATTTATTTCTAAATATATGCTCTGAGCCAAATTTAGAGAGGGAGCCTGCCTGTTCAGTCTCTGCTACATCATCTGCATAAAGATAAGATCCAACTGTAAAAGCACAGCGTCTGACCCAAATACCTGCTGGCTGAATTTCAGCTATTAAATCAGAGTGTAAACAGTGTGGGAGAGGAGCACACCCCCTTGTTTCACACCAAAAGAGTTATGTTATGAAGGAAACAACCTGTTTCCTTCATAACAAGATTTCAATCATCTGAAGCTAAGAAGATTGGAAACGGGTGAGGCTTTGCACTCAAAGGAGTCGTGAATGCCTGAAAAGAGAAGCAGCAGCACCCAACTGTGGTGATGTAAATGCATAAATCACATCATTAAAATCCTCTCAAAATGGAGCAGTATAACTAAACCAGCTCCATGTGTGAGCAGTGGGTGACAAGAGAGCTGCCTCGTGAGGCTTTTTCAGACGTGAGGGTGGGAAGCCACGCGTGAGCCATGTAGGCAGCAAAATATCAGAGTGTGAGATTAAATGTAAATGCATGCGAATGCAAAAAGTGCAGACACATTTTTAGCCCTTCATGCGTGCCCGAGAGTGCGCGCGCATGTGGCACGACCGATCTGCACCCTGCCAAGAATATCTCGGGGTGCATGAGTGCAAACAGGCACGACTGTCACTCATGGTGATTCAGTGTTTGTACACACGGTGTGAATTTTTGTGTGTGTGTCTACAGGGTCAGTGTGCTTCCTCTTCTGAGAATGGGGAACAAGGTTTATCAACAGAGCACAGGGCCGCACACACAAACAGGCGCACCAGGCTGGCTTTGTGGCAGCTTTTACAGCCACTAACACATGTGCGACATCTATATAGATGTTGAAAACATGGCAGTAACTTGCTGACCTCAATGCACACACGCACAGACACAAGCTGCCAACGCATACCTCTCTTCCCCTGGAGCTGAGCTGCGGGGACAGCTGAACGGCTTTCTCTTCCTCACGGGCGTGGGGGGGGGGTGAGAAGAGCCACCCAGGTGAGGCAGGGTGTCTCTGTGAGCTCGACTCGCACAGAGCAAAAGGTTACCTAACGTTTTCATAGCCTCCACGCCCTCACATGTGCCTGCAATCACTGAAGTTATGAAACAACCAAACAAGACAACAGGAGTGTTTTTGAAAGGTGATCGCTACTCTTCTGCTTTCACACGTCGGCCTCCATCCTGGTGTCAGTAAGTATTCTGTTTGTAGCAGATCAAGTAAAGCATCCTCACACAGGCGCATATAGATAGATAGATAGATAAATAGATAGATAGATAGATAGATAGATAGATAGATAGATAGATAGATAGATAGATAGA
>JBAJHX010000039.1:17554837-17600253 GCA_037176925.1 Amniataba percoides | reverse complement strand
ACACACACACACACACACACACACACACACACACACACACACACACACACACACACACACACACACACACACGCATGGACTGCTGATTGAACCATATGTGGACACCTTTGTACTGTATTTAAGACTGCAGAGGGAAAAAAACATAAAAGATGACACAAAGAGGAACAACTCACCCTTCTTCTCTTCTCAAAGTTTATGAGTCCATCCTGTCAAAAGAGTAGACTGTTAGTACACAGCTTATTTATTGTGAAAATCAATCATTATTTGGCTCAAGAAATGTGCAAAAACAATAATTCAAAGATCCCATGTTTAACATTTATATGCAGATAATAGACGACTAATAGACTAATAAATAAGCATTCAAATGAAGCTATGAGAAAAAAAATAAATAAAAAAGTAATAATACACACAACTTTACTGGTATCAGGGTAAAATACACGATGATATAATTTACTGCACAGTAAACCATTACATGTTAACACTGTCAAATATTAGGAAGTGTTTGCTGGCATGTACCTCCACAGTGTCTGGCAAAGCAGTGTCCAGCATGGTGAGGACAGTCAGATAAGTGCCCAGATAAGGAACCACTCCACTGGAGGTGCTCTGCAGTGAAACATGGCAGCATTAGGAGTAGAGTAGTAGTTTTCTGTGTCACTGTATTTGTTTTTTTGTTGGTTTTTTTTTTGTAATTTGCTTTTTTCCCCCTCACTGAACTGGAGCGATTAGACGGCATTCACACAGTTAGCAGCACTGTGGGTTCATGTTACTGCCGAGGAGAATGTGCATATGACTCATAAAAGACCCCGGTCTAGTCTATTATTACTGTCCTATAATCCTGGTGATCTGAGGCCATTTGAAACTCGCTCATCGCCAAGCAGGGCTAAAGATAGGTTTGGGTCTCTGCCATGCTAGAGACTCCACCCTCACCCAGGGAAATCAGCTCTCTTGTGGCTTTTGGAGTTGTATAATGTGGCAGAGATTTTTGCATGCGTCTTTCTGAAAAGCCGAGACTAAACCCTGCCTCAGGTAAAATGACTCAAAGACAGTATCACATGGTAACTTTGAAAACAGCAACAGTTGCTAAGGCTGCCGCTTTGTGCTCAGGCTGAACTAGACCTCAGTAAAATATGGCACCGGGCTTCATCGCATGTCTTGTCCCTCTTTTCTCGCGCTGTGGTATGCTCACCATCTGTCTGGGGATCGGACTCCGCTTGGATATCTTTGGAGAAATGTTATCCACAGCCGCTTGGCCTCCGTCCTGTCAAAATAGGTCAGAAGGTGTATTCAACTGAAGCTTAAAAGGAACTTACTGTACATTGGACCATTATAAAAAATACGTGAATGAAATGAAAACAAAAATATTTCTACATCTGCACTGATTATGTGTATATACACTCAATGATGTGCAAGTACAAAAGCATGTAAAAAAAGAGGGGCCTTTAAGAATACAGACAAACTGTAAAAAGGCTTATGAAGCAAGTTCTTCAATACATCAACAAGATTTACTGTACATTAACCTGGTTTTCCTGTTTAATCATTATCTTGTGAAAAGCAGAGAGGTCGCTTCTCTTTTAAGTCTTTGTGTGTAATATCTGTCTGAAAGAACAGTGACTAGGCTTTGAGTAAATGCATAAGTGAGTGTTTACAAAGATTAACAACTGGCTCTTGGTAAATAAAAGAGCTTTGAGTACAACCACAATGAAAAGCAAAAAGAAGGAGAACACCAAGGTAACAAAAGTAAGCATTTAAAATGACCCAGTGATGAATGTCTGAATGTTATTGTGAAGCTCACACACACACTAATGCAAATAGCTTGCTCGTTGTGTGCAGAGATACAGAGGTACAGATCTACGTGTTGACTTTGGAGTCCTTTCACTGTAACTAGACACAAGCCGCCTCTGACGCAGTTGCCTAAAGGACATTACATAAAAGAAAAAGAAGGGAACATGTGCTTGAGGCCTCTAGTTTGCCATTAACGCTCCGTTAAGCATTTCTGTAAATATTAACTCAAAAAGGATTTTTTTTTAAATGATTAAAAAGTGAAACCTATGTTCTTTGAGGGTTAAAGGGAGACAATCATTTCCCTACATGTTTTCAATATGTGACACATTCTTCGTACGGTGTTCTTAATCCACAGTTCATATCCTGTGTGTTTATGCTCTCACAAGTTTCTGTATCAAACACCCAATCTGTATTTCCTCTATTGTGCTGAAAACTGCCTCAATATTGGTTTCATTCACCTTTGGTTCAGATCACTGTCAGCTTCCCTCACCTCACTCATTCTCAAATTCACTGCCGGGACTGAAAGTACGTGACAGCTGCAGCGGGCTGCCTTGTTTGCACTGGTAAACATTAACCCTTCGATGTATAGGCAGGTCAGAAATGAACTGCACGGATAACTTATGGAAAGCTAAAGGACTATTCCCTCCTTAGCAGTTACTTTTTCCACATTTGATACATGCATTACTTGTATTAGCTATACTTTCCACCTCAGAAAGAGTGATAGAAAGAGTCAGAACATTTACACATTGACAAATACTCGTTTTTGCTTGTGTAGAATACAATGAGAGAAATATGAAGATGGCATGTATTTATCATCAACCAATTCTGACCCACTTACTGACTGGAAGAGAAAAAGATCCAGTGATCAATGCATCTAAGGTCTAACACTGTAAACCATGAAGGAAATCTAGCCTAGTTTCCTTCTCACCTCCACCAGGAGCTCTCTGTTGGTCAGAACGCAGTTCTCATCAGGGAAGGTTTCCCAGAGATTATCAAACACGGCCATGCTGTCTCTGCAAAAAAAAGAAACTGTGTAGTAAAGATGCAGGTACTTCAAAAACTAGATACTTTAATTATTAACTATTATACACAGTAACGGGTGTTAAAATATTACATTTCACTTCTTGGTCCAGATGTTTATGCCATAAAAAGAAGAATATGAAGTTCTGTTTCAGTTATCACTGACATTTTAATAGCTTGCTGCAGTGTTTGTGACCTGGCAAAGAATATGGGTCATCCTAAAGTCAGACATTTGCTGACTTGCTCTGTCAGTGACACTGAATTGCAGCTGATGAGGGTTCACTGTCCTCATTAAAGGACTATTACGTAGAGTGCAATATAAACATAACCATAGAAACAAGCAAAACGGCTATAAAACAAGCGTACCTGCTGACAGCAGCCCAAGTCTTTCTCAGCCTGTAAACCGCATTAGACTGAAGGGCCGACAGGATCGCCCTGAGAGAGGAGAAGTTCTTCAAACGACGACAGTCCTGCAGAAGAAACAACTTGCTTTTAGTGGAATCACTTTCTTTCATACATATAATCCAATCATGATTTCTGGTGTTGATGATTCTCTCATTATATAGAGGGCTAATGAAAGAAGTTCTTATTGAGTCTTGGCGACTAATCTTTAATCTCGCTGTCATTTCTCACTGACCTGTGCTACCTTGATCCACTTCTCAATGATACGGGCCCTTTGAGCTGGTGTAGTGGGAGGCCGGCAAGAGGAAGTGGGACTGGAGGATGCGTCAGTCGGTGGGCAGAGCAGGGACATGATGACCTGGTTGGTAACAGCATTGAACTGTGCAATGGTGGCTCGGATGGTGGGAGACATGTTTTCCTTCTTGTCTCTTTGCGACCACACACAGCCGAGACACTGGTACTGCACCACTTTGACAAACAGAGCCTGAAATGCCACAAATGCCAGTCATTAGTCTTTAATCGTCACCTACATAACCTACTTAGAAAGTGGAAGAAAAAAGATCGCGTACAGAGTCCATTCGGGTGAGTTGCTCAGCGATGGCTGTACTGGAGAACTCCATGATGCCATCTTGATCCAGAGAGTTTTCACATCCTGAATCCACATCATCTGAACCATCTTCATCCTGCTGGAGGTCTGTCTGGGCAGGACTTACATTCGTCTCAGATGCTGGAGAAACACACACAGCAGGAATAAAGAAATATATATATGCATGCAGGATTTTCACTTTGTTTGGTACGTAGGCGAATGCCTTATCACTCTGTCCTGTTATGAGGTGGAGGATCACCTTCTTTCTGCAACGTCTTGAGCAGTGCCTCGGCTTGTGCAGCCAGTGAGCAAAAGTTGGGCTGGCTGCGCATGTTGTCGTGGACAGCAGAGCTGATCTTCAGGTGATCCAGCAGCAGCCTGAGGGCCGCATGCTGGGGAGGGTCCCTGAAGTCCTCGCTGTACTCATCCAACCATGTCTGGACAAAGGCCAACAGAGGGCTGTGCAGGCAGTGAGAGAGTCATTACAGTTTAACAGTTTCAGTGACACAGTAAGCCAGAGATATACACTTGAAATGAACTGGATCATAAAGTCATCCACCTACCTGCTGTAGCATTCACTGTTGTCCAGATCTGAGGCAGCATTGTCTCTATAAGGAGAAAAAACAGGCGTTTTTGTGTATTTTTAAATTATTATTTGTCCTTCCCTGCAGCTATCCTAGACCTGAACTTGATTCATGCCAACCACAGTCTAAAACCACTCCTGCATAATTGTTGTTGTTGAAAGCCTCAAGATAATGAGCACCTGCAAGGTACTTATTATTACATCAAAGTTAGCAGGGGGTGGTTGCTTTGTCAGGGAAACAATGTTAAAAAAAAAGATCCTGACGCAACATGATGACTTTGCATGTCCAAAGACCCAAGTTGTTTTCCAGAATCAAGGCACTTCACCTGTGGCCTTTTATCATCCTTTAAAAAAAAAGAGTTTCTGCTTTATGATCAGGTACACAAAGCAAGAGACAGAGGCTCAAGAACGGTAAAATATTATTATTTCTAGTGTCTGGAAGAAAGACAGAAACCCAAAGCAGTGGTTTCCACCTATTTTCAGTCTTTGTGCTAAGCTAAGCTAAACTACTGTTGGCCACAGGTTCATCAGAGCAGAATCAATCCTCTCATCTAGAAAGCTAATAAGTGTGTTTCCCAAAACGTTCAACCTTTCCATTCAAAAATAAACAATATACAACACAAAATAAACTAAACAAAATAAACAGACAAAAAAAGGCATACTGTGGAAAAAAATGAGTGAGTGTACCTCTGGAAGAGCAGCTCTATGAGCTCGGAGGTACCAGTGAAGGTTCTGTATGTGGACAGGAGGATCCTGCCGTAGTCCTGCTCCTGGCAGCCAGCGTCCAGGAGGTGACTGACCAGCAAGTCCAAGGTCGCAGCCTTCAGGCGCCGCACTTTGCAGGTTCGATACTGGACAAAGGCGCATGGACTCGTCTCACCGGGTTTGGGGGAGGAGGGGGGGACGGGCTCCCGTCGCAAGGTGACCCCATAAACCGCACCGTCCTCGAACTCCTCACCCCACTCTTGCACTGGGTTCTGGGGATGGTCGAGGAGGAATATTATGTTTAGGATTCACACAGACAGTCACACTGCCATGTGCCGTGCAATGTCCTGTTTCTGTCTCTAAAATATACAGGTACGGGTCAAATACACACATATATATATCAAGTGATGTTACTAGTCACAACACTGGAGTCCGGGCGGGCAGCAAGGAGGTAAAAATAGCTAAGAGCCTACATGGCCACACAAGCAGGCAAACCTACATTCACACACACACAAAAAAGTGACACAACACCGGCGAGTCTCACGCTGATCCCATATGAACCACAACAACAACGTAATATTTGCACACACTCAGCAACCTGAAATTTCCCAGAATTTTGTAGGTACACATGAATATTTATGGATAAATACAGGATTATCAAAAGGTTGGTACGTCAAGTAGTACATCAAAGAACAACACTAAAACAAATGCAAAACACTGCCTAAATGTCAGAGCTCCCGGTTTCTATCATCATCACTCATCCCTCGACAACCAATAAAAAAAAAGAGCCTTGGAGGACTGTAGGAGGTGAGCTCAGCGCCAAATCAGCTGATTTCTAGGTTTTCCTCACATATTCCAAGAAAGGCCTGACCTTGTTTGATCTCGGGGAGAAGTATCAATCAGTGTTTGAGCGACTGCTCCTCCAGAAAGCTCAACAGCACTTGACACGACAAACACAAGGGAGCAGGGTTTATCGAACATGAACACAGAGCGCCTTGTTGAGGCTTTCAGATCATCTGAAGTATAAGGAGAACAGCTGGGGGCGCATAATTTAAAAAGCCTCTGAACAATATGTGATGTTGATATCATAAACTATCACCAATAACAACTGAACACTGACTGCATCATGAAATCATGACTCACAATCAAGGCCACAACAGTGAAACTGCCTCTCGTGAGGTTTGTCCACAGCGGGAATCATGTCGCTACTATCACGGGTTGAGTAGGACTCCACATTACCAATGAACCAAACTTTACGAGTATAATCATTGAAAAGCTCCTTTAAATGCAGAACAGGTTACATAAGACCAACACACAAACACACAGCCACAGACAACAGCTGTTCTTGCATGACTGCAGTCGAATCAATCTGGTTTATATGCGAATGCTTCACAAATCTATACAGAGGCCCTGCAGGGAGAGCAAGCAGATACTGACGCGTGTCATGAGCTTCACAACTGTCCCACCCAACCACACATCTTCTTTTGTTTATGACGTTTTATGTCAAAGTCACATCTGGACAGTTTAGGAGCACATCAAGCATTAGTGCCTAAACACTGCAGAGGTTATTAAAGTCATGAGAACTATTTAAATTGAATTATTCACATGAGAACTGCATCCTTTTATGTAAATGATTATTCAAATGTCTTCATGTAAAGACAAAAGCTTAGCTGCCCTGTTCCCTCATGCTAACCAGTATCACACAAACCCTATTGTCCCTCACAGAAACTGGGATCGTTTGTCAGCTGTACAGACGGCAAGCTGTGCATTGTGTGTCAGCCATGGCACTGCTAAGCACTGTTAACAGCTGAATCTCTGTCGGAAAATGAAAACTTAAGATGTGGAGTTGTGGAATAATCTCCACATCTGAGCACCGCTCAGCATTAAATTCTTTGTAAAATAAATAATCAGGTTGAAGGAAAGCCATTATCAACGTATATAAAAGAGTTTTTGTTT
This sequence comes from Amniataba percoides, assembly GCA_037176925.1. Taxonomy (NCBI): domain Eukaryota; kingdom Metazoa; phylum Chordata; class Actinopteri; order Centrarchiformes; family Terapontidae; genus Amniataba; species Amniataba percoides. Next base: position 17,593,219 of record JBAJHX010000039.1, on the reverse strand, counting down.
TTCCCAAATCCAAACAAAGATGGGAGCCAAAATTCAACATTAGTGAAATGATCATTTTTTTCCATTCATTTAGCATATTTTTCATTTTATACTGTCATATAAATAAAAAAAAGCAGATAAATACTCAACCTGAGTTTCATAACAATAAAAACAAAAAAAAAGTGATGACATGTGTCACGGTAGATTGGGAAATATCTCTGCAACCTGAGAAACAGGTTAAGTATCTTTTTACACGACGTCTCACACTGAAGATCTGTTCATCCAGATGGCTGAAGGATAAAAGCAACATTAAACTGCTTCTACAAGATCTTCTGCCTTTTTTTGAACACTGTATTTATTTTTCAGAAGTAAAAAAAAAAATATGCACTGAGACTCAGATACAGGAGAAACTGAGGCTGCAGATTCCCACACACAGATTTGCCTTATTTAATTGATTTAACTTAATTTACTGGCCACAGAGAGCAGACATTTAGATTACACATGGAGTAATCTCTTCACACATTAATAAGCACAACATTTCATGACATGTCTGACATTGCAGATGGATCCCTGACCTGTCTTCACTGGCTCTGTGGAGATCATGAGTGTTTAGATGAGTGTCTGATGGGTTTTTCTTGTCTTACCATGGTTATCTCCCATTTTCCCATCTCGCCCGGCCGCCTAAGGAGCGCTGCTCTCCATCTTTGACAGGAACTGCTGAGCTGAAAATCAACTTCCACGTTTGGAGACACGAAGTTTAAGGCTGCATCTTGATATAATAATAATAATAAAAAACCTTTTTAAAAAATCTCTTGTTGGGAACTACATTGGCGCTGTATTGTGATTACAAAGACTCTCTCTCTCTGAGCTGTCCTCTACATTTCATGTCCGGATAGAAATGTAGAAAATGCTGCTCCCTGTTCAGGGTGAAACAAAAGACACTGTCCCGACTCGGTGTTTCTCCTCACAGGTTGTTAGAGTCCACCGGAACCTGCAGCAGGTCTCTGAGTGAGTGTGGACTGAAACTCTGTGAGCTTTATAGAGAGGAGGAGTGCTGAGGAGGAGTGAGAGGAGGTGTGTCCGTCTGTGTGTGTGTGTGTCAGTGTAGTATCTAAAGGACTTACTTTTTCTTTTTTTTTTTCAGAAGTAGTTGGTGAAATGGCTAATTAGCCTTGTCAAGAGTGAGATAAAGAGAAGATTCATACCGCTGTCCTGTCTGAGTGATGAATATGAAGCTAGCAGCTGCTTAGCTTAGCTTAGCTTAGCACAAAGACTGGGAACAGAGGGAAACAGCTAGCCTCGGTTAGCACCTCTGGTGTGTTAGCACACAGTCAGTTCACAGAGGCACCTACGGAGCCCCTAAAGGGACATGTGCAAATAAAAGTGTTAGTTTTAGAGTCACAGCCTCCGATTTGAATAAAGTTTATACAAAACTAATAGTGGGTCTCAGATAAAGTTAATGGTTCACCTAAAATGCCCAAATTGATTTCATATGAATAAGAGGTACAAAAAAAAATCAATGGACAAACAGTCAGTCAGCATATTCACTTAATTTAACTTTCCCCTTAACTATCACATTGGAAACTGAATATGAAGCTAACTTTGGTGTCGTCTTAAGAGAATAAAGTCAGAGATGGATTTATTCACTTTATGGAAAACAGGAAATATACCTGACAGTATCATCAACTAATAAAAGATGATCAGGTAAATGATCCCTCCATCAACTCATTGCATGCTCTGAACATGAAATGTAAACTTTAGATAGGGATACCAGATACATACAGTTTTCTTGTGCGCATGATAAAATGTGCTCACGAGATATGTTGAGGTTTGGGTTTTTTTCATGTTATTTTATTTGCATATGTCCCTTTAGGGGCACCGTAGGTACTAACCAGTTACTGTAAAAGATTGGCTGACAGTTAAAGTGTTTTTAAATTACCTTTCAGTGTTGAAAGCATTGGAGCTTTCCATCCAATCAAGTGGAAACTAAATATAAAACACACAGTAATAGTCAACTACCTGGATTATTCAATACACGGATCTATCAACAACAAAGCAAGTGAGCCACCCTATTCCCCTGATATTAGGTGATCAAAGGTAATATAGATTTTCTATCTCTGTTTTTTCAAACAGCTGCTGTGGGACACCTGCTCCATAACATTTCATACAGTTCTCGTAAAAGAAAAAGAAAGATTACAGTCGTAATATGAAGATTTATATATGCACAAAATGTTTACGAAGCAGTTCTAATTTGCCTCAGCCAAGAACCACATTAGCATTTGTTTGTACGCATCGATAATGATGACCACTTTGACAGTATGATCATTTTACAAGACTTGTTCCACCACTGTACAAGATACAAGAACATAAATGTAAGCACAATCTCCATATGTGTTTACGCATCCTAAACACTGGTGTAAATTGCAGCTGTCACCACATTATGAGTATCAAGTTCTGCTTGTAGGTACACGTTCTGAACTCATATGTAAGGTAAGTGCTGAGGAGCATTCCCCTTCAGCAGACTGATGTGAAGAAAGCCTTTAGTGTCAAACACACACACATCATCCTGCATAGTGAAGCTCAAACATCCAAGTGCAGAACAAAAAAAAACACATTTTTATGTGAAGGGGGAGAAATTTGACTTGTTGAGTTTTCCAGAGAATGTGTCAGTGCACCTTTTCCTTCCTCATTTAAAGTTGTTTTAGGTGGAGGCTAAAAGTCAGAATGTTTTCTCCTGTTGTGCAATGAGTCGGCTGCTGCTTCTTGAAACACAAGGACGCAAGCACAGACACATTTTAACGGGCAAAACACTGTAGCCAGGATCATATGACTGTCTCCTTCAGTGATCAGTTACAGAATGACAGGCTGATAAAGGTGCTATTGAGTTGCATTATGGGAAATGTAACATCCTGTATTGTTGGAGCCTGTATAACCCATATTCTGAGATATCCTGACCAAAAGTAAGGCTTTTATAATAACCCTTCCTTTTAAAATCTGCTGCTCGAAAGTCGCCCAACTTTATGCAAAAGCAGTGCTAAGCCACAGGATTTCCTCTTTTATGTAGAGTCACCTGACTGCTCACATTTTCACCTGCATGTGCAGCTATTACTCCTCTCCTATTAAAACAACAAAATTCTTTGCCAGTCACGATGAAAAGCATTTGTTTTTCTCCTTAGCATTACATCAAGCGAAGAAGAGATAAGACACAGAAGTCACAATGTACCATCCCATATGAATCAAGTATAAACCCTCACAATAATGCATTTTAATGGTATTTAATCAGTTTCACACTTTCATCACATGTCCCTTTATTTCTCTATCCGTCTCCCCTCTTATCTGTCTGCCTGTCTGAGTGACATGCCTGCTTCATGACAGCCCCTGTCTGTCTTTCTGTTTTATAACTGGTGCTGCTTTCTTTCATTCTCTTTTGATTTCTGCTCTCCAACCCATAAAAAACCTAAGTCACAGGTCCCCTATGACTGAATGAGTGAGTGAGTGTATTTGTGTGTGTTTGTGTTTCAGGCAACAACTTCACAATCTGACCTACAGTGCACAATCCTGGCTTTTCCAAGAAAGTGAAAGCATGCTTAACTTTTCTGTGAAAGACAGCTGTTCTCTGCTGAGTGTGGCATTTTTCCCTACAGTCCTCCTCTTCCCATCCAAATGTAGCGGACTGCAAAAACACCACATGCTCTTTACTCAAGACAAGACTTGTCTCCCCCAGTGATTTACTCTATCACTGAGCCACAAATGCAAGTTATACAACCATCACAAATATTTATATTTATACCTCGGATTAGAAATAATGCATTAAATACTCATGTACCATACACTATGGGAGTGATATTTAAATCTTTTGGATTCACTGCGGCACTGAAACACAACCACTCAATGGACGTGTTTCATCTTCTTTTAAAATCTTAGCACAGATTTAGTTTCCATTATTCAGCCAGTAGAGTTACGCCACTGCTGTGAATCCTTGACGCTTTAAGGTGCGGTTCTTCCCCTAAGAGTGCCTATTTGTACCACAAATATGATACCATACGATACTGGACCCACCTTCACCTGCTGCTGACACGCCAGCTCTTCCAGTGTGTCGGATACGTTCAGTTGAAGTTGTGCATATTTTGATTCTGCCTACTAGAACGAGGCTTTTGTTTTTAAAGTCTACACGGTTGTTTCTTGTGAGGCTGAACATTACAGCTGAGTCTGATGGGAATGTGATAAGTGTTGCAGGTATGTCGTCATAATCCAAAACATTGGACACTGACATTTTGACCCAATGATAAACAAAATTATAGATTATATTTATCCCCCAGAGAACATGACTGTCTGTGGCTAATTTCATGGCAAATCCAGCAGCTTTTAATACACTTCACTAAAGAATGTCACCTTCATCGCACACTTCAGGAAAACCAGGAGATCACCAAAGTAAGAAGGGCTCCTCCTCTGGGGACAGAATGGAAATATTTCATCCTGTAATAATTGTTGAGATATTTTTGGACCAAAATGTTGGACCAACCAAGTTCCATGCTGCCAGAATAGATAAACTAAACTACATAGTACACAATCTGTAAGTGTTTCTTGAACACACTCTCACATTTGCATGTTATTGCTCTTCAGATTATGCAGCAGCTTGTTGAATATCTTCACATCTGCATTCAGCCACGTGAGCACTAGTTTGGGATTATGATCTCCACTTCTGATGCTTGCAGTGACCGGGTCAAAGAGGAGTATTTATCACTCTGGCACACTGGTTATGGTCAATACGACTGGAGGACAGAATCCTGATAGCTTACTGGTATGTGACTTAAAATAAAGAGCCAGCCAGTGAGCCCCTCCTCCCATCAGAAGGACATGAAAACTAAAAATCTCAGAAAATTTGAAGAACTCAGGTACTTGGTCTCTTGATTAAGGAATTCAAAGACTTCAGAATGAGGTTGATGTACATTTGTTACAGCAGTGGATAGGAATGCAGACAGACAGTTCTTTATCAACAGCTCGCAAGAGACAAATACCTTTTGAAAGCCTTTGCATTCATAACACGGGCAGAAAATTGTCCAACTCATTGTTTGAGCACAGTAAATGCTAAACTGGTTTTAGTTGACAGCACCCCAAGTTCACCATTTGGTTCACTCTCACTGCTCTCATCGGTCAGTGTCCAGCTGTTTTCAGCATAAAACCTCTGACGAGCCCACCGTACACTATCTTTCCAGCACCAAACAGAAAAAGGCAACGTTAACAACTAGCTGTTAAACATAGTTCATAGAATGTTAATGTTGCGCCTCGTTTGCTTCGCATTATCTTTGGTGATAATATCAGTGTCGGGTTTACAGCTTGTTGTGCATCTCCACAAATCGCCATAAAAAATCTATTAATGCAGACATAAGCAAAGGGTATGAAAACACAAATCATATGTCCAGACAAATATTATAAATGGGCCTCAGTCATCCACCTGAGTCTGGAATGACATATCTTACTATACATACGTTTGAGCCCTGCATGGACATAATAACAGAAACTTCTTTACAGAGAATGAGACCAGTCTTTGCCTTCACAACAGTTTTCTTGAAACTGAAACATATGCCAGCAGATGTTGGTTTAGAGCTTTTTTTCCCCCAAATGTAAAAAGAAAGTGGTAATACATTACCCAGACCTCATTACCTTTGTTACAGGCTTGATTTAACATGAAAATGCTTGAGATGGAAACATACTGAGGTATTGCTGTTTCACATTTTTCAGGGTTGCCAAGGCCACAGTGGCACATATCAAGTGCATACCAGTCCTTCTCAAGACCTCCACTACTCCTGCTAATGACACAGCCACTCAGGTTGCTCAGGTATTCTCCATGGAGACTGGTGTGAAAGAAACCTCTCACTAGCCAACAAGGCTCGTTAACCACTCAGGGCCTCTGACGCAAAACTGCAAAGAAAACAGCATCTTTTGTGTTTGGACGTCTGGATTATCGCTCAGTGTTTAACTGCAAACAAAGTGAAATGAAGTCTCATTCCCTGGGAGCGCTGATGATGCTGAGTGAGTCAGCCCTGAAAGTGTTTACAGTGATGATGAAGTTTAGCGTGTAAAAGTTGAAAACCATCTCCAACGAGGGAATGTGACCTTTGGGAGAGGTGTGGCACAGTGTGGTGAAAAAGCAAAAATCGACCCGTTCCCTTGAACACTCACCACAAAGAGCCCGATCCCAGGCCAGAAAGCACAACAAAAGCGGGTAGTGTTACACAAGTCACTCACAAACAATCTCTCGATTTTCTTCACAAACAGTAGAGTTGGACAATATGCAGTACTACTAGTTCTTCTGGTTTACAGCAGAAATGGTGTCACTGGTGTTCCACTGTCATACCATTTGTGCAGATATTCTTACAGATATAAGCTGCTGATGATGAGGATGATGATAATGATGATGGCATACTTCTGATCTATGCAGTTAAACAGCTTATTACTCCCATTTCATTGAGTTAACAGTGTCTACCAGCATACAGGGGGTGTGCTGCTCGGTGTCTCTGGGAATGCCACTTTGACTAGACGCGTCACTGTTATATGTTTCACTCACATAGGCCACCTTTCACAGGCAGGTATTGTGCAAAAACCACCGGCAATATCTTAATACACGTTAACAGTCAAAAGGTCACTGTAAATACTAAACACTGGTGCTTGACTTTAAAATACTTCTGCTCATCTTCAAGGCATCCCACGGCCTTGGACCCAAATCTATCTCTGCTTTAATACCTAATAAGGTCCGTCAGACCTCAAGTAGATGTGATATACTGCCAATTGGGATTCACCACTGCAGCTCCCTTTGTTTATTTCATTCATGTCATAGAATGCTTTAGTCATGTCCAAAGACTTAAAGGATTTGGTGTCACTGATTCGCCCATAAGGCCACTTATGGAGTGCCAGTAGCACCCATGCACCAACACAGATGATGCACTGCTCATTGATGAGCTGCTGATATCATTCTTAGAAAGATGATTGTAATCTAAGCATGGAGAAACTTTCCTACAACCATCAGGTGACTCTTACATAAAACCATAAAACCCCTCCTCTGCTGCACAGACAGACCTGCACTGAGAGATGACTGAACAAACTGAACACGTTACACAGATTGCACACTCCATCTCATGGCCAACAGCAGAACAGCAGGTCGACTTCAATGGCTGAGGGTCACTGGCGAGTGAGTCATGTTGAGCTGGATGTGTGCTGGAATACAAGACGTCCTTTAATACGACTGGTTGAGTCATTTTATTCCTTTTAAGACAAAATGTTGAGAAATGTCTACCTAAAACTTGGAGCCAAATACTTTGCTGCATACAGCTACATGTCTACTTAAAAACTTTAAAAAAAGGACAGGATAGGTTTTCCTAAACAAAAAAAATGTTGACAATACCTGCCAGACTATTACCCACTCCCCCCGTATATCTGTCTTGACAATTATGAGCTGCAAGAAAATTTTAAGTTCTGCAGAGTCTGTTTACAGTACGATACATTTATCAGAATGATGTATCTGTAAAATTCAGAGGTATTTTCAGCTTTCCTATTTTCCAGAAAGGGATCCAGCGAGCTGGGCTTGCAGGCAGTGAACCTGGCAGGTGAGCTCCTACCACTGAATACCTGACCTGCACCAGAGGGATGCTTCTGATGTAGGACATGTTTCAGATGGCTTACAAGGACGCATAATCTCATCTAACCAATGCTTTTCTCCAACAAGGTGTTGCTTTGACAGGATGGAGAAGCCACAGACCAAACCGAGGGCATAAGGAGGACCATTTTCCCCCACTTATAAAACAGAGGTGTAATAGGGAATCAAAGATGATGATGCAGAGAATAACAATACTAATATACAAGATCAATATCTCATTAAAGGAGAAATAGTCTCACACAATTATGTATAAAACTATGTTTTATTTCAAAAACACTCTGTTCAACCATAAACACACTTTAAGCAACAAAGTATAACCTTATACATCAATTACTATTTAAATGTTGCTTTTATTGCTCTTTGTACTTCTCTCCATATTCTGGTGGCTGATAAAAGTTGCACCACAGCATCAGATACCAGATGTCCACTATAAGTGGCAGTATAATGGCTTTGGTAACAATGAGGTTGAATATTTATTACACAGCGATGAAAGCGCAAAGGCATATTAAACAGCATTAGCAGATATACATTTAAGCTTACCTTCATGTAACTCAAATATTAAAAACGGCATGCTCAAATTAAACTGCATCTAATAAAAAATGTACAACATACTAAAAACGTTTTGGAAACTTAACTGTTCAAAAATAGAAATGAGTAATCTTGGGAATTTTAACATTTGCAAAGCTAAATTAAATACCAGACATGATGAAAAACCACAGTGTCTGATTAATAAGACACAGAGATGTGGGAATGACACATTTGGCATTAACAAAACAACGGATGACACAGCTGATTGTCACCTGCAGGCTCCTGGTGGTGTGTCCTTCTTGATCAAACTGGTTTCCACTGAACAGAACCAGAGTCAGTTGTGGCCCACAGTCTCTCCTCACTAAGGCTCATACTGTGGGAGGAGGCGCCTACTCAGCCGGCTCGTTCTTGTTCTTCTTATTCAGGACTTTGCGGAGGCTCTCGGGCATCAGGTAGGGCCTCTCTGCACTGCCATCGTTCCTCTCAAGATCCTCCACTGGAAAGAGAAAAGAAAATGACATTAAACGAATGTCATGATTTCATTTTAAGCATTTTTCTTTGACATATTTGCAAAGCAGAGTCATTCTGCGACCTAAACGGAGATGGTGTCTTTTGAGTGAGTTGATATTCATACCTAGTAAATCTGGAGGACTTGCTTCCACTTTGACAGAAAATAAAACTTGCGCTTAACAAATGGATGTAGCATGAACAGTTCAGATACAACATGAATCACTTTCAAGACTCTGACTTCTTTAATTGTATGCAGTGGAAACTCCTTATCTCAAATACTGTTTATTAAAACAACTGCACTGCCGAGCACAGTTTTTGTAATGAAGTACTGGATGTATAACTACACTGCTTCACAGTAAGCTTCAACAAAAGGAGAGTACAAAGCAGCTAGCCTCAAGAAAATTAGCAGCAGTCATTATCACAGATACAAACACTTGTCACGGCTTGATGTGGACAGAAATTAAAGTGCATTGATAGTGCAGAATATTAAAGAATGATGATCATGTGGTTCTGACTGCATAAACTATAAAAAATCAGATACCCTTTAAAACCGTAAGTCAAAACGTGCAAACAGACAGACGTTAACACCGTAAATTAGGCACATGATCGGCTTCAAGTTTCTATTGGCCAGTGGCAGTGGGAGGAACTATCAAAAGGCTAAAACAAAGTTTAGAAAATCTCGGTTTACCTCAGAGTAAGACATTTGTACAATCTCCAGACATTCAGTAGAGCAGGTTTTCCAACAAGTTCAAGACGCCATAAACCAACTTCAGACATTTCAAGAACCGTGTCATTAAAAAGGTGAGAAAGACCTGACTGTTGACAGGAAAAACTTTCTAAACTAATTTGATCTTATCACATCCAACTGGAGACCATTTTATCATCTTGACCATGCAACGAATAATAGTCCTGTGCACATTTTTAAAGCGCTCGTTCAATTAGACATGCTTGATGTTCAATTGACCATTCGCTAAGCCCCGCCCCCTCTCAGTTACTGTTGCCATATCTTGTAACACAGCACATATGCAGGATAATATAATAAGGATGGAACGATTACCATGAAAGTGATTTTCTGAGGCAGTGGTACCTTGATTCAGACAGATGAACAAAAGAATAGTTACCTGTCTGAAATGACACCTGTCACTGAAAGCTGTAACTAGTGTGCTTATTAAGCTAATGTTTCCTTAATGAGTCAGTTAAAAACAGTGTCTGGCTGATGTTTTAATGTTTACAGATGACTTGTTTTAAAAAGTTAAAACCCTGCAAAAGGATACCAAGTATTTACTTTATGACCACCAAGAAATCATGCTGAAATGGACTAAAGCGTTACGATGAACTATTATAAAATAAGAAATAATGTGTGATCAAACAGTTCTTATATTCTAATGTAACCCTGTTTGGTCTGCCTTACACAATACAGATATTAGATTTGTGCTTCATTGTTGGTGAAATAGAAGCTTGTATTCTTAAGCAGCTAGTTTCAATCGCAAGGGCAAAACACTTTGACACTGTTCAAATACTGAGTTTGCCTGATATGTAAACCTTGGCAGGAAGTTCAACGAATGGTCAATTAAGAAAACAAAGCCTTAGCATCTTTCTTTTCCCATGTCTCCTTGTGTTCAAGGACAGATAACAGGAAATCTGTATATATGCATACTCAGCTGAATCCCTGCCACTTCGAGGCATGGTGCGTAGCTGCACTACAGCCTGCCTCTGTGAGATGAGTTTGTTAAGTGCAAAGGACAATTTCCAAATGGGCGACCACAAAGTACCAGCTCCTAACTACCATTATTTAAGATTTAAGTCTTTGACTGTAATGGTTAGAAAGACATTGCACGGATTTTGTTATGCCCATAACTTGGTGAAAAATGACATTTGCAAAAAAAAAAAAAAAAAAAGTGTCTTTGTCCATAACACTCCTCTTTTCTACATTGCGTCCTCCTGAGCCTGTTGTTGTTCATCGTCCTGTCGCTGAGCAGGAGGCGAAGACGGATCCTCTGCCTTGTTCTTCCACAGAATCTCATGAAGAGTTGAGGACATGTAATATGGCCTTTCGGCTGAACCGTCATTGCGCTCCAGGTCTTCACCTTTTGTATGCGTGTGCATTTGTACGTGTTAATGGAGGGAGGAGGAAATTAGTATTGAAATCAAGGTTAAAAAAAAAAAAAAAAAAACGGTGTTATAGGGGCAGCCGGGAAGGGGAGGTGGTGAATTGTGGAAGGTGAGAAAAAAAGAAGGGAGAGACAAAAAGAGAAAGAAAGTCAAATAGCAAGCAAGCAAAGGCACCCACAGGCATTTTAGATTTTGAAAGGTAACAGTTCAACACCAGGCAGCAGTAATTTTCAGATGAACCTACAGTAAGCCACAGACTGTTATTTTGAAATGGTGGTGAAAGAGTGACACACCGTATTCATGCAATTTAGAATTAGTGACAGCCCAACACCAAAAGCATTGTGAGACCTGAAGAAGTGAGGAAAGTTTGGATTCAGCTGATTATTAAGCTTGACATTTTACACCATGCCCTTTCTTTAGTGCAGGTTCTCCGCAGTACTTGTTTCTTTTCTGTAGAGTCCATCTGACACTCGTATAGACAACAGACAAAATAATACATGGAAGTCAACGGTGGCTGAGGTGGTGCTACTTACAGAAACAGAGGAAAAGTGTGTCCACACACATAGCATACACACTGAAGAATCCATGGGCAATGAGGTAGGAGCCAATCACTACAGTCTGATGAGAACAAGACAAAGTATATAGAAACATTTCATTCATACGGACAAATAGCAGCATCATGAGTCCGAGTCTAAGACGGTAACTACTAATTCTGCTGTGTTTTTGATTGGATAACAATATATTTTCTGTGGAATAAAAGGTCTATCAGACTTACCAGGATAGGTACCCAGTAGTAGTGGAGATTGGGGGCAGTATTCTCAAAGGCCTTCACTCTCCCAGAGAAGAAAAAGAAGGCAAAGATCCCTGTGAAAGAAATACCACAGAAAACACTTCGATTTGATAAATCAATATCAAATAGATGCTATTTATGACATAATGCATTAATGACTATGTAAGCACATTCAGTTCCTTTTATCTACACCTGTATACAGTAAAAACACAAGATCACCACTGATCAAATTTAAAGAAGCACAATATAGGACATGCAGAGTTTGAGAGGCATATTTTTGCATCAAAGCCCTTTTACTCACTGTATTTATCACACACACATGCTCAGTGTTACAGTGATTGACTGAGAACAAGATCATAAGTTTAAACTGTAATTTTCTTGTTTTGAACACTCATTTGCTCATCAGCGTGTTTCTAAAATACTGCACATGTTCAATAACAAAAAAAATTCACGCATGGAAATGAGGGTGAAATAAACTGACTCACCCACAAGCCCAACAATGAGCAGTTTGCCCAAAAACAGGAGGAAATCTGTCACTTTGTCCAAGACAGCCACCCTGGAGGATTAAAGAATCATTTACTCTGTGGGGAAAAAAAAGTGCATTTGTGCCAACACCATGTAAAAACGCCACAAACGCTCACCTGATCATGTTCCTCATGAGGAGTAAGAAGGCATCTCTGGCAGAAGTGCAAAAGTTTTTGCCATAAATCGCCACCTAGATGCCAAATACACTCATTACATTCAAGTACTACACTACAAATACAACTTTTCTAATAAAATGATGGACTGAGTACTGTGAAATAAATAAAACCACACACCATGATGTAGGCGTTTCTGTTCAGGAACTTGATGAATTTCTCCAGACACCAGAAGCAGCACTTCAGACAGCACAGCAGGAACTTGGTAAACTTATTTTTGGCCCCTGTGAATGAGACCATGATTGACAGGTTAGTGATTAGTTTTCACACATTGGAGACTTGAGTCTTCAAACGCATCACAATGATGCATTAAATGGTAAAAATGTTCACTTTGCTATTTTTCATTTTATTAATTAAACAAACTAAAATAAATACGGAGCAAAAACTAATATTCTGACATTCAGAGGACTGTATGCTCTGTATGGTATACAAACTATGGATAGTAGCCTTGGGCAGACGTTTGAGTGTAGTCAGAAACTGTATGAGACCTTTCAGCTTGTGATCCAGATACTCCAGCAAAACTCTGATGATTTGAATGATTGAGAGGATGAGGGAACCGAACGCCAGAGTCCCTGTGTGATACCTAAAAACAAGATACAGGCATCTCTCAGGCAAAGTACATGTGCTTGATGTCCTGTGAGACAATCTGATGATGGAACACAATCCTCTGTTATAAAAAGAAAAACAAAAATCAACAAATGTGAGATGTTCGTCTACACACGCACACACACCTGAGAGATCTCCCCAGGGCAGAAAATACGGGGAAGGCGGGCATGTCGTCGGGCTTGACGAAGGCCCAGTAGTATGAGGCAAAGGCCCCGGCCAAGGTCATCTGTCCCAGAGCCGTGACGAAGTTGGCACACCAAAAGAAGAGGAAGACGTTGTAGAACTGCAGGCCAATCAGGTATTTGTGGTAAACAGTCTCTCCACCATAGAAGGCAAAAAGGCACTCGGAGTCAGGACACTGAGTCTTCATGGGAGTGGTCGTGTAGTTCTGAGCACAGATACAGGTTATATAGAGAGATGAGATCTTGCATGAGCACTTTAGAAATCCAGAACATTTATTATTAATGTGTTGGAGCAAACATAAATAAAAGCTGACAGCTTTTAGGATGTCTGTGATTATATTAAAAAAACAAAATCTGCAAGTGAAAATTTAAGGGAATCAGGTTTAAAAAAGAAAATGGATAACTAACAAACAATTATGTTGTCTAAAAATGGTAGTAGTATTGGAAAAGTCTCCAACAGTATTTGACAAAGAAAAAAAGAAAACTTACAGCTGGATCACAGGTTTTTCTTGAGTGCTCGCATGCAGTCTCATTGAAAACTTTGTAGACAGGTTCATTTGAGGTAGACAAGAAGCTGATCAGTGAAGTCAAAGACAACAATGAAAAGGATTTTAAATGACTATAAATCCCAATCTCATTTACACACCACCACCAACGTGACATTACATTCACTTCGGCACTCTTTTGTCCAAAGTGATGTAGATGTTTACAAAATTTGTAGTTACATGTCGTGTTCGAAGTGATGAGCGGCTGAAATAAATACTTTGAAATGAAGAGAATTTTTAATTTATATGATGAAGAAATTGCCACAAGGCTAGAGATCTGGATTCATCTTAACTCTTAAAAGTTAGGTAGAGGGAGTAGTAAAAGTATAATCTTTACTATTAAGATATCTGCATTGCACATTTTTAAAATGAATAAGTCAGGGCTACAATACAAATTGTTGTTTGTCAATTCCTCCTTTTTGTTGCTGATGTGTCTGTGTCACAAAATGTCCTTAACACTGGCTGACCATAATGTGAAAGGATACACAGCAGTAACTGCCCAGTAAGCGATGACCATGGCCAGGAGGAGGAAAGTGAACAGGGGGTAGAAAAGGGAAGACATCACATGTCCGATGGCTCTGAAAACACATCATCATCATCATCATCATCATCATCATCATCATCATCATCATCATTATCATCCCCACCAAGTCAAAGAAAGAAATCTATCATCACTATGTTACATTTCAATTACTTCATCTGTGCCTGTGCCATTAGTCTGACTCTTGAAACCATTATTACGAGTCACGGTAAAGTGATTTTTAAGTCAGACCAATTTAACATCTTAACTTTCATTGATCTGTTTTTCTGTTGCTCCAGTCCTCTCCTCTCTAAGTGCCCATGTCTTTAATGTGAAGTCTGACCTGCTGGCTTCTTTGATGAGAGCAACAGCAATGAGGATTCTCTTCCTGAGGAAGATGAGCAGGAGGATGATGATGACCTCTACAATGGCCAGGATGATCACTAAAGGAAAAGGGTGGCAGAGGCAGAGGTCACATGTGTGTCTACATTCAACATGTCAGAAAACAGGAAGATGCAGATTATGTGCTGTCTACTAACTGAAGGCCAGCCAGGTCTGTCGGATCTGCAGGTAGACTGAGAAGTCTGTCTGGAAGCCCAGTTCCTGTAGAGTCACATTAGCGCCTGGCTCTCCTTTCAGGGCTGCATACTCCATGTAGCAGTGGAAGATACCTGCGGAGCAACACACCATGATACAAACACATGCCTTTTCTTTAAATGGCAACGGTAAGCAACTTGACATCTTAACAACAAAAAAAATGGAAGCAGTGTGCAACAAAACAGAAAAACAAAACACTACCAACACACACAAATATGTATGCATGAAAACAACAGCACTTTGTAGCAGAGATCAGGTGTGTCAGCACAAAACGTGATAAACATACAGGGGGTCTTTTCCAGAAGGCAGGTTCATTAAAAACTCTGTTACTGTGGTAACTTGCTCTGAATGCAGTGGACTGAAACTCCCTTTACTTAACTCCCTCATAAATTATTCTGTCTCCTCCCCTCATGTTGAGCAGGAAGGAGCACTCAGTCCATATTGAGCCTCATGCATTTGCATAGATTTTCACTGGAAAAGATAAAATACATTTCCCCATTGGAAAGTAAGTCATTTGTTCATCATCTTTATTCAGGTTACTTTAAAGTCTTCTATGCACATTATCGTCAGTCTTTGTCTTAAGATCTTTTCAGACATGGAACGCACAACTATGCTGGTTTTAGCTGTCTGTTTAAGAGGTAAAAGTAAAAGCTTTTTGCTTCCCAGACAGGGACGTGACAGTACAATTAAGGATGATACTGCTTATGTACATCATGTTTTAGATCTGTTGCACGAGAAGAAGCAGTCAGAGTGAGACAGAGAACGGCTGTGTCTTATTTTCTGCAGCAGAAACTCTGACGTAAATGCTACCCTGCTTGTTAAGTTACAGTAATCAGCAGAAACTGTTGAGCACAACTCAGATTAAAGTAAAACTGATATGAAAAGTCTATATATTGCATTCACTGCAACAAGTGAATAAAGCACCTGTTTTATGTAAAGTTGCTGCTACATCCCCTGACCTTCAAAGCAAAGTTTTTCCCAGACTGCAGAGTCTGGAAAAAACAGCTCGTCAGTTATCAGCTAACTGCTGAGCCGGGATAAAGCCACCCAAATGAGACTAAAGAAACCAGAGAGCTCCCAACTACGGTTCAGAGGGCTGAAGTTAGAAATGTAGCACCAGAAAACGCTCACCTTAAAATCCGGTCTACAACTACAGTAGCAAAGGTTAATTAGTGAAGGCAGCAACTTTTCTTTTTTGGAAAATCTCAAAAGTTTAAAGTGATGTAGATAAAAAAATATTTTCAAATAAGTAAAAATAAACAACTATCATTTAGAACTTTACAATATACTGAATTTGCAAATGCATGACACTACACTAGTATATATTATATATTGTGTTAGATTAATTAATTAATTAATTAATTAATATGTTGTGGAATTGGGACACAACACAAAATCTAACATGCTTTGTTGACCTGCTGCTGACCTTATGTTACAGATCAGAGTTTGTTAAACCTGCTTTCTGAAACAGGCCCCTGGAGTGCTGAACTACTCTGCGGACAAAAGTGTGACAAAGATACTGACCAAGTCTTGTGCGCTTTGGCCCTTACCATATCCTATGACCAGTATCACCAAGGCAATCATGACCCAGACCATAATCCCTGCCAGGAAGCGCAGGAGGACGATGAAGAGCAGGCTGGTGAGCATAGCGATGACCAGCCCTCTACAGAGAGTTGATGTTGTGACAAGGGAAGGTAAGCACAGAGAGTGAGAGAGCGGTGGAACCAGCTGATGTCTCATTCTCTGCAGACAAACTGAGTGAAAAAGAAGCAAAAAGCAAGTCTATGAATGTAGATGACTGACTTACATGAGGATCCAGTACCAGGACTGTGTGTAATCCTCAAAGATTTTCATGACCACCTGACGGGCTTCAATAACCACGGTGGCATTCCTGTGGAGGGATGGAGAGATTCCTGCGTGTTTGTCTGTGTAAGCACTTTGGAATTCCTCATCAGGCACTATTTGCGTGATCTATTGTGGCACGCAGGGACAGGCCACAACTGTTTTCAAACGGTGACAGAGCTGAGATTTTGTGTCGCAATAAATTCAATGATGCACTCACTTGACTCCATCCACAAGGTCCTTGGCATCTCTCATTTTTCCACTTCCATCATCAAAGTGAGAGTTGTTTCCCACAGTTATCACGCCTCCTTTCTGGCCCAAAGCTGGGAAGCACCTACGTGTGACTGATGGACAGTAGAGGAAACAGCAAATATTTTAAAAAGCGACTGGTCAATTCGATTAGTCAAAGAGAAAATTGATACAATACATTTTTATACTACAGTTTTGGCTGAGGAGAAGATTAGTCTGATAGTTAGACAGGGGTTTAACTCACATGGCTTGCTCGGTGTCAGCATAGCAGGACAGAGACCCAATTTAAGGATTTCTGGTATCCCCTGAAACAGAAAAACACCAAAACACATAAGATGGCGTGTGGAAAACACTGGACAATCAAAATGACTGTCACCCAGGAGGCCTGAATTCAGGCTATTCAAACTCACCATTGTGTTGGTCACACCTTCCTTGCAGAATTGCTTGTAGTAGTCAAAGTCATTTTTGTTGCTGTAGGCTTTAACTAAAGTCATGAACTTTTCGGGGCACTTCTCCACACACATCTAAAGGAGGAAGCGACGTTTACATCAGTTACATCGCATGAAGGGAAATGTTTTTTAGATACAAAATGGGGCACGGAGAGGCCAAAACAAATTCATTTGAACAAAAATGTTGAGCAAAAGAAGAAGCTTCATATATATGTATGTTGAGTTGCCAGGCGTGTCTGCCCGGAGAGAAAAGTCATCTGACTACATACAGACAGACATACATATGTGTTTATATATGTCCATGGACATTTTTCTCCCACAGAGCAAGCGAGAAACATTTAAATAAACAGTTGGTACAAAAAAAGGAGGAAGTAGTTTTACATCACCATACAAGAATACATGATAAGAGGAGAGTGTTTACACCTGCGTGGTTGGACACTGGAACTCCAGCAGCACCATGGGGCTCGCACACTTCATGATGTTGAAGTAGAACAGCAGCCGCTTGTTTCTGTTTAAACACGTGTGAAATACTTCAAAACACTTAAAAACAAAGAGAATGAGGTGTTAAATGTATGTATGTGTATTTGAACACCCTCATCGAAATATCTATCCAGCTGCAGCACATTTAATGGAAATGAATGACCCATCCATGTTATAGGAATTCAGATGGTTTGTCATGAATTCAGGAGATTTAGAGAGGGTGCTGCTCACGAGAGAATTATTTATGCTCTCTTTAGTTTCTCCTGTGCTATCTGAAAACAAGGATGACAATAATGTTTTATATAGTTGGTATCCATGGTGATTTATCAGCCACATTATTCAGCAATGGTCTGTATTTTAAGAAAAGTAGAAAGAGCCTCATTGGGACCAGACAGCCGGTGAATCAGGTGTGTTGTACTGGTGAAGAATCATGTGAGGTGTGTTTGTTTTAATGTATTGAAGGTCACAATGGTCTGCACCATGCTGCATATGTTCGTACTCAGGGTAAGAAGAAAATGTGCAGCGCAGAAAGAGCGACGATTGTAATTATAATCTATATTTGAAAGTAACTCACTCAAGTGGGGTGCCAGCCTGTCCACAGAACTGGCCTTTGCTGTCTGTGGGATAGATCACCTTCCTGGGGTCACCCTGGGACCAGGCTGGAAGCACAGAAATAGAAAGTAAAAGTTAGGAGAGGCTTTTCCTGTATTTCAGTGGGTCAGTTATAGACTGTATTGTTATGGGTAAAACCAAACTGCAGTGCTGCTTCCTTACCGAGTATTCCCACTGCAATATAACCCAGTATGGCAAGAATGAAGAGGATGCAGCACACGATGTCTGTGCAGCCCCTTGAATAGAGACAGCAGAGTTTGAGGTGTTGAAAGAAACTCACTTACATTAAGCAAAAACCAAAAGTAACACCCAGTGTCTATCTCACCTGTTCTGGATCGGGCCTTTGAAGGTCGGGTCATACTTCCTTGGCTCACCTACGTAAAAAAATAAAGAGAAAAGACCATTTATTGTTCAGTGGGTTGTTAGCATCTTGACTACTGAAAGCTTGGCTTGGTGAGAGGTCCTCTGGTGTACATGCAACATAGCATGAAAAACACCTTGGACCCAGAGTGACTTTAAAAAAGGGGTGTTGATTTAATGTTACGGCAGAATTTGCACGCCCCCTCCCCACCCCCTTCCTCCTATTCTGCTGTCAGATGACGTTTCCCTCCAGGCAGACACGCCTGGCAACCCGACAAATTCCTCCCTAGTGACTAAGCAAGAGCAAACCCATGTGAAAGACATGAGTCACATAATATGCACAGCCACTAGAGGGAGGACTGCGGAATTTATTGTGGTACATTTACGTTGAAAAGACATGTTACTTTCATCACACTTTTTGAAAGGTAAAATTTTAATTTAATGCTGAAGTCACTCTTCAAACCAAGAAAGTGCTCCCAATAAAGTGGTAATTGGTTGTGATAATGATAAAAAAAAGACTTCTTCCAAATGGACTATTGGAAGCAAAGTTTCCTCTCTGAACACATTTATTTAATAATCCCAATGCATCCATGAAGTTGAAACACTGCTACAAGGTTTTATGATCAGGTCTGCTGTGCATTAATGTCATTTTAGATTCAGAGTAATTAACTCATGTTCTGTGGGCTCTGAATCACTGTGGTAGGCTCAGGCACATATCAAAGTCTGCTGCAGGTCATCAGTGGTCAGTATGTCAGGAGCCCAAGGCACGGCGTCCATTAGCAAATTCATCTTGCTTTTATCAGGGAGCAGTAGCTTCACTTAGCAGGTCAGCGCTCTCCAGGAGAGAAATAAGAAAGCAGTGGGCCAAGTCATTACTGAAGAGCGAATAAAAAGCATAAATCAAAAGTCACAGATGAGCAGGCTGCACACTCATCCTAATGCAACAATACTGGTTTTAAATCCACAATCACCAAATGACTATTCAAAGGACTGACATCACCACAGTGTGTATGTGTACACATGAAGCACCAGATTGACACCTTAAGGTCTAGACAGAGGAGTATAGGGTATGTCCCGTGGCGTCGTTACATATTAAATATGTATGTGGTCTGGAGGAAAACGCTGTGGCAAGCATTTACCACCCAGACTCTGCTTCCTGTTAGAAAGAGCATGGGTATTGTGTTTCATATGCACAGCATGGTGGTAGCACACTGAGGCACTCTTATTGACAAGTTAACATACAAGTTTAATAGTTTCCAAAAGAACTGACAAAGAAAAGTGAGTGAACTTTGCAGCAGCAGGAAGTGACAGGTTTAATGAAACTGATTCAGTTTGTGGAGAAACACCTCTTCTCTTCCAGTGATTGTCCACACACAGCCCAGTAAAACACTGATAAAAAGAGCTCCCTGCTCGCACACACCTGTATAATCAGCAGTGCTGCCAGCAGTAGCAAGTCCCACGCACACAAACACACACACCCATTCTTCCCTCACAATGTTGACATGCTGATACTGCTGCTCCAGTTTCACTCACAAAACAATTTCCCCACATCATGATACAGATTCACGTTTAAAGCCGTAAGAAAGGGAACTACTCAAGATGAACTAATGGTAATGTTACTTAGGTGAACACACAATAAAAGAAACTATAAATCAATAAAGAAACAATATTAAAAAAACAGTTACCATGCTTTCCAAAATATTCTCCTTCCTCAGGCATGCTGAAAGTCCTTTCTGGGCCACAAGTTGAAATGCACAGAGACACCTTTTACTCTCTCTCTGCAGCCACCTTACGCGGTTGACTTCTTCCTCCGTCTCTGCTGGTATAAATGAGCGAGAGCAGGAGAGACACAGGTATTGTGGAGGGTGAAACCAGTTCAACCTGTCCCTGAATAGCTGTGAGCTCGAGCAGCCAGCAGAGCTCCACCTCACTTCAGACTTCCCCTCTGTGTTTATCCTGAAACAACTGCTGCTCTCCAATCTGAGCCCCACCTGTGTATCTCCCTCAGTCCCCTCCCACGTCCAAAAGAACTCTTTCTGTCTGTTTTTTTCCCACTTTAGCTTCTGTCTCAAAAAAAAGACATTTGAATGGGAAAATGAACTGTAATCTACAGGAGGGCTGGGAGTGACAAGGAAGAAGAGTGAGCGTGGGGAGGAGAGGGTGCGGACTATTATTGTATATGAGGAGAAACACTAAAGTGAAGCTGCTTACATGTGATCAAAAACGTGTTTGGAGAAAACAAGGAGGAAACCTGCTGCTCTATCCCCTCCAGTGGTGTTTTGTGGAGCTACAGTGGGGGAGGAATAATCAGATTCAGGTGTGCATGTTGGGCTGCATCACCTACTAAATGAAACGTTCACAAATCTATATTTGTTTCTTCTGTACACTTCCCAATAAACTGGCTTTTAGAGCAGCTCGAGCAGGATCCACCCATATTTCCTCCACTAAATGTGTTTTCTCCCATCTTGTGGAAACATGGCAGTATTGCAGTAAGACCTAATGAGATTAAACACAAATCTCTTTAGCTTTTTTCCACTTTCCCTCTTGGTGTTTTCTTGCGCTCAACTTTTTGGATAACTTTGTGTTCTGTATTTAACAGCCAAAGGCAATCAGAGTATGTAGAATGAATTCACAATTTTAACAAAGCAGCCACAGACGAACTAAATGCCGCAAATGTTTTTTACAGATGCTGGCAGAAAATTCATCTGGAGTGAATGAAAGTTTCCATTCTGCTCTTGTTTTGTAGCCAGTGTTACTGCGCATGAGAACTCCCATCAGGAGCCGTGCTGACTCTGAAACAGAGGACTCGTAGTTTCTGTGGAATTGGATTTCTTGGAGGATGACACCAGGCACGATACAAAACAATGTCTTACTTCCATTTATTAACTCTGATAACTGATACCACACATTGAATAGTCATGTGCAATTAACCCTCAACCTTTTCCTCATAGAACTAGTTTGACATGTGGGACAGTGCAGTGAATCACACCAAGGTGAAGTAAAACCCACCGCTCTGGTCCCCAAACAGGTTGAATGAATTATTGGTACATCTTGTGAGTAACAGTTTTTAATCTGTTAAAAGCTCTCCAGGGGGACTAAGTGAATTTCAGCACTGTTTGACCAGACAAGCCCCTGAGCAATCACTAAAAACATTAAAAAAGTACAAATGACATTTGTCAAATATGTGAGAGCTTTAATTTAATTATGAAATGCCAGTGTCTTTACAATGGCATCCATTTAGAGAGAAACAATCTGCATTCTGCTGTGCACCTCTGCGTGAGAGACAAAATGAAAACAGGTCACGGAGCATTGCGCCCACCCCCGAACATGTTGTGGTTCCCACTGGGTGTTGCGCAAAAATGGCTCTTTCAATGGTAAAGGTTGCTGACCCCTGCCTTTGGGTGTCTTCCTCCAATTCACTGTTTACTCTTCATCTTCCAGCTTAATTTCCTGCCACTTCACATTCTCGATCTGCAAAAAATTTGGCAGGCCCTTTTCAGGAAGGACGTTTTAATGCAATAAGAAAAACACAGGTGGAGCTGATAATGCTACGCACGACCTTTGTGGCAATTAGTAATGTTATTTGTCACAACTGTGTTTGACAGGACACTTTACCAGTTACCTTTAACTATTGCCACTGATGAACTCAAACACATCCCGTTATGCATTAGCATGACAATACATGTTTTTTTAAAGTTCCTGATAACTAAGATAAAAAAGAAAAAACGTGTTAGAAGTCCAATGGCTCGGTCAACAACAGTTGTAATAACATGGGCAGACAATACAGTAGGAGTGCTGTATTACCATGTAGAGGTTACAGCTCCCAACCCGCCTGCCCATCTCACATATCTTTCATTACAGTGTGAGGGTGTGGACTCCAAGATCAGACCTATTCAAAAAGGAAGCAACATCCTAATCACACACTAGTCTACAAACATTTCTGAGTTTCTTAAAAAGTTGACCATTGCACAATCCAGGAAACACAGAACAGTGTTTTATCTAAACTTGATCTCTAAATGCCTCTTTTGCATAATCTCCGGCACCTTTGAAATGTGCCGTCTCTTGGGGCACTACCGACCTAAAAACAGCTCCCACCTATCTTGAACTCACCACACTGACCCCTTAACTCTGTCGCTACACTCTGTGCAGCTATTTCCTTCAGACACAGATGACGGAAAGCGAAACTTAGAACATACACATATGGTATAAGAATAGACATAATAGAAATTAAAAGGCTATTTATTGATACACATGGGAAAACAGGAAGCTGTTTTCTAGACTAAATATTCTTTTTACATGACATCACTTCCTAAATACATCCTGGCTATAGTAGAGGAAACTTTTCAAGGAAGATTTCAGGAAAATAATTACAGCTGTTAAAGCGACAAAAGTAGAGAGTACTTACGGTGCTCCTGCTTCCACATCCAAACTAATCTGTATCTCTTTCCCTACAAAACTCATTTTCCCCGACCTTAATAACCAGCCAGTCTCACATTGCTCTGAGCGGGCCTTTTCATTTCATACTGTAGGCAAGTTAGCAGAACGGCTAGACAGTTAGCAGTTGCATGATCTCACTGTGGCTTGTTAGGGTGTGATAAAGCATGTTTTTTTTAAATGAGTGGCTGCAGTGACAGAGATGGTTTTGGCATTTTGTTAGTGGTATTTACACAGGAAGTGAACTGATAAACAAATGATACTGAACAAAAGTCTGATGACTCTTAAGCTCAAACTTTGAGAGACTGCACTGACATTAAAGGGAGGTCTGAGAAGCTCAGCGTCAGGTTTCAAACCACGCTCCTATATATGGCTTATAATTACACCTAATCTGCACCAGGGCACGGCCGCCTCGCTGCCATGAATCCTGTCATTGAGGTTTCTTCGTATGGCTCAGCCTGAAATTACTCCAACATGGGAAACGGATCCTACAGTGCGTCCCTGTGGCACGTTTAGGCTGTCTTCTTTTTCAGACGTCTCACAATACTTTGAGAAATATCTCCGTGCACGCTGCGCTAAAAGTTACAAGACGCTGTCACTTTTTAAGTCACAACCATCTTCTGGCAACTTAAAAAAACGCCACATACATCCCTCCTCTTTTTGTCTAAATTTGTCCACTTATTTCAACTGTCCCAATCCTTGTCCTTAAAAACCAAGACAGACAAACCCCTGCCTTCAGTGAGGGGTTGGTTATGTGAGACAATTAGCCATCATGCAGTGGGCGGTGTAGAAATGGGTTTGTGCTGAGAGGCTCTGTGTTAAAACCACATCACAAGAGACAAGAAGTGGCTCGTATTGTGTGTTTTTTTTTTCACTCCTGCGCGTCCCCATCCTGCAAAAGCGTAACACGCTCGACATGTTGGCTCAGGAGAGTATGAATTATGGAAATTTAGAAGGAAAAGAAAATATCCTTATTTATTTATCGCTCAGTTTCTCTCTGTGAAATGCACTTCCCCTGCAAGAAATATGTGTATACACACAGCGGGCACACAAACAGGGTGTGTCACTGTTCAAAACCATTTATGAGGGATAAGCAGGGCATCATTACCACACACACACACACACACACACACACACACACACACACAGAAAACTCCAGTGTGGCAATCTGGGAGACACATTGCGTGCAACAATACAGACATGTTGAAATCTTATTAAAAACTGAGCATTGCTTTCCTTCTTCTATGAGACTGCCAAGAGAGGCTCCTGCTGGACAAATGCTGGAGGTATTTTCTAATAAGCTCTATACATAGCTGCTGCCTGCCATACCAGTCTGAGGAATGTGGCAGCAACTGCACGACAGCAGATAAAGTGGGACAGTGTTTTCTCACATTAAACCAGGCAGACTGCTGAGCTGCTGCGGAGTGTTAATGGGCTTTTGTCTGTAGGTGAACACTGTTTTTAATTGCAGGCTCATTTTTTTAAAGATAGTGTGAGTTCACAAAGAGAGAGAGAGAAAGGGGTGCTGTATAACTTGAGACAACACAGAGTGGCAGGAAGCTGGAAATGTCAATAAAAACTACTTCAAGAAGTATTTGCGCGACGACGGAGAGTAACCGCAGAGTCAATGCGCCAAAACAAAACAAGCTAACCTGGTGAGAGAAGTGCTGCCATCCCGGGACAAAAACATGAAGTGAAACATACCATATTTCGGTTTCTCCTCCAGCTCCATGGTTTAGGGAGAATTTCTTCAAAGCCGAGAGGGGTTTAAAGGCGACGGCTACAGCATGTTTCCAGCCTGGAGCGAGGTGAGAGAGCGGCGCTTCTGTCACTATTTGGAAGAAGTCCGCTCCGAAATCCCGACTGCGTCCTGCTCACATTTAAAGGGAGAGTGCTCGGAGGAGAGGGCTCGGCCAATGGGAAGGCAGGATGCTGTAACTGACAGGGGTGTAAGCCAATCACAGAGCGGGAGGCGGGAGCTGGGCGTCCTGCCTGAGTACCGTTAAGTGTCCAATGAGGTGTTATGAATATCCAATAAACGGTGGCAGCGCATCAGATATAATTGATATAAATAATTAGGCTAATTAAAAAAAAAAAAATCGAGGTGTGGGTCGCTTTTGTTTGTCCATCATTACTGTGAAAATGCGTCCTCGCCACCCGGGAGAGCAGCAGATCAATGGCATGGCAAAACTGTTATCGGCCTCAGGAAATTCAAGATAACATTAATTATAAAAAGCAATCTATTCATTCATAATTCAACCTACAGGCCTAACATTGCCTGGTATGACTCTGCACTGTGAGTCACGGCAGCTGCTGGCAGGCTGCAGGGTGGAGGAGGTATTGGGATCAAAACAAAGGGGAAAAAACTAAATACCATGATACAGAAATACTCCAGTACAAGTCATGATGCAGAAATGGTATATGCAAAATGTACATATTTTAAAAATACACACTGTTGGAAATGTGGGATCCTGTGTTTTTGAAGCTTGACCCATATTTGAGATCAGTCAGGGTATCTCTGTTTTCTCTTTAAAATCTCTCTCTTGCTTCTTCTCAGACTTTATGGAAGTGAAAAACTAAAACAACTGATCACTGAAGTTCCTCTTGAACATGTAAGCTTCAAGTTGTGTCTGGTAGAGATGGAGCTAATTTTAACGTAGCATTGGACAGAGTAAAGTATCGTGTTGTACGAGCTGGCCATATGTTAGATTGTTTGTGTACAGTAACCACCACTGTCAAATAACTACAGTGAAGTAAAGTGTGTTTCAGTGATTGTCATTCACGTGGTGTGATCTAAAGTGTGAAATGTGTGTGCAGGTTTCAGTCTGAATTTGTCAGACTTGCTCAAAAGGCAGTCGTGCTGACATTGGTTGTGAATGGTCAGATATAAGCAGTACATAATACAAGCCAATGAGCAAAGAAATATTCTATTCCAGTCATGTCATTGTCAAAATCCAACCATACTCCATTACAGGCAAAAGTCTTCAATTATAAATTGGATTTAACAAAACTTTTTAAAAATATTTATGTATAAAATAAAAGCATCTACTATGCAAGCAAAAATGTTCTTTATCTGAGTTAAAGGATTATAAATATTACAATATATTTGTATTAGTTGTATTGCACTACTGATACAGTTATATGTTGGAATGATTTTGAATAATACTGTAGCTAGTCATGGAGCCAACTAGCTTCTTTATGTACTGTTGGATAATTCAATTCACTGTATAACAACACATCTCATTTTACATGCTCATAGGTTTCTAGAATCTTTAATCTGCCAAGCTGGTCATAACTGAGCTGTGTGGGAAATATGTTGTGATTTAACAGCTGAACTGGTTACATAGAAGCAGTTCATCAAAGGTTCTAACAGTTTACAGTAAATCTTACTGAGTGTCACATGAAAAGAATTTAATGTGGGAGAGCTGGACAGATAGCACAGTGTGTGTGTGTGGGTGGGTGTGAGTGGTTATGTGTAGTATGTGTAGTGGCTGTACTTTTCCTTAATGATGTGACAGCCGAATAGCTCCCACAGGTTTTGTTTTTCATTCACGCTAAGATAGATGGGAATCATCAGAGACAGTTCATTTCTTCTCATTCTTGTCTACACTATAAAATAGATTTGTATCCACAAATTGTGGCTGCAGTAAACATATTATTCTTCTTCCACAATCAAACCATGATGGAGGTTTATTTTATTTGAGTGCATTAGAGAGGTCACATCACTACTGACCCATCACTCCGCTGCATGGACACAACTTGTTCCAGGCATCAGTAGGTGCCAAAACAACTTACTAATTATAAATAAGATATTTACAGTTTAAGCTACACACTGTTTTTTAACATGCATCTAATATAAATCTTCTTCCAAACTCTGCACACTGTGGTGAAATACTGTATAAAGACATGTATCAGATGGTGGGCAAAACATCATACACATGCATATACAGTACAAAACCACAAATTCCATGTAAATCCACTTAATATTCATTTATTTCCACAGTTTTACAGAAATACATGACTGTAGAAAGGCATTGTGTGTTGTTGGTCAATGTTGCTTTACATATTTATGTATGTGTGTGTGTGTGTGTGTGTGTGTGTGTGTATTTATACAACACACACGCACACAAAATCAAATCCCATTTATGTGTACGCATACTTAAAAAAGCTGATGTTTTAAAGCTGAAGATTCTGATTGTTCTTGGTGCTGTCATGTTGCATGTATTGTACTGAAAGATCTAGGTGGCATCCTGCAGTCACTAATTTTGGTTGGAAAAAAAGACTTGTGCTTGACTGGCTCTGTGCAGGTCCATCCAACAAGTTCAGGGTGTCATTTATATTCATTCAGGCTATAATCAAAGTGGAAAAAGTGTTGCAGACAAACATACTAGCATGGGAACAATCGCAGTAGTTGTTTCTCTTGTCACCCCTCACTGGGATTGGGATGCTTTTATTTATTTCTGGGAAATGAAACATGAATACAGTCACGCTCCTCCAACATCCACGCCTCCGATAACGAGCCAATCAGAGCCGCCCGAAGTAGCAGGAGTAGAGTGTCCTCTGACGGCAGCCATCTTTCATGACGGGTGACCACAAACAAAGACTTCACACAAATTTCTGTACCCCATTCTCAGATGTTATACGGCCCGCCTTCACACAGACAAAGCTGTTTTCCGCAAGAGTGTGACCACGGATTCATCTCTGCCACGTAGTTCAGTGAGGTCGCCCTGCGTGATGACGTCACGTGGTGTTTTGACGTGCTGCGCTGGCTACCTGAGAGCCAGAAAAGGGAATTAGGACAGGAGCTGTTGTCCTCCTTTAACACAGGTAAATATCCTCGTACTTCCTCCACCTTGGCTTATGAGCACATATAGCTCATTGTTCTTACAGTCAGTAGACATTTTCTTGATGTGAAGACACAGGCTGTGCGTCGTTAGCTAGCGCTGTTAGCATGTTGTTGTAGAGGAGTTACTTGAGGCCACACAGGTTAGCTCAGTTAGCTCAGCTGCATGGATGTTTGGACTGTTTCGGGGCGTTTTTTTGTAGATATATCAATGAACAGGCAGACATAGATCAAGGAGATTGAAAACAGTGGTCGGTAACATTACACTGTATTTTCTGACATGTAGATATTATTGCTCATGCACAGCTGTCAACCCTGTATTCAGCAGTATGTATGAAAATGTATTGATACAAGAGCAAATCGACCATTTCTGTTTGATGCCATTAATTCTCTTTTCAGACAGACAGTTTAGTACATTGTTGACTGTATCATAATAAACTGCACGAGTTACTCGTTTAATGAAGGTTTGATGTTTCTCAACTTTGTTTAAATTTGTTGTCCTTGTTTTTAGCTGTATCTTTATCTCTGTGTAACATTGAAAGCAGAGGAAAACAGAATCAAATGTCATCTCTGCCCACATGGCATGGAAAATTGCATTGAACAATTCTAATTTGCTAAGTATTATTTTTAAGTAGAAGAAAAAGATTTGTGGTTGACTAGAGACTGTCTAGAGTATCTGTCAGTCACACCATACAGCAAATCATACTGGGTGTGATCACAGTAAAATAGACAGTAAATGTTTATTTTTTTAGACCTATCTTCATCATGGCATTGAGAAGCGCTGTGTGCCGTCTGCTGGTCCATCCTCGGACATCTGCCATCATATCAGCATCCAGAGCACAGGGAACTGCAGCAGCTGCCAGACAGGGTGAGGACTGTGACCTCGGGTCACACAGATTGCTTAAAAAGACGGTTTGGTACCCACAGTTTCATCTCTTCATGCAGATTGTCTCAGTGTCATCTGTAGAAGTTTAGGGCATCCACATTCATCCACAGGGAGACTCGTGGCAGCATTCAATTTGAAGCTATGTTTGAGTTGGTGCAGTCTGTAATTTGAAAATTATAGTGTTGTAAACGATTATTTTAAAAAACTGTATCTAAATTTATCTTAGACAGTAGACAATATGATATAATTATACCAATTACACCATTACATTTGTATTTTTCTTCACTATTTTAGAATTTCAGGAAAACCCTGTTCTGTCTTCTTGCTTTGCTTTTTTTCCCTTTTAAAATATCACAGATTAATTCCTTACTTTTCTTACACAATATTTATTATTTTCCTGGTTTGAATTTTCCACAGATGCAGAGAGGGTGGAGCAGAAATCTAAAGCACGTAAGTGTTAAAAGCTTCTATTTTCACAACTGTATGTCAGAGATTATGCTTGGGATTTGAATCTTTCAAAAAGTGTTTTGAACTCTGTTTTGTTATTTTTGCTGTTCTTCCCTTTAATAACAGCTAAGGTCCAGTTTAACTGGCTTGATGCCTTGGACCTGGACGGCCAGCTGACGGAGGACGAGATCATGATCAGAGATTCCTTCCGCACCTACTGCCAAGAGAAACTCATGCCTCGTATCCTTCTGGCAAACAGAAACGAAGGTGAGACTTTTATTCATGAATTGATTTTTCATGCAGCTTTGTCAGTTTGACATATTCTTAGCTAAAGTGAAGAAATGTAAGTCCTGTCACTGATCCTCATGTGACAACTGGTTGTGTCATTTTTTTTCAGTCTTTCACAGAGAAATTGTGTCAGAGATGGGAGAGATGGGTGTCCTCGGCCCAACTATTAAAGGTGAGTCTGAATTTATTGCATGTATGTTACAGAGGTAGTCCCACATACAGTATATACCCTTACATTTTTTTCATCATAGATGTGTGTTCATTGTATCACTAAGGTCTCATCATACTGCTAGTAATATTTCTTACATAAGTGACTGTTTAAAATGGACTTTGGCTTTTTGCTCAGTGGCCCTGTGTGTTTACTTTTGAGAAGGTTGTACTAAAATTCAGAGTCTTTTAGGCCATTAAGCCCTTCATTTATTTCCCAACTTTCATTTCATGTAATGCTTTACAGTAAATTTATATGATAAAAGTCAACCTCCAATGTTTGACATAAAGGTTATGGCTGCGCTGGGACAAGCTATGTGGCCTACGGTTTGATCGCCAGGGAGGTAGAGAGAGTGGACAGCGGCTATCGCTCAGTCATGAGTGTGCAGTCGTCACTGGTCATGCACCCCATCTATGCCTATGGCACAGAGGAGCAGAAGGAGAAGTACCTCCCCAAGCTAGGTAAGAAGAGAAAACAACAACACTTTACTTATCATCAGTCTGTTATCAGCAGGTTTATCTGTTAACAATAGATGAGTGATAATTCACCTGTTGTCACATATAAATGTAAAATGATGAGTGACGGAGCTCTTGGTTTATTCCTCTCTGTCACTGCCAGCTCGTGGAGAGATTCTTGGTTGCTTCGGCTTGACGGAGCCCAACCATGGCAGTGACCCCAGCGGCATGGAAACCAGAGCTAAGTACAATCCATCCAGTCGGACATACACTCTGACTGGCTCAAAGACCTGGTGAGTAATGGAGATGTGGATATTTGCATAGCTGGGAATCAATAAATAACATCTCTCAATGTTGTGGAATTCAAATTTCTCTCCAGTATGAAGACATAAAGTCAGTAGAATTCTTTAATTATTACATTACGTTAACCACTCTGATTAAATGAGTGCCTTTTTTATTATTACTGTATTAAGTATATGTTTCCAGGGCCTTGAGAAAAGGCATGCAGGATGCTAAATTAAGATGTTTATTGCACATGAAGATGTGGGTGCCCACATTATTTTTAGCCCAGCAGGACTATTTCAAGGCACTGTGTAACAGGATCATTAAACACAACAGTGTGGTGTGTCTGTGTGTAGCTGTTTTCTTTTACTGACTTGTTTTTATGTTTTGTTTGATTTTGTTTTAGTTTTGTTTCAGTGTATTAGTGGCCCTGCATGTCATTAGTCGTCCACATGGTGGAGCTCTTCACAGTTTAAATGTTGATTGAAATTCAGTGAGACCTTGTCTTTTTTCCAGGGTTTATAAGGGTCACAATTGATGAAACAAGGATTGTACTTTTTTATTTTGATCAGTATACTCACAAATGAATTATTCCATTATGCTGTAGGTCCAAGACAAAAGTAATATGAGAGGCAATATTGCACATTATCTATAGTAGATTAATACTGTTTCATTTCTCCGTTTCAATGTGTATTGTCAAACTATAGAAAAAAAGAAAAAAGAAATTAAGTCTACCTGTACACACACAAAAACATCTCCCTAACATTCCCTTCGCTTCCATCTTCAGGATCACCAACTCCCCAGTGGCAGACATCGCGGTAGTCTGGGCCAAATGTGATGATGGGAAGGTCCGCGGCTTCATCCTGGAGCGTGGCATGAAGGGCCTGTCAACACCAAAGATTGAGGGGAAGTTCTCCCTGAGAGCCTCCGCCACTGGCATGATCCTCATGGACGAGGTGGAGGTTCCTGAGGAGAACCTCCTGCCTAAAGCCACCGGCCTCGGGGTGAGTGCACTGAAACCACGAACACCCTAAAAGTTTTCATTTGTTTGTGTGTATACCTTTCCATTGTTCTCATAGGGGTTCAGGATGATGTGTTTTACATTTAAAACCCTTCAGGATCTAGTGGACACAGCAGTAATTGCTCCTCATGCTCCCTTTTGCTCCTTGCAGGGTCCTTTTGGCTGCTTGAACAACGCTCGTTATGGCATTGCATGGGGTGCTCTGGGTGCTGCTGAGTTCTGTTTCCATGCAGCCAGACAGTACACGCTTGACAGGTCAGTTATCTGTAAAATGTCAAGTCTTCTGGTCGTACATGGTTTGTTTTTGTGTTCTTCAAGATTTGAGATTTGTTTTGTCATGTACGCAATAATTACAAAAAAACTGGCAATGAAATTCTTAAATCTCAAATTTTAATCTAAATTGAAATCAAATAGAAAAATGGTTCAGACTCTCTTTGCACTGGGTCATTATAATGCAGTGGTTAATTTTTAGGTTTTAATAGGTTCTAAACAAAATGTACACATCTTTATTTTATGTTGTGTTTTCTGATGTTTTTTTCTGATTTGTTGTCTGCACCAGAATCCAGTTTGGCGTGCCGTTGGCAAGGAATCAGCTGATGCAGAAGAAAATGGCCGACATGTTGACAGAGATCACCATCGGCCTGCAGTCCTGCCTGCGGCTGGGAAGACTTATTGATGAGAAAAAGTAAAGACGACTTGATCCTCTGACTGAAGTGTTTTAGATGGGATGATATCAGCATGTTTCTCGAGTGGCTCATCCATCAAACTGACAGTCACTCTGACCTCTTTCTGTCAGGTTGAAAAAGGAAGCTTCCCTTTTGGTTTTCAGCAGTGTTCTTGACAAAATTCCTTTTCTGTAGATGTTGAAATATTTCAGGCTGGACTAAAGTGGCCATGAGCAATAATCATGACTAAAATAAACATGGTGTTTTCTTAACAGAGCCGCCCCAGAGATGATATCCATGTTGAAGAGGAACAGCTGCGGTAAAGCCCTCGACATCGCCAGGCAGGCCAGGGACATGCTGGGAGGAAACGGCATTGCAGATGAGTATCACATCATCCGCCACGTCATGAACCTGGAGTCTGTCAACACATATGAAGGTGAGAAGGACGAGGAGGTTCTTGAGAAATGCACGCACACGCCTGAGGTGGAGCGATCCCAGTGTGTTGTAGTCCAGTTTATCACCTATTCACTATGTTTGATATCGGTTGTCTCCTCCTGCAGGTACTCATGACATCCACGCTCTGATCCTGGGCAGAGCCATCACAGGACTGCAGTCCTTCACTGTGGGAAAATAGTTACTGCTGCCCAACAACAGTAACCCAACCAACAGAAATGTCTGAAATGTACCTGCACGAGTTTTCACATTTTTTTGACAAATTCTAATCTGTATATTGTTTGTAGAATATATATTTGAGAGTTTTATTTGGAGAAAAAGAGCAAGTCATTTAAGTCTGTCTTTGAATGTGTGTGTGGTCTGTTTGTGGAATGTAATTGATTCAGAAGTTAAAAGGGCTATTTTTCTACTCTCAACTACAACATTATCAAATTTCTGTCTGTACAGAAATAATTAAAAACCACTATACTTATGGACTTTACTGTAGTGAAGTACTAGCACTTCTGAATGAGGTTGAGATCCAGATTTGCTGGTGGTTAACAATGTAATTTCCATTGATACTGTAATTATCAAACAAAGCATAAATTGACATAACTGGTTTGGAATTATCTGTGCAGCTTTTTTCATTTTTCATTTTATCCAATATGCAGTCCCGTACAGTTGGTGTAATCTTACAAGTTGCGATTGTTTTGTACACCATGGTGATTGCTTGGTAGCATTAAACTCTCACTAAGATGTCATAACATTGCACGGTTTGCCAGAAATGGTGTGTGAGTGAGTGTTGAGCTTTAATGAATAAAAGGCATTTAAGTATTCCAAATGGGAATCAAGTATGTTTTTGATTAGGTTTGTCTGCTGTTACTTCATTCTCAGAGCATCGGGCTGAAAATGTCCTCATTCTCAATGTAAGGAGAAGCAGATTAATGTGAGATTTTATTTTATTTCTCATCACTCGATATAAAGTCATGACTGTAAAACTGTACCACTGATTCTTCAAATAAACTGTTGCTGAAAAGATAAAGAGATGAATCAGATAGCTTTAAGTTAGATGTGAAGTGTAAAGTTGTGGAGATATTTTTAGTCAATTAATGGAAGAAGTTCTCATGCACAACAATGGAAAAAGTACTCCAGTACAAGTTCAGTTCAAGAGCAGATCAGTAAAATGTTCATGGAGTACAAATGCTAAAGAAACACTAAAGAAGTACTCATTGTAGAAAACATAACCACATACAGTTATTCCCCTGACAATGATTAGTGGGCAAAGGAGGAAATAATAAAAAGTGAATTCTGCTACGTGTTCTCATATAATATCATATAATTATACCTTTGCTGATAACAGAGGTATCTGATAACTGGCAGGGCACAGCTGTTTGTAGCAATGACCTTGTTTTTTCCATTCAGCTGACTCCTCGGGACTTTGCTTACTCTTTGGAGGTATTTGGCTGTGGCCGACTTGCTTGCGGCTTCCACAAGGTTCCCATTTGCCTGCAGGATCCCAAAGTCCTTGTAGCTGTCCCACCTTATTGCCTTAATCTCTGTTCTCTAGCCCCGCTTGTTAATTCATAAAAATATATCCAAGTTCCAGTATAGTATCAGACTTTTGTCTTAAAAGACTCAATTGTCATATTTTCACACAATTTTGGAGAGAAACTTTAAAAGAAAGTTGTTCTCTCTAATTCTAGTAATTGTTGGTAGTGCTAATCACTGCTAATTGTTTGTACACAGATTGTTTATCTGCTGCCGTGCTGTGGTTGGGTGGCGACTGTAATCCCTCTCTCAGTCCATCTCAGTCTGAGTTCATGTTAGCTGTGATAGATGCTGGAGCACTGAGCTTAGTTTGTCTGGATGATGACTTTCAAGGAATCCACTGATCCTGCATCCTCTGTATGTACCCATTCCCTCTACTTGTGTAACATTCCAACAATCCCGTGTTCTCACCTCCAGTTCATGTACACTTGACAAGGAGCTTAGTGACGCAGGCGATGTCCGTGCTGGTATGACTCCCGTATTCGCCCAATACTGGTTGCTGGTTAGGAACCACTTCTGTGTGCACCAAATGTTATTTAAATAAGACCCGGCAAAAACATAAATCCTTTACTTCACACAAACTTGAAAGTTAAAGTTTCAGAATTCTGACCAAAAAAAAGTCTTCATCTCTTCTCCCTCATCGGAGTGTGTTTCTTTATCTGCTGGTTGAGGACTTAAATTCTGCTCTCACTCTTTCTCAGTTTGACGTCTGGTCTCCATGCCGTTATCACAAGTTCAATAAAGAAGACAGGAAATGAGGCCTAATCACACAATATATTACTGAGGAGGTGTTAAGTTATGTGAGGTGGAAACAAAAGGGCAGCAGCAATGTGCACAGAAAGATTGCGCAAAAGTCAAACAGAAGATAAAACTATTATTGTGCATAGTAATTTTGGTAGTGAGGAGAATGGTGAGTTACCTTTGTTAGAGACATTTATTTGAAAACATAACTTGTATTTATTTTTTTAAAAAGCTTTAGATAAATGAGACTGCTGAATCATCAGAGCACATGGGCTCCGTCTGAAAATTGTGGATGACAAATGGCTGCACTTTACTAAGTGAATTATTACATAATCCTGCGTATGTGCTGCTCAGAGCTGCCATTGGGGGTCACAAACGTCAGCGTCCTCCCCTGGGACACGCCACGGTTCACAGCACACTGTCCTTCACGCTACAACACAGAAAAAGCATCACCACATGGGAGCCTCTGAAATCAGATGGAAGGAGGCCTTTTTCAGCTGTCAGACTGAACACCGTGTTACGCCGCACTCTTCAACGTGCGGTGCTGGGAGCATCAGTCCGTGGAGGTCAAAACACATGCAGCAAAATGCAGAGAAAACTTGATGCAGTCTGAAAGTGACCAATGACTTGAGCCTATGCAGTGGGCCTAAGATGCACAGGATTGACCTCAGAATGGCCACATTACCAGATCTGTTCACCTGAAAGAGCTCAAACAGCTTTACAAGGAAGAAAAGGAACCATTGTGGCAAGATATAAAAAAGATCGCTCCTCACAGGATGTAACTGCTCCACAAGATGCACCAACAAAACACTGACATGGAGTTAGAAGCACTTGTGCTAACATGTATTTTGTAGTATAAAGATTTATTTTCACTTTAACAGTCTTTTTTATTGATTAACTTAAAAAATAAAAGCCTGATTAAATCCACTCTGATTGAACGTTCAAAACACAAAACCCTCCACACACACACACACACTCTGGCCTGTCGTCTCTCTGCCTCACTTCATGTCCTGGACTACTGAGCGGAGGTGAACCCCACAAAATGTTCTCAGGGCTGAGCAGATAATCCGTGTTCCTCTTTAAATCCGTCAGAGCACGAGGGATGTGGGGGTGGGCCGCGCCGCTGGACAGATAAAGACCTCCATCCTCTCCGGCTTCATCGCATGTCTGCCACCGCCACTTTGAAGTGGAGGGAATTAAAGAACTGGCAAATCCCTGGCCCTGGTACACGCTGCCCGGCCGTGTTCTACATGGCGCTTACATAAGGAAATTGCTTTTCCATTTATGTTTTATTTTTTGGACCAATGGCCTTTCATCTTTCGGGCATGTGTAGATGTGACTCACCGTGAATAATTGTACTCTCTTGTGAAGCCAAATGAAGTGAAATGTGAAAAGAGGGCTGCTGTCTCCTGGGGTCTCTCTGTGTCACAGTCTCTCATCCAGACATTAGCAGCAGTCATGGCAGTCTAATAGTCGGATAATTAGGAGGCTTCTCATCTTAAATACTCGTCTGGATTATGACCCCAGTGAATTAGAGCCTCTGTCAAAATGAGCTGTTCCCCTGATTTGACTTTACACCCGCAAATGACAATCCAGGACAAACATGCTAATCCTCTGATTACACCAAAATACATGATTAGGATTCATGATTCATGGTTGGTGGGTACGAGTGACGCCATCTCTGTGGGATAGGTCGAGGCACGTCTCCAGTTTAAAGTGAGCGCTTCAAAGACCTCAGGGGAAGAAGGTTCTGAGCTGGTCCTGGTCCTCCCGCAGTCCAGAGGCAGAATAGTAAAATTAGAAACTCTAAATTTCCCACAGGTGACAGTGTGAATGTGGTCGTCCGTTTGCCCTGTCAGAGACATTAGACCATTATCTGGGATGTGATGACTGTAATGAAAATTTAGCCGGCCAGAGTGTGGCTTAAATAGACTTGGAGACAAGCAATAGAATCCCAGGCGGAGTCCTCAGCGGGATGTGATGTGTGATTGTGTGACATAATTAGGAAGGTGTAGGTGAACAGAAAGGCAGATAAGTGTGTCAACCTGCCCGGATACTTTTAGGAAGTTTTCAGCACCTCACACGTCTGCTGCCCACCCCCACCGGTGGATCTGACCAAAGCTTTATTAAAAAAAACAGGCTGGTGGGTCAGTGTGTGACCTTAACTCTGTTGCACCAACCACAGGTCCCAGTTTCTTGCTGTAGCTGACTGTGGTGCAGCACTGAAAACAAGCCTGTCTGCAGTTTATACAAACTGCCCCTATGTATGCCTGAGAAACGTGTGACAGGAAAAAACAGCTGCAAACATGGTTGGTTATTATGTTTGGTGGTATAAATTTTAATCCCAGAAAGTCTGATATTTGCTAAGCTTTCCCAGAAAGGTTGTTTTTTTTTGTATGTGACATCACCTCAATGTAAAGTCTATGCATTCATGTGACACGTGACACGGGAAGTGCAGCCAGACTGAGATATGACGGGCCACACAGCATGGAGACAAAACAGGTGGCTGGAAATCTATCTATCTTCAGCATCAGAATCACAAACTGGGCCTAGGAGAGGGACCCCAGAAGGTTTTCCTGCCTCTTGTTGAAAGTTTCAGGTGTTTTGCATGGAGTGTGTTTAGGTGTGTCAGAAGTAACCACAGCGAACGATGACATCACAGTGTACTGACCACCCTGGAGTACACTGCTGCATCAGAGCATCAACGTGGGAACTTAAAGGATCTTTTTTTTCTTACCACTTGTACTGCTGCAGAGCTATGTCTTTTACAAGCCTGCATTCTTTGTGTTATGCACGTGCACAGGTGGCAGGATTTAACGTCATACTACAGGATTCACACTGTTCAGCTGATCGGTGCCAGCAGACATGGCAACACGCCAAAAGACTGGAGGGAGAGCCGGACTGCTAGTTGTAAACAATGCAGCTTTTAAGATGTACAGAAAGAGCCAAGCGAATGTTTAACAAGGACGGAAATGTAATGGCCATGTAGTTTCAGGCCTTGTGGATACGCAGAGTGTACAACACATTTCAGGTGAGACCCTGACTGTAAACAAACACTCCTGTTTGTTTACAACCAGGCTGCACAGGGCACCTTTAAACCACAGAGAAAACAAGATTTACGGCAGGATTTTTAAGCTGCTGTTAAGTTGTTCCCGGTGTATTTCGAGGGATTTTAACCCCCCCACACACCTCGAAGACAAAGTGTGTGTGTGTGCACCTTCACTGCAGTGTCATCCCAGATGATGGTTGTTACTCCTGAAGTAGTGAGGTCATACTGGTGATTCGTGGCGTGCTTATACTGGACTTCTGTGTAGAGCAGGGGGGGGGGGGGGGGGGGGGGGAGAGGAGGGGGGGGGGGGGGAGGGGGGGGGGGGGGGGGGGGGGGGGGGGGGGGGGGGGGGGGGGGGGGGGGGGGGGGG
>JBAJHX010000039.1:17528053-17554737 GCA_037176925.1 Amniataba percoides | reverse complement strand
AAAGGTTTATCACACAAGGCAAAAAAAGAGAAGAAATGCAAACTGCTATGAACAGACCACAGGACCCCCAACCCCCCCCCCCACTCACACACTCACACACACACACACACAGCAACACCTCAGCGGCCCTCCCATGAGGGAAACACACCCTGGATGAGCACAAATAGCCCTCCAGGCATCGGAAAGGCGCTTGATTGATTTACCAAGAGGCGACTTCTCGGTAACTTGGAGGAATTAAGAGCAGGACACACACATGTATAATCCTGCAGCCTGTGTGTGTGTGTGTGTGTGTGTGTGTGTGTGATCAAAGAGGGCGGAGCGGACGCTTCACTCCTGCTGCCGGAGGGCGCGCTTCATTTCAGCACCACGGACAGAGAGAGAGGCGGACACTGCTCACACACGGGGACCCTCAGAGAGAGAGAGAGAGAGAGAGAGAGAGAAAGAGAGAGAGAGGAGAGTTGTTTTATCAAACTTTTCGGACTGTTGCTTGTCTTCCCTGCAGGAGTTTGTGAGGAGGATCACTGATGTCTGTGCAGAGCTGCGAGGAGGAGAAGTGAAGGAGGAGGAGGAGGAGGAGGAAGATCACTCAGTCTGAATATCAAGTCTTTAATCATGAATGGCTTCAACTTCACCGGCTTCAACTCCACCCATGAGGCTCAGGCGTTCCCTTACTCCGCCTCTGTGGAGGAGCCGCTGTACAAACAGTACAAGCCGCAGGTGAAGGAGCTCATCCCGCTGCCCAAAGCTGTGGTCTACCTGCTCATGGCCGCCCTGGTGGTGGTCGGGGTGGCCTATGCCATCGTTGGACATCTCATCAAGGACCTGGCCATTGACATAGCAGGTATCACCTTCTGAGAAAAGATGAAAAAAAAAAAGATATGTGTGTGTAAAGTTTTATTTGAGTGTTTAAAATGAGATAAGATTGGGAAATGTGTGTGTTCATTTCTTTCATGGGGCTTGTGTAGACTGGTGGGTTGAAGTCCAGCACATCTGGCTGCACAGCAGTAATGCGAGAGGCCACACTCTTTGAGACTGATCACACGCTGGTTTCCAAGCTTTTTCTTTTTATTCAGAACCTTGAACTGAACTGCTCCTTCATCGAAACCAGCTTCCATTGTTGCAAAGTTCATTTTGTTCTGACATGAATTTTATTTAACACCGTGATAAGTATAAATCTGGATATTGTTACATATTTTCATGCAGTTGTCAAAGTTTGAGTTTGGTCATGTTTGCATTTGTAAAACTGGATGGAATCCATCACTTTTAACTGCACATTTGCTTGTTAAATGTTTGGTTGTGGTGCTCAGGTGTTACAGCTGACTCAACATGTTGTTGTTCATCTTTTAATCATATAGTCTTTTGAGTCCTAACATACCTCCTTGGCACCTGTAGAAAAAAACGTTTTGGAATCACTGAGTATTGTCTTTGTAGCAATCCAGCATCCTGCACTTCAGCCCTCCTAACCCTTTATTATCGCTCCATTTAATCTTTAACCTGCGTCTGTCTTGTGCAGAATGCATGCTGGGACCGACCGGGGACGAAGAGAGAGAAAAGGACAACGACCCGCAGCACGCGGCCGCCAACCACCCTCCCCCGGTGCATCCATTTCCCCACAACGCCTTCCACGTGTGGGACCAGGACGACGTGGTCATCCCTCTGCCCCACGAGGAGAGCCCCCAGGCCAGCCCTCTGCTGCTGGCCGCCATCCCCTACATGCCCTCTTTCTTCCCACACTCGCACAGCCCCACAAGTCACCAAAGCCCTTTGACGCTCAACACCAGCCCGGGGCCCAACAGGGAGATCCCGAGAGAGATCTGATCATCAACGGGCCCTCATCACTAAGCCGCCGAGTGTTGAGAGCCCAGCACACACAGGACACGAGCAGCTTTGACTTTAATGTGTTTGATGTGTCCGGTAAGAGTCGCTTGTCTTGTGCGATGTGTAGAAACCCCCTCCGTCACCCACAGTCCCGTCTTTGTACCAGCAGGCGAAACGCACCTCTGGGAACTCCACCCCTCTCCTGTATTTCACACGATTACCCGCAATTACGCAACGTGGCTCAAGACCATTGTTTCTCTCACACACACGCGTTATATCGACAGAAAAGTCTAAGCTGAGACGAGCAACCTGAGGACAAAAGGGATTACTGGAGAAGACTGCTGGATATTGTTTCTGTGTGCCTGAGCTTCAGAGAGAAGACACGTTAGATTAACGTCCACGCTGGTCCACGCTGTCATGGGCACAGTGTGGCGCAGTCTTACTTTTAGTGGATGTGATGAAGGTTTTTCTTATAAAAAATCAGAGTGGCTGTAAGACAGGTGGAGCTGTTGATGAATTAAAGGTGGAATTTACTGATGGTATTTCTGTTTTGTTACTGCTCTTTATGTGCAGGCTGGGCTCTGTGAAAAGCTCAGAGTCCGGGTGGGTGTGGTGAGGTGGGGGGTTACTACATTATCTCCAGTCTTCGCATCAACAAAGCTGCTTCCGAATGTGTAAACCAACCAGCTGGCCGCCTCACACACTTCAGTAAAATGTTATTTCAAGACACTGAGGGATTAGCTCA
Source organism: Amniataba percoides (assembly GCA_037176925.1). Taxonomy (NCBI): domain Eukaryota; kingdom Metazoa; phylum Chordata; class Actinopteri; order Centrarchiformes; family Terapontidae; genus Amniataba; species Amniataba percoides. Next base: position 17,552,174 of record JBAJHX010000039.1, on the reverse strand, counting down.
GGATGAAGACTTAACAGAGTTCCAGCAATTCAACATGTACACAACACAGCTTAATCCTGTGGCCTTTCCTCGCAGGTGTCACACACACACACACACTCACGCACACAGACTCCCCTTCCTGGTACCCAGAGCCCATCGACACAGCTTACAGCACAAAAGTGTGTGAGTATCTGTGTGTGTGTGAGTGTGTGTGTGTGTGTGACGTGAGGCAGTTTCTCACCCAGTAACAGCTCAGATGCCATCTTACACTTAATAAGGGGTGAAGAATGTTTCATCACAACTTATTGATCAGTCTTTTGTCAATTCAGAGCTACATTCAATGCCACAATCAAAGCATCTGATCGGCCGAAAATGTGTTTTAAATGTAGAAGTACAAAACAAACAAAAACAAAATAAAACAGTGGGCCGTTTATTTGCTTTTACCATATTTTTTCCCCACATGGGTGGACGGACTGAGTGTGAGAAATTTCAATCCTCTGCTTCTTTTCTCCTCAGTTGTGTTTACAGCTGCTGTCTAACCAGTGCCATGTGGCCAGTTCTTGCAGCGAGAGCTTATTAAGTTAATTTGAGCGCTGAACTGTCTTTGAACTACAGTCTGGAGCAGCGAAATGAAGAAAACAACACAGGGCACTTTTCAGAAGATATGAGATGAAGTGTATTCAGCATGTGATTTAAGAGAGGGTGGCACATGTAAGAGCCACTGCCTGTAAAAGTAAAAAAAAAAGGAGAAATTATAGGGGGCACAGGGTTATGTGGGGCCACAATGCAACTATTTTCACTTCAAGATGTGCTCACAAATTCTTAAAACTGTCTATGAACTGTCTATTTCATGAGTCTGAACTGCAAAATATTGAAGTCAGGAATGCAAAAATCCCACATCCACTGTCCAACCAAACTGTGGGCAGACGTTGACACACATTCAGCGCAGAAGGACTTAGGTTGTTTTAGAACTTGTGAAGGTGAACTGTAATCCAACATGCTTCAAACAAACTGTAAAAATCAAATCCAAAAACACTGGCTGTCTTTTTCTAAACACACACATGACTGACCTACATGTAAAACATCCAATAATCTGTATTTGGAAATGAGCACAACCAAAAAAGAAAACCCAAAACATATCGTGACCTCAATATAAGTTTGTGTCTGCAATTCATATGTGAGGTTCAAAGCTTTTTACATCCTAGAAAACACAACCAAAAGAATACAATTTGTTCATTGGCTAAAACAAAAGTCTCAACTCTTTAATGCCAAGCGTATCATATTTGATACATGACTTTCTGACACCTCATCACCAGTGTGACATTTTCTTTCCTGAATATGCCTGATGTATATAAACGAAATTCTGAAAAAGACAAAATAGTCAAAAAATAAAAATGCAGAATGTGGCAAAACTTATACAAATAAATATAATAAAATTTATATATATTTTTTTTTTATTTGTCAGAAGGTTAAATAAATACCTCAGTTAAAAAACTAGAATTTACAGGATTAAAGATACTCTAAATACTAAATACAGATCAGATATCAAAGTCCTGTTATTTCTGTAACTAAGGTTTTTATAGATTGGGTGTTTTGCAGATAATAAAGATGGAGTGATAATATATCTCAATATTTTATTATCTAAATCTGTGTAGCCACATGCAAGATTCTCACTGTTAATATTAATTCATTGATTCAAGTTCAAGTTTTAACCACACAAATCCAAAGAAAACAGAAAATTGTCTGCAGCATTTGTTATGTTAATAGTCATTAGCGTGGGCTTTGTAATTAACAGGAGGGAGCTAATTGCTTCATATGGTGGCTAACAGTAAATAAAAAAAAACTGAGCTCAAACTTAACACGTTCAGACAGTGTGTGTACAGTGTAGAGTAACATATTTGGTAAAATCATCCATCTTCAGGTCTCCTGAGCACTGAGCAGCTCTGCAACCACGCACAGGAAGAGCCTGAAGAAAGGACCTGGTCTTCTCTCACAGTTTAGAGCCTTAAATCTCTAACTGACAAAGAAAACAGACACACGAGTCAAAGCTGACTGGTACTTGGAAAAGGCTTTTTATTGTACCTTCATCAGATTCCAAAAGTATCATTTTGTCCCTGTACAAGCAGGTGATCTGCTGCAGCGTGATGTAAAAAATAGAGCTGTTTTCAGCATGTAACTGTTTGATTTGCACGGCAGCACAGTGTGAAGTTCATGTGCCTTTAGTTAGAGCCCTTTGGAAGAAAACTGTTTACTGTGACCTGTGTGAAGTGTTGCATGGAGGGAAATGCCCTCTTTCTGAGGAGGACGGCGTAGAAATGCGGCGCCGGCTGGTAAAGGGGAGGCAGGTCCATCCAAAAACAATAATTATAATGATGAGAAAGGTTGAGTGAAACTCAAGAGTCCAGTCGACATATGGGGCTGTCGTAGACCATCTGTAGGTTCACCTTGTGTCCCACCAGCTCTCTGATGTTGTTGATGCCGTATTTAATCATGGTGGGCCTGCGGGGTCAGAGCAGAGAGCCGAGTGAGCGACGCTTCTTGTTGAGCAAAAACGCAGCTACGACAGAGGTCCGACAGGTGAGAGCACAAACAACAGAGGGCTTGGTGGATGAGGGGGGGATTACTCATATGGATTATAGAGCCTCCCCACTCCCTCCATACTGCAGTCATTAGCCATGACCGTCGTCCCCAGTTAGAAGCTCCATTTAAAAAAGCGTCCTTTAAAGTCACCATGATGTGACCATCAAATGACCCATGTGTTGAGCTTAACCTTAGAACAACTGCGAGGTTTGTAGAATTGAATAAAAAAAAAAAAAAGTATGCAGAAATGTACTGTAGCAGTGTGGCAGATGAACAGGATTAGCTGTAAATAACTTACACGTGTCTACGATGATGTAGTTTATAAATCCAAAGACAAAAAGAGAATAGTATTTAATATTATTAAATAGTATTTAAAAAATGTTCATGGTTCAACCTCTCCGGACAGTAAAGATAATTATCTGTAATGTGCGTCACATGTCAGCGAGATGACGTCTACAGACTGAATCTTTATGATCTTTCTAAATCACAGATATCTGTACACAACCAATTCATTCAGTGCCTCTTAAAGCTTGTTGTGTGTGTGTGTGTGTGTGTGTGTGTGTGTGTGTGTGTGTGTGTGTGTGTGTGTGTGTGTGAGTGTGCTCACCTTTCCAGGGACAGTCCCCAGGCGATCACTGACACGTCTTCAGGCAGACCCATTGGCAGCAGCATCTCAGGTCTGAACACCCCTGAGTTTCCCACCTCCACCCACTTCTTCAGCCCTGTGTGTGCGGAGAGGCGTTAGAAGAGAACGACAGGGCTGAAGGCAGCGCAGTGACCACAACAGCAGTGAAACTTTAAAGTTTTCAGGCTTGCTGGCAAACTACAACAAACAAAGGCTGTAAAATGTTTTTTTGCAGCTTCTTCACTACATAAAAACTTGAAATCACCGAATGTTCAGGGAAATGTTAATATCCACCAATAATACCCATTTTAACTCTTAAACCCTTTAACATTGTGTTATCTTTGATTACTTACAGTCAGTTTGTAGGGATTACATGTAATTATGTTGTGCCAGCTGTCTGTCCCTATGCTGTTAATATTTATATCAATGTGTAATATTTTTATTTGCTAATTTTCCTCTCTCATGCCAGGATTTAACTACTGTCTCTTTTAGCTATGTGGAATAAAGTGAATTACCAAGATGTAAATTCAGTCAGTAAATTTAGCTTTGGCTTGTTGAGATTACCCAGAACTTTAGTTGGAGCTTTGTTTGTGATTATTACAAATTTAAAAAAGTAAGTAAATCTTGATGAAGAATTTAATGTGAGAAAAAGGTCAAATTCCAGTCTGAAAGATAAGTTTTACCCAGTATGTTACTGTGTTTTGCTTTTGTAGTACAGAGAAGTTGAACTCTACCTTCATGGTAGCTGAACACCTCCATGCTGGGCTCTGTGTACGGGTTGTAGGCAGGCTTGAAGCGCAGTTTGGTAATGCCTAGAAAGAAAAAAAACATGAGAAAGACCCTGGGTCAGATGTTGTTGTCGGAGTTTACAAACGCTACAGGTCTTTATCATTTTGTGCCGTGCGGCCCCTCTGACCGAGTTTGGTGAAGAACTGATGCAGGACGCCCATCAGGTCTCCCAGCGTGAGCCCGTAGTCGGCCACCACGCCCTCTATCTGGTGGAACTCGGCCAGATGGGTGGCGTCTAAGGTCTCGTTCCTGAAGACCCGGTCGATGGAGAAATACTTGACGGGGGTGAACTTCTCCTGGTGGGTGGGTGGAGGGGGGGGGGGTTATGAGACAGAGAGGGAGAAGAGCTTCACATTCATGTCTAGTGCACATTCTGTAAGCTCCAAACTATGTGGACGCCTCAACATTACACCCATGTGACTGCTGAACACCCAAAGTCTCTGCTGCTGTAACAGCCTTCGCCCTTCCAGGTTTCAGGCTTTTGACAAGAGTTTGGAAGCGGCTGCAGGGATTTGCTCCCTTTCAGCCTCAAGAGCATTAGTGAGGTCGGGCTTAACGCTCCAATTTATTTCAAAGGTGAGTCCAAAAACATTGTGCTGAGCTAAAGCTGCCTTAAGATGCATTCAAGGAACAAATTAATTTTGTTTGTGAGGGAAAAAAATGAATCAAATCTTCAGCAGATACAAAGAAACATCTTTTAAATGAAAGCATCCGAAGTTTGCTTCTTTTCTTAAATAGGAAATATGTGAAGATTTCTTAGCATGTAGTTTGGAAGGTTAATACGCCATGTTATGTTAGAGGTAAATACCTCATTTTGACTTTCCCAGGCACCCATAATCCTCCACCACAAAGTAAATCTTTGTAGGTATGTCGCCTTGTGTTATTAGCAGCAGACATCTGGTCTACTAGAATTGATTTTGCCAGCCTCTGGTTTATGTCCCCAGAGAAACAGCCAACACAGCACACACGCTTTGAATAAGTGTGTGTATACAGCTCACCTGTTGTGCCAGCTTATACAGCATGCGAGCACTGACTGCTGTAGTGTGAGTGCGGAGGATGTTCTTCTGAGCCTCCTCTATCTTCCAGTCATATTTGTACCTGAGAGGCAGCGGGATGTTAGATAATGCTGTCATGAGGTCCGCTGAATGTTGATGAGTGTTAGTTGTTATACGAGTGTGTGACTCTGCCTCACCCCTGTGACCCGAAGCCTCCCTCCGAGTGCACCTTCTTCACTCTCTCCAGGTAGTCCTGCGGAAATTCATGGGCGTGTGCTGGATCTGAAAAAATGATGTTTAAAATGAACCATGTTAGAAAATGGCGGACACGACTCAGAGTGACGGGAAGTGAGAAGTGTACGACACGCACCAGACAGGAAGAAGGTGTCGTGCTGGTCTCTGGCCGGGTGCTGCTGAGGCTGGAAGAGGGAGTCGAAGTTCCAGAAAGAGCTCTCTATGAAGTTGTTGGTGGGCATCTCTGTGAAGCTACAGAGAGCAGAGCGTCAACTCTGTGTGTGTTTTTTTTATGGCCGTGTGTGTGAAACAGCAGCTTCTTTCACTGTGACATTTGCAGCCACTCACCCCATCTCCAGGAAGATCTGCCTGAATTGCGTTCGCACCTTCATCAGTGGGTGCAGGTGGCCGCAGTCGGGGGCCACGCCCATGGCCTCGAAGTTGTAGGGCTTAAATTTCTTCTCCTTCCAGCTGCCACTGCAACACAAGAAAGACTAAATGAGAGTTGCTAAAGTGGGAGGAGTCTGAAAAACAAGTGACTTGTTTCAATAAACGACGACGTCCTTCCTTCTTTATAATCAGTTTCTCCACGATGTGGTGATGATACACAATATGTCTCCCAGTTTATTTGAGCATTTTAATCTGCAGATGGGACTCAAAAATCAAATCTCTGGTGTGCACAGGCGAGGAGGAAAAAGCAGTATCAATTTGAATTTTGGGCAGTGGAAGAAAGAACATCTGGCTGTTGCTTTTATCTAAATCCCCTCTATGATTTCATGCTAACCTGAGCCTTTAAATTTTAATGCCTCATCCTCAGCATGAAAACAAAGTAAGCTGTATTAAAAAGCAAGTCCCTTATTTATTTATTATTTTTGGTTTCAAAATATCTAGCAAACAGTGACTCTTACGTGATACCTAAAAGTTTCATTAACATTTATTTTAAGGTTTATGAATGCCAAATGAAATGAGAAAATAGGAACAACTTTTTGAAATTCTAGTTTGCATGAATAGTTTGGTTTCCTCCAGAAAAAAAGAGAGATGAGGTTTAATTGTAGGTAAAGAAATAAAGAACCTTGACTTCAGATAACAGGATTTATGTTAAACATTTTCAGCAGACAGCCTGCACCCTGTGGTGTTGTCCTGCCCTGCCTTTAGGACAGAGTCCTCCACTTTGGACTCGTCCCCTTTGATGGGCGGAGGATTCTCTGTGTCCTCTTTTCTGAGATCCTGCACACTGTCACTGTCAGACAGAGGAGGGCAGACGGGACACATTTTACACTCGCATTATTAAAAAAACATATTTAAAAAGCTGCAGCTGAACTCACTTGGCAATCATCTCGGGAGTGAGCTCCGTCTCCTGTTTGGTGACGGAGGTGCTGAAGGAGCTGCCCTTAGTGATCCAGTAGGACTTCACCGTTCTGTGGGGAGAAATAAAAAACATTTTAACCTGAGTGCAAAATAACAACACCACACGGAATAATGTCTAAATTGTGCCACACGACTAAAACACACAAACAACTGGAGCTTTTAAAGGAGTTTGTATTTACTGCACACTTCTTATGTTGTAACACTGCAGCTGCTTTTCTGCTTATGCAAAGATCCAGGCTGAGCGTGTGTGTGTGTGTGTGTTTATCTACTTGGTAACTTATATTTCCTGATAATATCTTCCCCCAGGAGAAGGATGCTTGGTTATATCAGCTCAGTACATCTGTAGCCTGGCTGCCAGTTTAGGAGAGATTGCTTCCAGAGTAAGAGGATTTTGGAAGAATCTGTGGTATCAATCCAGAGTGTTTCAGTCCTTTTACAACAAAATAGAAAACGCACCCATTCATGTACATCCTAAGTTTAAGGTTCTTGATTAGGTTTGCTTCTTTATATTGTGTCTTTAATATTAAGATCACAGTGATAAAAACATGGTGGTCAGATGGCAGCTTTATTCATTTTATGCACCGACTGCTTTATCTGCAAACAGACCAACTATTTAAATCCAATTTCTTAGCTTCTGTGACAAAGTACACGACAGGATTAACAGATTATCAAATTAGTTGTTATGAATCTGACAGATGATCGACCTGATGGTTCCATCTTTAACACTAACAAAGACTACAGCTTCCCCTCGTTGCCGCAGTCTGAGCGTAAACACGTTCAGACAGTTCAGGTTTGTCCACTTTCACATCCAAGAGGTGAATCTGTGTTTCCTTGTTCCCCTTAACTGCTGTTGTCCTTCTTGTTGTCACTGTTACACCTAAATAATGATGTTTGAGAGAAATCACGTTTTGCCCTTCACCCTGCATCCTGACAGAGTATACAGACACACACACACACACACACAAAAGTGTGACTAAAGAGCCTGCATTTATCAGTTCCTTGAGTTTCTGCAGCAATGACAGCAAATCATGTGTTGCTATAATAATGATTACAACCTTAAATGGCACCGTAATCTGAACATCGTTCCAGTTAACTTCCCCCGCTGTGTTCTCCCTGCTTAGCTCGACAAAAACAAAACACGCTCTGCTGGACCCGTTTGACTGTGTGAGCAGAATATGCAACTGTGTTGCAAGGTGGAAGGACTCCAATCACAAAGCATCTGCCACCATGTTGGTCAGCCACAGCGCTCACGGAGGCCAAGATGCACTCCCATATTTCTGGCGCGCTCGGCCGTCGCGAGGAGCTGAATGCTGGCAAACAGGAGCGGGATGAATCACGAGAGTTACAACCAGTTCTCTGCTGCCACCAGACTGTTCAATGGAGCCGCCGTGAGGGATACAAATAACAAACACAACCCCAGCCTCATGCTGACTTTGTTTAAAACCCACTGATCTACAGCAAACCTTCTACTGCCACCTGCAGGTAGATGGAGGAACACCGTCACGACGAGTACTCACACTTCTGAGAGCAGCTTTCTCTTCTTCAGCTCATTCTTTTCTTTCTCTTCCAGCTGAGAGTCGCCTTTCTGTAACAGGAGCAGCTTCTCCCTCACCTGGTCTTCTATGCTCTCCACCTGCGGACCCACGCAGAACCACACACACCTCGTTCAGAACAGGGACCATCGATCACCAGTTATCGATCCCCGTGACAGAGCGATTTGGAGAGCGAACACTCACGGCCCTGAATATCCTCGGGCCGCCCTCGTGTGCTTTGTCCACTCTGATCCACTTGTTGGACATGGCCTTGCTGAAGCCGATCTTCCCAAAGGACAGTTTCTGCACAGAGAGAGACACAGAGGTGCAACTACGTCACTGAAAACAGAATTACGACAGCATGTGCACTCCAACATGTGTTGCTATAAGTCAGATTTAAAGATATTAGAGGCATCAAAACATGATAAATAATCAAATGTCTACATATGTAAATAATGTGTAACAGTGAACAGTTTGTCTGCATACCTAAGTCTTTATTTTGTACACAAATAGTGGGATTATTTAAAGTTCATCTCTGGACATCTCTGTCCTTTAATAATATGATAATAGGAGTTCAAACGCTCTTTCATCTTTGTAACTCCCCTGTCAGACAGTGTTTTAATTAGTCAGAAGCAGCTGGTTTAAAGTGGACATTTACTCAGACGAGAGAGCTCTTGAACCCCAACAATGTTCTTTATAAGAGAGATTTTCTTTTGTTTTCTACGGAGGAAATGTTTCAGTCACATTTCAGTCGCTCTGCCTCTTCAGACTCCATCAGGACTCCGTCATGTTGAATACTTGGGGGTCGTCCTTCCCCTTTGTGTTTACACCTGAACCCAGACCAGGCTTCACTCTAGTCTCTTTTCCAGGTTCAGTCCAGCAGGAGGTGATGAAGATGAAGATGAAGACATGGGCGCACTTTTACAGCTACATCTGTCAAAACCAATCTGAGCGTTTATGCCTGCTTTTGAAAGTGCAGACATTTTGGTCGGTCCTCACTTCAAAGAGCTGTCTGAAGGTTCAGACTTGGTTTTAGGCTCCAGGTCAGGATTAAATGTAGGCTGGGATTAGTGTCTGTGTCCGAGTCAGAGTCAGAGCAGGAGTCTGCCACAGCTGCCATGTTTAGGATCAGGGCGAAGGGAGTGATGTTATCAATGAAAGTCCTCACAAGTACAGAAGTACAAGACAGTGTGTGTCTCTGTCCTGTCTGTCCCTCTGTCTGTCTGTCCCTCTGTCTGTCTGTCCCGCTCTCTCTCTCTCTCTCTCTCTCAACTCTCACCATCAGCTCGCTCTGGCTCAGGCCCTCCGGTGGGACGGACTTGAAGACGCGGGCTTCATGGCTGCCCTGCTCGGCTATCTCCGCCCCCTCCCCGGTCAGCTCCCAGTGTTTGGAGGAGCGCAGCTCGGCGGAGATGACCTGGACAGGAGGAGACAAACACAGCAGTGAGCTGACACACGGTGCTTCCTCTCTCAGGCTTTCTATTGCATCAGTCTCGGCTGCCACTTCCGGCGCCGCTCGGCCGGGACACTCACGTCTCCGAGAGCCTGCAGACTCTTGACGGCTCCCACGATGAGCTGGTGGTCCACCCCGAGGCCGGCCGACACCTGCAGGCTGTCCACGCCGTCGTCCGCCTTCTCAACCCGCCGTAAGAGCGTCTCCACCAGCCCGGTGTCCGCCATGCTGGAGTCCTGCGCAGCCCAAAGAGACCGGACGTGACGTTACTGCCTCAGAGACCGAGCGCGTTGGAATAGAGAGACCTTAAAAAACTGGTACCGTAAATGCAGAAAATGTGGCGCATTTTAATCTCATTTTGGACACAGGAAAGTATTCAGGCTTCATATTTTAAAGTATTTGCATCAAAATATAAATCATGGTCCATTTTAGAGTATTATGTTATTGGATTCATTATAATCATTATAATATAATTTGTGAACATCACTAAATCTGCATCTAGTAAAGGTGGGAGTACTTTAATAAGATCATAATTAATCACAGTAAATCATCACTACCACTGTGAAAAGTACATTATTTGCCACTGAGCAGTGGTGGGGTAGTATAAAGTATAAAGTAATATAAAATGGACATACACAAATTCAAGTACCTCAAAATGTACTTGAATGAATGTACTTACACAGTACACCACTGAAAATATGTTTTTGGTATCCTAGATTATAATAAAATATTCAGATGTACAGAGTCCATCTTTGGTCTACTCTAAATGTTTCTTTCATGAATGCAAACCTAAAGCGAGGAGCTGACTTCAATAATATATCAAAGAGAGAAATCAAACACTCCAACTTCCTTCATTTAATTTCTGCATGAATAAAAGTGCTGTGAAAGCTATTTAGACGTGTTTTGTTTAAAATCTTTATATTAAATATTTGAACCGTACTCATCACAAACCTGTGGAGCCTCAGAAACTGAGACACATATTTTCATGTTTTCTTCTGGGCTAAAAAAACTCATATTGTAATTTAAGTAACCCCTTTAAAGTAACATCCCTTTATTAATTGTCAATAAGACAATTAATAACTTACCAAAGCATGACAGTTATACACCAGTGATAAAAAAGTTTGTGAAAAACTGGTGAACTGTCAATAATCAGTAAATGAATAAAGTCTTCAGTCTGCAGTAACAGCATCAGTAGTACGAATAGTAATAAGTCAAGTTGAGACCTCTTTTCAAAATAAAAATCATTTATATCAAACACAGTTTGTTATACATTAACAGGAACAAATCCCACCCACTCAAAAAGCTACATTGAGCAGAAACGTGGATATAACATCAGAATGTAAGTGTAGTTTCCAGTAATCTCAAAAACCATTTATTAAAATAATTACACTATTACAAAAAAGCCAAAATTACAGGCAATGCAGAAAAGAACCTTTTTTCTGTCTATTGAATTATTACAAAAAAATACAACAATCTCTGTAGTTCAAAAACTACAAGATTTTACTACTTTCACATGAGGGGAAAAACTGCTGTCACCACACAACTCTTTATAAGAAAGGAAACCAAGTCTGAGCGAGTAAGTGAGTTATCTGTAGCGTCAGCCTTGATACTTAGTGAGGAGGAGGAGGAGGTGGACTGGTAGCATAGATGATTAAAAACAAAAAGAACCTAAAAACACAAGACTTAAGCACTGACCAGACCACTGAAACAGACCACTAATTTCAGCCAAAACTCAGCTCCACTTACAAAGTCCAGAAATCTCAGTTTGTGCCCACATGTGCCACATAGAAACCCATAAGAAGCACATAAGAAGCAAACATGAAAAAGGCAGAGAGCACAGGCAAGCCGTCAATCACTTTCTTTGGCGAAGGCTTGAGACACTGATGCAGGGTGCTTGGTGCCGATGATTCACAGATGGAGTGACTCAGTCTATCTGTACTGGTAATTCATGCTGCCGTCGCCCCTGCCGTAGCCCGCCGGGTTGTGGTACTGAGAGTGATTGGATCCAAAGCCCTGGCTGCCGCCTCCTCCTCCTCCCTGTGAGTTGTAATTGGACTGGTTGTTGAAACCTACAGGGGAAGAGTGTGATGGTTACTGAAACACGTTCCTTAAGACAAACGAGGTGTAAAGCTTAAATCAATTGAATTAAATCTGCAATTAAGGACTTTTTGGTCTCTTGGAAGAAGCAGAAACAAGCTCTGAACACAACAATGACTTGTAAACTGTTTCTTATTTACACAACAGCCAGTAACGGAGCAACATTAACCTTCATTTGGAGCTGTAGTTCTGACCTACTGGAGAATGGGGATTTAATATTCACTTTGTTGTGGCTGTTTTTGGTCTCCACCAACTGTGGAGGAAAACACAAGTCTCTTTAAGCTGCTAAATGTTGCACGGTGTTAATTGAGCTAACAGCTGCTCTCCAAATGTGTCTGTTGTGTCTGTTGTGTGGTGCTGAGCAGCTGGTGTTCAGCAGGTTTTTAGAGCTTTTCACTGAAAACAGCTGCAGCTGAAAATGAAGCTGTGTAAAGTGAGAGGAGCTGACTTCCTGCCATGTCTTTCATATTGCTATGCATGAGGTTACTGAAGGTGAATTAATATCATTACAGGCAGTAAGTGCTCATACATGTGAATTTCAAAGACAAAGAAGAACTTTTTGTGAAACCTTTAATTCATAATTTAAGCATATATATTTGGTCCCATGATAAAATATTTTCTCCTCTTATTAAACATGTAAACCGGTCATTTTTTGGATAAAAGGGATTTTGCTAAGATAAGAAATGTCCTGGTAACTAATGACAATCTGACTTTGTCGTTGTAGAGGTAACATGCTCCAAACTGGTACACATATAAAACACAGATGAAAATGAAAATCCTCCCAGCTCACCTTCGTAACTGTAGTCTTGGTTTCCTCCAGCACCGCCTGTCACCTGGCTCGGGTAGGCAGTGCTGTAAGAGTATCCACCCGTCCCCCCCTGGTTCTGGTTGAAATTCTTCTTTCCCTGCCCGTAGCCCTGGCCGTACTGGTTATAGGAGCCCTGTCCCTGAGGGCTGCTGGACTGGTAGCCCCCTGCTGATCCGGTGTTTGCCCCTGGGGGACCTGGAAATGGTGACTTCCCTCCCTTGTGCATGGGGGGTTTCTTTTTGGGTGCTTTGGCAGTAGAAGTGGCAGTGTAGGCTCCATCATTCTGGTAATATGAACCATAAGAGCCCTGTGCTGACCCCGGTGCGGTGCTGGCTGGGGGGCCACCTGATGGGCTGCTTGACGGCCCGGCTCCTCCGTTTGTACCACCATTGTTGTAGTAATCTGGGAAATAACAGCATGGCACAAGCTTAAAATGGGCATACCTCAATGTATTTTAACAGTTTGCTGTGCAGTGCATTATTGTTATTAACTCAGACATTAATTAACACAGTAATGCATGGTGATGTCACATTTATTAAAAAAAACAACATATAAAAACAGCTAGCGCAGGCAGTCTTCCCTTCCCATACATACATCAGATTTAAGTCAGCCAGTCTGTGTGCAAACGTGGTGCCAACAGCCTCGGTTCATCAACACCTAACACTGTTACAGACGGGACACTGCAACTACCAAACACTTCCAAAACAAGACCGTCATGCATTCAGTGTAGCTATGACTTAACAGTGTTGCTGATATGACACAGGAACAGCAGATTCAATATTAACAACGCGGCCAAAACAGCTTCATTATTATTGGAAGTGACAGAAAGGCATTAGAATAAAATTTTAAAAGTATTCTCGTCGAAGTAAACAGAGACAGAGACAGAGAGAGAGAGAGAGACAGACAGAGCGAGAGAGAGAGACAGAGAGAAAGAGAGTTGGAGAGAGAGGGAAAGAGATAGAGAGAGAAGGAGAGAGAAAGAGAGAGAACAGGCTGTTGCAGTCTTGACATTAATCCAAAGGCAGTATGTTGTCCAGTTCCCACAGGCCTTCACTCAATCATGATCCACATGGACAGAAACAAAGCCCCTGTCCCCGGTCCGACACATGGAGGCAATCTACAATAAATCAGCCCTGTAGTTTGGGGAGGTCCAGGTGTTTCAGGTACATCCACAGCAAGTCGAGAGAACAGGTGACTTATGGCTACGTGCATGCAGTGGCAGATCGTCTCCCCGAGGTGTCGGGACATGACAAGTGGATTGGCAAGACAGGGCGGAGCGGTTGCTGTCGCTTTATTCCCAGGGTTGCGGACTTGGTGGTGGAGGGAGTTTCGTGATGCTGCCGGAACACTACTGAGTATTTTGTCCATTTTTATCCTCTCTACAGGACTGTTTTTTGATTTTTTTAAGACTGGGGAAGATCTATGTCGCAAACTCGTGGTAGCCATAGCAGTCTGAGACAAAGTCACCTAAAGAGTGAGACAGGGCAGAGAGGGGAAAAGAATATCAAAATTAGATTTATTTATTTGGAGGTTTTTTTTTCTGCCGTAAAAATGGCAGTTAAATAATTCATTTGGTCAGATTGTGTTAAAACTGAGTTGTTGGGTTTTTTTTTCTTTTTTTAGATTTCTCTGCTCCTGTCACGCTCAAGTAGGTCAGTCCTCAGAACAGGCTGCCAGAGGGAAGAAAGGGGGTTCTCATAAGAGGAGTGGGCTTGTCAAAAACAGATTCAATCCTGTGGCTTAAAGCAGAGAAATGTAAAATCATTGAACTGGGAACATCCCAACATGTTTTATCATTGTATGGTTGTTTGCTCTGGAGTGAAAACGGTTTAGGACACAGGTAAGAGGTGGTTAAAGTCCTGGTGCACCATCCTGCGCCAGGACAGAACAACATCTATGTTGACAAACTGGCTGAGACATTTGTTTGGATCTCTCACATGATAACTGAAAGCCTAACTGCAGCCCAAACACACTCTACACATCCAGTCAAACCAGGAATATTGTGGGAGAAATGAATACTCACTGTATCCGGAGTTAGCGCTGTTCCCGTAACCATATGTTCCAAAACCACCTGGTGGGATGACACAAATTTAATATGTGCTGATTTGACACCCTGTCAATCACACTAATCTTGTCTAATAACTACATGTCTGCTCCAGCCGAAGTGCCCTCTTACCTCCCTGTCCGTAGCCGCCTCCATTGTTAAAGCCCCTGCCCCTTCCACGACCTCGTCCTCCTCTCCCTCGGCCCCGGGGCGCAGCTGCGTCTCCAATTCCAGAAGCTCCCATCATGCCGAAGCCTGGAGTGTGCTAAAGAGAAACATTTAATTTGTACATTTCATCAGTGCAGAGCAACAATTTTCCTCTCCATGAGGATTTTTAGCCAATGCTGGAAAACCTGAAAAACACCAAAGAATTATCAGAACATTAAACATGCACATGCACCACATAAAACTACGTTTAAAAATATATATAAACATATGCATATTGGAAATCATTTTTATATTATGACTAACAATTCAATTGACTATTACTTCTATTTTTTTATTGTTATCCTCCACTGAATTAATCTTCTGAATATTATACTATATATTAATACGCATATGTGTATATACGTGTGTGTGTGTATATATATATATATGTATAAAAAAAAAATCACAAAACACCAATTCATTTTCTTCTTTAATGCACCTAGAAGATTTATGCACGTTGACAAAAACATTTTGCACTGTATGCTGTTGTCTAATTAATCTCTAATTTTTAATTTCTCTAATTTTAATTGTCTCATTTTTAATTAATTGTAGATGAATCGTTGTCAGCACTGACTGACTGCTGCAGAGAATCCTGCTGATTTGGACTTAAATATCTTAGAAAAATTTTAATGGGCTGAATTAAATATTTTTAACTGTGTATGACTTTAAAAATTGTAAAACCATTGTGAAATGAGCATAATTTAGGGATTTACAGAAAAAATGCCTACTAACTGTATCATTTGATACACACCCTTTTCAACATAGAATTTCAATAAATTAAGGTCATTTTTAGTGGGTGCTTACCATGGGTGGTCCCTTTTTCTTTTTAGCAGCCTCAGCGGAGGAGCCCTCGGGGAATAGCCGCTCCAAAGCAGCCAGGGCAGCGTACGCTTTGGCCACCTTCTTATTGGATCCCGTCCCCTGAAACTTCTGACCATCAATCTCCACCTCCATGACAAAGCGTTTGTCGTGGCTGCCGCCGGTCTCCGAGATGAGCTCGTATTTCAGTCCGCGGCGCTTCTCGTTCAGCTCCATAACGGGGTTCTTACCGTGTTTGGTCAGGATTGGTCCCTGTTGACGTGCAGTCTGAGAGGAAAAAGAAACGGTCAGTAAAATGAGGCAAAAAAACACATCACACACACAACTGTCACTCTGACACACAGGGAGCAGGTCTGTACCTCTACAGCATCAGTGGTGTCTGCATTGGCTGTTCCTGTGGTGGCAGTGGCAGTTTCAACGGAGGTTACTACTGGCCTCAATTCTTCCACAGTCGTAGCTACTACCGCCTCCTCCGATTTTACCGGCTCAGCAGTCTTTAGTTCCACTCCTGTGGGCAGGCCCATGTCCTGGAGGACCTGCAGTTGTTCACACAGATTCACTGTGGTTAAAAAAGTTGCAATAATGTGTCGAAGAAGACCACTGTTTTTGGAGAAAATGTACTATTGTTCACTTCAAATGTTTCCTATGAATAATGCTGTTCTAACCTTTACAGCTACGTGCAGCTTGGCAGTGCGTTTGGATGGTCCAGAAGCCTCAAAGGTTTTGCCATCCACTTCTACAGCCATAGTGAAGACTGGAACATGAACTGGGCCGGTCTGAGATATCAGTATGTACTGTAGACCTGGCTTCAGCTGATTGAGCCTCATCAGAGCGTTCATAGCCTGGGGAGGCTCCGCCTTCTCCTCCGGAGCTGGAGAAAGAGCATTTAGACACCCAAATGGGACTGCAAATAGGTGACTATATCATATAGACTTGTCTTCTACTAAAAAGCTCTTCAATTAACAATTTGTGATCAATCAACAGAGTAATACTTTAATCATGAGCACTCACATTTCTTTTGCAGCTTTTTCTTCTTCTTATTTGGACTCTTGTCATCGGTTCCTTCCTCTTCCTCGATGGGCCTTTTCATTGGTGGGGCGTAAGCCGTACTGGGTGGGATTTGAACTGCATCACAGAAACACAGTTTTGTGGCACAGAATATAAAAGGCTTCTTATTGCACTGCATCAATGTCACAAATCTAAACATCTAAAAAAAAAAAAAGTCACTACTGTAATGACTGCAGGTTACATGAGTCTCACAGGAGAGCCAGCCTGCTTTACCTGTGTAATCGATAGGAGTCTCACTACGAGGTTTCTTGGGCATCTTTGAGGGAAGGGGGTCCATTCCAAGCACTTTGTGAAGCTGTCCAAACGCTGACAGTCTTAAGGCATGCTGAGGATGCAAGAGACAGAGTGTCATTAACACATTTGATACAACTGTTAGTGCAAACAGACATACAATTTTATCATACTCACTTGTGCACTTGTTGTGATGTCTTCTCTCTGCTGGAGGTCCAAGTGACCAATAGCATCTGTGGGCTCCTTCTCACATGGGTCAGAGATTCCAGCACCATCTACAACACAAAGAAATAACCTCTGGAATATAGAAAACAAGCTGAAACCTTCAAAGGAAAAAGTCTGTCTAAAACTCAGTTAAATAAAGTTGGAAAAGAGATCCTGCACACATACCTGCCATGAGGATTCCTGAAGCCAGACACTCTAAAACTCTCCGCAGAGCTTCTCCTGCCCCCATGGGCCGGTTCCCTGTGCCAATGGCTTTCTCACAGATTAGCTCCAGTGGCTGCAAAGCAGGAGAGGGAGGGAGACTCTCTGTTTGAGGATGCTATTTTTAAGCTCGGTCACTAACACGGAGAGATTTTAGGTCACTGCATTAGATAGTATCTCTGCAATTTAACAACTGTGATGGTAGCATTGTGCTTTTCTTTTTGTATCTAGGCAGACAATGTAAATGTCAAAAGGAGCTTTCTGGTTCTGAGCAATGTTAAGAAAAGTATCTCCTACATATTTAAGAAATCTCAAAAGCCAAAAGCCAGCTGTATCAAGGCTGTGCAGAGGCTTTCACTCACCCAGCCACGAAGCGGGGTCCATGTAGGGACACGAGCACAGAGGTCCCTTAGGATCCGGATGACGATGACACAGGAGCGCAGCCCGTTGGCTCTGGCCTGGGGACACAAGCAGGGAGGGGGGAGGAGGGGCACGAGGAGGACAGGCAGCCTTAGTCAAAGAGGAAAACTATGTGAGGCATAAAGCAACTGCAACATCCAAATTAATGAAAGTAAATAAAAATGAAGCCACACAGACTATAACAGCTTAGCTTTGTCATTATGGAAATGTGGAAAATATTGGATACTATAATAATGTTTGATCACTTTGTTGTAAGACCCTACAGATGATGATTGACATTCACGGCTGTGAGTCAATAGCCAACATGATTGAAGGTGTAGTTATCAGTCCAAAAACATTTCTGTGAACATGCTTATGAGTTAAGTTCAGGAAGTAAAGTGTAAATGAAGCGCCAACTTACTGCCAACTTTAATGTGACAACCAAGTCAACTATTTAAAAAAAAGGGTGTGTTGCCATGAATTAGAGGAATGGTTAAATCAGTGACAGTCCAAAAGAAAAACTATTCGAGGTGCAATATTCCTGTGGATTTGGTGGCACACACAGTAACAGAGACAGCCAGAGAGCAGGAAAGGTTGAGGCCACATACTCTACAAAAGCTGCAGAGATGGAGCGCTGATTGTTAAAGAGTGAAAGCTGAAGATGACACAGGCCACAATACTATCATGAGTTATTATCAACATGGCTCACTACAAAAAAACATTTTCCCTTTAAAACTGGAGAATGGAGCAGAAAAAAAGTGCGCTACAAGTAGCTCGCATAAATGTGAAAATAACAACAACTCACTCACACCAACACGGACGTTATAGAAATATTGCACCTGGATACATGGTGTATTAGTCCCAGATTTTTCTCTGCTGATTGAGTTAAGCAGCTGTGAGGGAGACTAATGAACTCGGGGACTAAATTGCAGCATTCAACTTCTTTTAAAAGAGTGGCACTGCGGTAGAACCTGTTAAGTGAGCAAAGCAACTCTACAACAGTGTAATGACAAAGGTTTCCTAAGAAACAAACATCCAGATCGTCAAGTATTACTATAGGAAGTACACTTCAAAAGAGTAAATAAAAAAGGAAAAAACACATGGAACGCCCAAATAAAAGACAAAAGAACATACAGCATAAAAACCAAACTCAAAACTACTTCTGTTTTAGAGACAAATAAAGACAAGATCCAAACCTGGAACCACTTAGCGTGGCGGAGAGACGCCAAGGCAGTTAGGCATTTCTGCCTGTCCAGAACATCCGGGGGATCGTTGACTGAAAGCGATTCTATTGGCAGGTGGAATAAGAAGACAAGGTACAGTTTGACCAAGGGGAGTTCTGTCAGCCGGCCAGGGGGAACACAGGCAGCCTTCCCAAACCACAGGCAGGAGGGGGAAGGGGAGGGGGACCCCTCCACTGCAGAACCACCAAACGCACGCAACCTCCCAAATTATGTGGTTCTGCATGGCACGGCACAGCGTTTAGACTGAAAACCCACCAGAACGACTTGACCGTGAAGTGGGTTCTAACTTTGTAAAAATGAAAATCGTTTTTAAAAACCCCTAACATAAACAAATGTGCTGATTAAGGGATAATTGATTGTATCAAATGGGAGGTTGTCTCTCCGTGGTTGCATCATGCTTTAAAAAAAGGTCTGCTTTTGTTTTCTGGCGTTAACAGGAGGTAGAGCCCCTCCCCTTTGCCCCTATAATGGGTACACTGCACTTTGCCCCTTCCGAGACAGAGAGCGGCCAGTTGGTCAAAGGTCCAGCGTCCCTAAAAATTGACAAACTAGAAGGCTTGACAGAGAGAATCAGAATTGGAACCACAGGCAGAAGTTATCAGATGCACAAAAAGTGGGTATCAAAACAAGTCCACACTGCAGCAAAACTGATGGCTTAAAGAAAAGACCCAAGCTGGGCATCACTGTTAGCACGGGGCTACAGATAAGGTCAAGGATCAACACCTGCTAAAACGGAGATCCTCTCTACTGTTGAGTGCTCTCAAAAAGAGTGTCAGCTATTGGACCTACTTTGTTCTCAATTAAGCTCAATTATTACATGCATATTTAACAATGCCTATAGCTACCTAACAAGGGGGGGCCAATCTTGTGGATTTTATGTGTGGTCGGGCGCACATGCAGAATTCAAGTGCCCCTTGTCGTTATCTGTAACCCTGAGCCTTCCCTGCATAGGAACATCAGAGACAGTCAATAGCCCACTGTTGGGTCTAACAACCAAGGACAGTTTCACCACGTTTTGCTACTCATTTTTGCTGCAATGCAAACCGTTCATCATCAATGATAAAACACATGCAAACAAAGTGGTCTCTCTTTTTGTATTTGTTTAAATTCTCAGTAAGCCTTCATTTCTTTGGTGACCTTGATCATTAAGGGGGAAGAGAAAGCCACGTCTTCAGCAGTGAGTAAACTACCTGCCCTATACTGTATATTGGGCCATCAAAAATGTACAATTACATTACATGGAACTACGAGAGTGTCTAGAGAGCTATAAGCATAGCGCAGTTTCATTATGTGACAGTGCAGTCTTGTCCCCTAGCTCCATTGAAGGCCCAATAAACAATATCTGTCTAGCCTGGTTGCCTGCCTGGCCTCCCTGCTGGAGGAGAGGCACCACTTAGAAAAAGAAAAAAACACTGAGGGCCTGGTGAGTGAGCTTACCTCCAGCTGCAGCCCTCTCCATCTCCTCACGAACCAAAGGGGATGTCAGGTGAATGGTGAGGGTGAGAGGGGGCTCCTTGGTGTTCTTGATGACAATACTGGCCTCACGGATGTGCTGGGTCACCACATACTTATCTTCTGTCGCCTGAGAAAGAGCACAGTGTTTAAAATAAGGCAAGGACACTGCTGATTTGTTTAACAATGTTTGTCTTGAAAGTCAGATAGTTATTATGTTCATATCATTGACTGGCCTACAACCTGTCAGTGAAAACAGTGAAACGGCCCTTCATGGTTTTGCAAGCCAGTATATTCACTATAGAGTATATCGGCTATAGAAGACTACAATTAAGTTTGTTTTCTCTTCATTACTTAATGTGGCCGCTGTCAACATTGAGTCATTTTTCTATTAAGGTAGAAATCAAATCAAACATAATCTCTGGTATAATTCTGAGGATTGCTCAAATATACGGGATTAAAATGTGTAATCTGTTTATGTTATGATGGTCTTTTGATGTTTAAAGAGATATAAGTAAATATTTATTTATCTTTATACTCTCAAATGTTAATAAATGTCTGTATCTGAATCAGCCGGGCTCTAATGTTACAGTATTTATAGCACTGAATGATCTGAATCAAGGTCTCACCTTGAGCTGTGTCACAAGGTTTTCAGCCACTTTCTTCAGCAGACTGATGGTAGGCTTGTCCTTACAGAGGAGCACTAGCTCCAGATCCAGGTCCCCCTTCAAAAGCAGACCTTTGGCAACCAGGCCCACCCTCATTACACCACGCAGAGAGCGTGTGGCCTGATCTTTGTGCTCACTACCAAGACACAGCAGAGAAGAAACACAAAAAGTAAAGGTTGGTTAGAGAAGAGGAATTAAAGCACTTGTTACAAACTGACTCATTTTCTACACTAGAAATGACATCCCGACTCACCTTTCCTTATCAGTGTCTGTGCCATCTGAGTCAGACTTGGAAGTTCCTTTTTCCTGCTTATCCAGCCAATCAGAGACCGCTTTGAGGGCCCGCTCCGTGTGGGACACCATGTTCTGTACATTTTCCAGTTCCTCCTGAGTTGGGTAGATGACGGAGTGTTTGGCCATAACATGGCGATCATCGTTCATAAACACACGCATTGAGCGGTGGCGCATTGGGGGAGGCTACAGGTGAAATGACAAAAAATCATTAATAAAGAAGAAACACCTGTGAGGTTCATGGTGTGACAAGGCTACCAAACACACATTTATTGTTGAAAAGAACAAACGGACAACACTAACATAACTAACATATCAGTAATAGCAACATCATGGATTATTGTATGTTAGACCGGTGCAGGAGGGATTTTAGTAACTTTGTTAAAGTACATGGCAAAAGCTGACATCTACTTTTTATAATGAATTAACATCTCACTGTGCTGTGAGAATGAAAACAAATCATTATTTTCATGACAAAGGCCTACACCGCAGAGAGGGATTAGAGTTACCTGGATAACTGGACTGACTAAAACCCAAAGCAGCTCTTTCGAATTCAGTCCAGGTTTTAAATCGCTCCAGGTTTTATTCAGAACAATGACTCTGCTACCTTCATTAATCCTGCTTCATGGGACAGGCTCTCAGTCAACCCAGCATGAGCATTTATCACAATAAAAGACTGCTACTTTCTGTGTCCCTTGTTTGTCTTTGATTAATTAAAAAAACGTAACTACAAAGTCTCATGTCCAGGCCAAGCTTCTAACACCAGTAATCAAACAAACAGAGTGTGTGTGCAGGCAGCCAAAGCCAATTTAGAGCAGAGCGGCGATGTGGAAGCCGCAGCATGTGTTCCTAAAGCCTCGGGCAGGCTGGAGTAACAAAAAGCTGGCACCAGTCTTGTGACTTAAATTAGACGCGACACATTTATTTGTCCTGTTAACTGTGACATTTAACAAAAAGGCCAGTGTGCCCCGTGCTTTGGCTGCCTGTCTGTTGTCGGCCACAGAAACAAATGACACAGAGACGCACAACTTCAAATAAAGCAGAAAGTGGAGTTAAATCATTACCATTGTTGTTCTGGACACCGTGGTGACTCCTTTATCCAGTGACTGTTAACAAATGGTCTTGTTGGCAGCAGACGACAGTGTTGCAGTCCGTCTCTACAGGGGGGAAAAAACCAACACAAGCATTTTAACATAACCAAACAGCAGATTTCGAATGTCGACTGCCACAAGTTTAGACCTCAGTTTGATCCACAAAGGACGAGTGGATGGCACAAATTAAGAGGACTACCTGTTTACCTCACTGAAATAAAGAGGTCACCAGCTACAGCAACAGATGAGGATTGTTGGCACAGCAACACATGCCTCAGGGGGACACACAGCTCCGCTTTCACAAGCACAAATGTGGCTCGCTTCAACAATGAAATATCAGACAGGCTACTTTGTGTCTGCATGGCGTGGGACTACATATTTCTTAAAATCAAAAGCGCGAGAATACTTTTTGACTTCACTTAGTAAAATTACTACTAGAAATGACTGATCCAAGTTAAAGTGCCTTCAGATGAGCAGCAGGCCACATCTGAATTTTCTGAGACAACGACAACAAAATGATGTAATCAGACCAGACATCTCATTCATTCATCCAGACACACCCACATTCCTCACAAACTTTGATCAGAGCAACATCACAAGGGTGGTTTTACATCTGTGGTGGATGCAAAAGAGCCACTCTTTCTTTATCTAATGTGTCAGGTCAACAAGTTGGTGAAGCGTGGCACCAAACAGACTGCTCCACCTGTTAAACCCGCACCGACATACGGGCTTTGTTGGAGGAGGGGGTACTTATGAAGGGGTGTCTCAACATTTGCGGGACACTGACCCCCTTACAGCTCCATCATGGGGGGGGGTCATTTAAAAACAGACGCCATTTTAATTCAGAGCAGAGCGAACAACCCCCACAAGAAAAAAAGAACAACACAGATCAGTCATCGCATAAAGCTGCGCCGACCTGCTCACACACCCTCAAAACACGAAACAACACCGCCTAGTCGTCGTGCTTGTCAGCTTAAAAATAAATAAAGAAGTGCAGACCCCGAGGAGGGAGACTGAGGCTGAGTTTGGGTGGTGGTCTGTTGCTTATCAGAGACCAAAATGGTCGAGGAGAAAATACCGAGACCCCATTGAGCCACAGTTAGCGCCTAGCTTAGCCCAACAAAGCCAAAATGGATCCACCCCCGACGCGCATGTCATTAAACCCGCTACAGCGCGATAACAAGCCGCGGCAGTCCTCCTCGAGTTCACCCGCTGGGTGATACATAATTTCTTGTAATAATAATGGTTGAAACAGTGTGTTTTAACGACTCACCACGGTGTCGTCGCTGCTAACAGACGGCGCTGCACGTTAGCTCCCGGTCTGGGCAGCCAACGGAAACGCCCACGACATGAAAAACGACCGCAACCATTGGACAGAAGTCGCACGTGACTTCAATTATAGCCAATCAGATCAAAGGAAACCGCGATAAAGGGGCGTGGTCAGTGACGGCGGCTGTGAATTAAATGATCTCCTCAGAACAGCTGTCTGATTGATCTCCCTGCTGATCACATCGATTAAAACACCTAGACACCGGCGTAATCTTTACAGTGCATCAGGCAGTTGTTATTTCCTACGTGTGTGACTGTGGGATTCAGCAGTTTAGCCCCTTTATCACAAGATGAGACTCACATTGCTCTTTGATTTGTTAGAATTGATTTTCACATTTAAGTAAATCAAATTATATTCTCACTTTTATATAAATCAATTGCACCTTTATATT
>JBAJHX010000039.1:17489821-17520002 GCA_037176925.1 Amniataba percoides | reverse complement strand
GCATTAGCTGTCAGTCTGCAGTGCTATAAAACCTGGGGGCTGGCTAAGATTAACACCTTGAGTTGACTTAATGGAGGAACTCAGTTTTAATGAATGTAAAGGAGCCTGAGAGAGACAGAGAGAGAGAGAGACAGAGAGAGAGGATGGCAAAGGAGAGTGGGCCGCTGAGAGGACAAGGCATCAGGATTAGGAGCCAGGAAGCAAGTCTGCTCTGCAAAAAGCAAAACACAACGGGGAGACTTGCCTATGGGCCATTTCATGTTAACAAAAATATTCTCTCTTTTCTTTGGTTGCGACACAAAAAACAGTCACACATCGGCTCACACATCAGTTCCCTTCCATCATCTACAAAAGATGTTTATTTTTTTTTCTTCCTGAGACTTTATGAATAACACACTGTAAATATACAGTGGAGCACACAAAAACATCTTTTTCATTCTACCACAAAAGGAGCCATTGAAATAATGTTAAAATACTCTTGTAATATTTCTAGACATAAAAACTGACTTGTTCATATCAGAGGACAAGGTGTTTGGTAAAAGGCTTATAATCTCTGTCACAGAACGTCTGATCCACTTGGCCTTGTAGAACTTTTTCCAGCTGTGTCTGTGCCATTGTCTGCCTGCAGACATAATCATGGAAAGACGATCACCAGCTCACGTCTGAAGGGCCTCTCAGCAGGGTCCAGAGCAGCTGAGGACTTTCAGTGATTGCTGCTGTATCTTTGCTCCACATGGATGCTATTTGCTTGTATAGTCGCGTTGATTGCGTCTTTTTATTTGCACCAAAGGGACACACCATAAAACAGGAAACCGCATCCCAAAACAGCTGTAAATAAGTCTTATGAGTGGTTTTGTGTTGTATGCTGTAAAACAACATACATTGATCCTTCTTTTCTAAGCCCCCACCCCACAGCCCAACCTGCCTGAGAGGCCTCAGACACAAGGAGCACCAGCTCGTCTGGGGGTTGTGTTTTGGACTTTCCCTCAGTTCATTACACAGGAATCTGCTGGCTGAATGGCACTGCCCTGGACCCAGTAAAAACATCCAGTTTTACAGAAACTCTGGAGGAGCTGGTCACTGTGGACATCAAAAAGCCAGTTCCCACAGTTTCATATTTTCCACCTGGCCGTGTCGCAGCAGAAGGCCGAGGCAGCCCGGTCAGATCTGCTTGGCTGAAGTTCATCTGTCACACCATTCTCCGCATTGCTGTAAAGAAAACAGCCACAAATATTCCAGGATTTATTTGTTGAAAACCTCGTAATTACGATGCTTTTAGTCCAGATATTTTTGTATAATTATGCATGTCATGCTCGTTGGTTTTTATACACAATCAATTGTTCACTTTCTCAGGGAAAGTGCATTTGGGTAAAACAGGTAATGATAATGGGTTAAGATGACTCTGGCATTTTGACTGTAATGATCTGTCTTTATGAGGCCAGCTATTTGGTGTATTTCCGTACTTGTGTGTCTCAGAAAGATTTGCTTTCTCATTTGGATGGGGACACTTTACGCGAAGGATAAAAACATTAAGTATCCTCCCCCCTGCCTACACAGTCCTGCAAAGGCTCATCCTAATCGCCCCTGGACTGACCACACGTGGTCAAAGTATGTCCATCTGGTCCTCTCTGCAGTGTGGTTGTGGAGTCTTGGGAGGGGAGAGGAGAGCTTCATGTTTCCGAGGAACTTTTTTAAATGCACAAAATGTGATCTAAGTATGCAGAGTGAGTTGTGTGTGGCCAAAGGGTCATTTCGCTGGAACTGGGGCCTGTTCAAACAAAATCCGCTCTCTTTTGTTTTGTCCTTGTTTGGTAAGTTAGCAGCGAATTTCAGTTATTCATGGACATACACCTCATCACGTAAATTAATTATTTTGTGGCTAGTGTTTTTGTGGTCCAGCTAACTCATGGAGATTCTCTAGTATACTGTATGATTTAAAACTCTTAATACAGTTACAAGTTAATACAGGACAGCATACAAATCTTTGTGGCTGCAGGAGCCCTGAATCTGTGTTTCACTTTCTATAAGAGCAAGACCCTTCACAGCATTATTACTCTTTTCTTTGGACCCACTCCTTGACTGGACACTGACACTGTGTTGATATGGTCTGTGAGGCCTTAGGCTCCTGTGCCTTGATCTTGACACAGTTATCATCCACATATCTGGACCGCTGGCTGGGAGGGGAGCCTGTGAAAGAGGTTAGGGCCTTGCTCTCTACTTCCTCCATGTATAGATTGGCCACTATAAGAAAAACATCCATCTAATGTTGTCAGGTCATGCCAACAGTGACCACAAGCCAGTTGGTTAATTCTTATCTTTTCATCATACGTAAAGTCTTCTGTTACTACAAACAATAATACCTTTGTTCATGTTATTTCTGGGTGATCAGAACAGAATATATAAGTGCAAGCAGGGGCTATTTGAATGTGAGGGCAAGGAACTTGAAATCAATAAATCATGCTCTCACCTCAAAGCCATGCTCTTTAATGAATATAACAATATACATCTTTAATTGATGACAACAACATATTTTTTTATATTCCAACTACTCTTTTTTCGGATACAGTAGCTTGAAGTGCAGTGAAGTCCATGAGTTGAAATACATTTGCATCTCTCAAATTACTGATAACTTTTTGCTCACGGAAAACTTCTAACAGCATTTTTTATGAGCCCTGGTCATTTTCATAAAGTAATGAATGCTTTATTGTTTGTTCGTGAAGTCATCCATCTTGAATTCCTCCTAAATACATGTCAATGCAGTCCTGCACGTACAAAGCCCACATGTGCAAGATGAGAAAATAATTACAAAGAGTCCCTCTGAAACACATGAAGCAACAAAAAACAAAAACCAAGATGGTCGCCCAGAGTGCTGCAGGCCGGAGGCTCACTCAGACACACGGCACATTGAATTAAACACATGGGACATTCAGCGCCTTCAAAGAGTGACCAGTAAACCACAGCTTCCTTGCTACTGTTTGTCCCAAGAGAATGAGAACTTGCAGCAACACTTACCCTGCACACAATATGTTGTAAGTTTGTACTCATACGCAGACAGGCACAGTCAGCTGGCTGAGGCAGCTGTACTGATGACTAAAGCTGAACCAAAATAAACCTTATGTAAAGTTGTTGACAGAGATTACGTTTGAGTTTTTCACTTTCACATGTGTTCCACAGAACTTATAGCTCTGATCATCTTTAAGCCTGCTGATATGGTTTAATGGCCTGTCAGCGCTCTGATTAGCTGTAATATTAGCAATCACAACAGCACTGATATGCACATACAATACTTATCAGGAGCACCGAAATCAGAGCTAAAAGGAGAGTAAATATAGACTTTTAGATTAGATTTTCCAAGTAACCAGAAACATGATGGAAAATGAACGCTAATGTCACTTCATATCTGCACAGTGTGTAATTTAACAACTGTTTGCTCTTCCCAAGGGGCCAAAAGCTCCCTGTGTACACTGTATTTTTCAAAAATACATGTAGTGGGCAAAATATTTGTTAATACTACTCTAAAGCTGATTTTGAGGCATTTACATCATCATTATCCAAACCATTGCATCACTTTCTATTCAGTCACTGATGAGGCTTTGGCGTGGATTTGATTGGTTTGTTTCTACAAACGGCCTGAGCTGACCTCCCCTGTCAGATTCCCCAGGGTGCCTCGCGTCATCAGCTGGCGTCATCACTGCCACACTCACTACATTAAAACTCCACCATTTTTCATTGTGCAGTGACACACTCACCACATGAATAAAGACATGTTTACTTTGTTGTCAAAGAAGTGAACACATACAAATATGACTTCTGCCGTGCTTCCTGTCCTTCGTGGAGGCCTGACAGTGCCTAATCTTTGCTGACTCAATGAACAGCGGCCACCGACCCGCTCACATTATCATTCCTATCTTTCACCACACCTGCTTAATGAATGGGCACTTCCTTGACTCACTGAAGTGTGAAACAGCCACGGCACACAGGCAGAGGCCACTTATCTCTCAGTCAATGTTTAAATTAAATGAGAACTCCATTAGTGAATATTAATGTGAAAAAACAGGCTCTATCCAGTGTGTGAGAGGCTACATCACCCTGAAAGGTGAGTGGCAGAGAGGACGCTGATGCATAACTTCATGTAATGCATAGGTCTGTCTCATTTCAGCTTCGGCCTCCTTCGGCTATGGCATACTGTTGGTTCAGGAGGCAGATGATGTGATGCAGCTTGTGATTATGTAATGGTAACCCTGTAGGATATGTGCATCATTGATGGCCGGTGGAAGTGCTCGCTGCGATGACTCTCAAATGTCCTGCTCTGACGCACAAAGTTCAAACTTACTGAGCACCGGTCAGCGCTCTAATAAAATTTCCTTCATTAAGTGGATTTAAGCCATTTTATATTACAACATCCTGTTAGAAAATGAACATTGCAAAATGCATGCTCACTAATGGAAAATGAATCAGTGCTTATCTGTATTTTCACTGATCACAGACAATTGTAACCGTTGTAGAAACACTGGGTTTTCTCACAGTTTCTTTTCCCACTCTACACCGACATGTGACACGTCAGAGCTATTTAAATAAACTTTACTGCTCGTCTTCTATCTGCAGACTCTGCTCTAGGCACTGACATCAATCCTGTTCCTACTTGTCCTTGCCCATGGGTGTCCTCACCCTGTACTTAACGGCGGGCGCTGTCTCCTCAGGCAAGTACTAGAAAAGCAACTTTCTAATTACCAGCCAAGGGACATTGTGACTTTATTGGTTGATTTATTGTAATATAATGTGTTATAAATTAATGTTTTTTACTGGAAGGGTGAGAACACCGAGTGTGCTGAAGCACTGAATTTAAATTGAATGTGCAATAATAAAGAAATGTATATCACTGAGGGGAACTGCAGAGCCAGGAGGGAATTTTCCTTTAACATTACACATAACATCTGATCCACTTATTAGAGAACCTTCGGTCATCCAGTTGACACCTGATTGAAGAAAACATTTTCATTTTAATGTAAAAACTTATTATGTAAGAAGGGGAAAACAAGCCACAGAAAGTATATTAGCTTATACACCTCCACTTTGGATTCTCTGATTATGCTGGCATCTCACATCAGACTTACCATAACAGCTGAATGGAGACCTTTAGGAAATCAAGGGAAGTTTCTCACTCAAGTGTGAAGTCCAAATTGTCTGTCCTGTACAATTACGATTTCTTCTCTGCCCTCAGTTTTTCCACAGTCAGGTCGAGTCACTCGCTGGACTCCTGCTGCGCAGAGCCCCGAACCTCGTCAATATAAGTCAAACATAATAACAGCAGCAATAGCAGAGCGAAGCTGCCAAGGACATGAAGTGGAAAGTTTAGGTCTCACTGGACCAGACATTATTTTACATAAGGCCCAAATAACTTCTGTGGCACACTCATGTTTGAAAATCATCTACGAGATGAGGTTTGGGTTATGGCCTTATACTGCCTTTTCACAGTTAGAACTTTTACACTGACACAATTTACACAACCTCAACACACAAATGGTGCTTCAATACAAAGTCTGACTCACCTGTTAAACTTCAGCTTGCATTGTCATTGTGAACGTCTTTAACTCAAAGCACCACGGTGCCTTAATATAGCCTCACAGAGCTGATGCTACGGCTTCCAGTCAGTTGTATGTAGAGATGTTTCAGAGTTAATCACCTTTTACTTCACATTTCAAACATGTTTCTTTATTTGTTTTTGTCTGAAAAATAAAAAAATAACAAGGCTGAATGAGCAATCCTGCCTCAGAAAAGGCATCTCGTAAAGAACTTTAAAATTGCATAATACTATGATTCCCTGTTTATAAAGTTGTTGGAAAAATTGTTCACAGCCTCTTCACAAACATTCAGTGAAGTGGACCACATGTTCTCGGTGCTCGGCGGTGAGTTAAAGATATCTTTGCTGAGATCTGGCCCTGAGACCAATCAGGTCTTTCATGTTTGATGGAAACACACTCGGCTTGTGTCTTGTAGTAAACCTCACCCAGCGAGGGAGCACACTGGGCCTCCCAGATATGCTTGTTAAAAGTTTTGAGTTTTGCAAAGATCCACAGTGCTTATTCTGGTTATCAGCTCTTAAACTGTTTGTTTGGTCTAAAAACCAGAGCTGCTGGGAAAGTGCCTCCTCCTGCCTCTTTACCTTGTACCAGTGCCCTTAATGGGCAGATTTGCAAACCAACACTGGCACACTGTTTGTTTTATACACTGGGTTGATACATTTAATTCACTGGAAGATGCATCATAAATCAGAATTTGTTAAACAGCCATATCTCTGTCTATTTAATGGATTTTCCAGTGTTTTCCACGTTTATGGGCCAGTCCCCACAATTACATATACTTAACAATCCTGCCAACCATTTTCCAAACATATCAGTGTTTTGTATTCTTTTTCTTCTCACATTCCTGCTGTTCCTCCTGGGTTGTCTTTGGTTTCTATTCTTTTCAGTGACCTAAAAAAGCCCACTTTTGCAGCTCATTTTCAAGTCGATTTTCATACTGCAATTGCTGCCTGGAAGTCATGAGGAGCGTGATAAAAAAAATGCAGCATGAGTGTGCAGTAACAGTAATAATGTATATGTGATGTGTTGTAAATACACTCAAAATATTTAGACTAAATCCATTTTTCCACCGTAAAAACTTAAATTGCACTCATTGCAGCTGCGGCCCAGCACCACGTGAACCACATACAGCACATATGGATGAACTGGAAGGAATAAGAAAAAGATCTGCATGAATAGAGAGAGAGCTATCTTTGATGAACAGTCTTGTCTTTTGTAATTTCAGCTAAACATCATGATATACAGTCCAAATAACAGTCTCAGCAAAAGACTGCTCGTCTCTCCAAAGTAAGCCCTTTTGTCCCTGCTGCACCGTAAATCAAGCTAATGAAGTCAGCTCTGTTTAATTATCTAGTTTACAGTTGGTCTATAAATTCCAGGTTGTTAGCTCATGTTTTCGCTGCCCCTCCATTACAAGTGAATTATCCAATGAATTCAAGTCATATGCACCCCCCAGACAGCCAGGCACACCACCATGCAGCGGTTTTATTTGGCATGTTGGGCTCCTCATTGACATTATGCCTGATTATGAACACTGTTCCCACTATCACACCTCCCTGAGCCAGTCGCCCTGTCACCACACCTTTTCTCCATCAATTCAAACTCGAATGCACGAAAGAATTCTAGTTTTAGACTATTTTACGGTCACGATTTAGAGAGTCAAACATTCGATTTCTGGCTCACGATTGTTTTTTCTTTCCTCATTCCAGATTTGTCTTTCTTTCAGTGCATTTTATCCGTCACATTTCTAAGCATACGCTGTCAGAACGCGAGGTATCTGGGAAAAAATAATGTTGGTCTTTGCTGAAACAGCAAGTGGTGCAGAAAGAAAACAGGAAGGCTGGTACTTAAATGTAATGACACATCATTCTCGAGAATTTCAGTGCCAGTCTGACTGAAAGAAAGACCTTTTTATGCAAAGTTTTATTGCAAAACAGTAACAGTAACAGTAACCTACCAACATGTTTGTGTATGTGTGGCAGCATGACATGTTCATGGCCAAAGGCTCATTTAAATGTCAGAGTGTGACTGTATTGCCTCACAGAGTCGTGTCCAAAGTTCTCATAAAGGCCTCATTCACAAAGTGCCAGCTAGAGAGTAACGGTCTCTCCTGCCTGTGGCCGCAACGATTGAGACCAGATGCTGCAGATTCCTCCCTCTGCAGCACATCAGCCCTCTACAGTATCTGTTCCTTCACTTCCTGTCGCAGCTGAACACTCAGATTAACATTTGCATTTTCACCCTATTTGAGTTATTTTAACAAATCTGATTCATTTGGTCCGGATACTACACGATGACGTGAAAATAAGATTTATGTGAAAATGCTGATTCTGGTGCCTTTGTTGGTGGCTTTGCGTAATGGAACTGACCACTGGTCTGGAGTTGCTGCACTGAAGCCACACCTGTAGAGGCACATGTGGCTTTTACAGTAATCCTGAGCTGATTTACTGCTTTAAATTTTGCATTTTTTGTTCTCAAAAAATAAGTTCATGATTCATCATCATTTCCAGATAAAATCTTCCATTTTGTCGATTGAAATTTAGCAATCAGATTTAATTACCTGGAGAAAGCCAGCTGATCGTGCTAAAATGGAACTTTTACAGAAAACAAACACACTGTTTAATTCACTCCTTACACTTTTGCCTTTGTAGTTTTGGTTTTGGGAATTTGTTGTCTTTATATATGGATGTGGCTCGTCCTATATCAATTTGGCATGTTGTGACATCCAAAGCTCGACAGGCTTGCCATTTTCACTTTCACTTCAACTTTTGTTGAAGGATTTTACTTGCTCACACATATATTCTCACTCTACTGCACGGGTTGACCGCAAATCAGGAACCATAATAAATAATGCATTTCTCTGCTGGAACAGGCCTGTGGTCGTAAATCTTTAAATGCCTATATGAGCTGCAATGCATATATTCCTCACGCATTGTAATTTGTCCCTTTATTAAGTTGCATGTACTGCCTGAATTATGACAGGCAACTTGCACTGAAACTCACATGACAAATAGCTGCAGTCCCCTGCGATATGAGGTCATTCTTTGTCCATATCTGGCACAGAGTCCCTGCTGACACGATGTAAAACAATAACACCATTGAAAGATACTATCTTACCTTGTTCCTCTCACTTCCCCTCAAACGTCAGACATGCTGATTTGCAATCGTTCTTTTTTTCACCGCATTCATCCAATCACCTGCTGCAGTTTCCTCTTGACCTCCAACTATAATGGTCCCTCCTCTGGGGAGCACTCTTTACTGGAGCCCCATGGTCCACTCAACAATTTTGGGACACTTCCCGGATGTCCTATTTGCATAGTTTTATTTACAGAGGCCAAGAGCTACACTTACTCCACCAACAACATGCACACACAGAGGATCCAAGTGAAGTCAAGAAGTGGAGAGGGGCTGATAGTATGTTAGCATGTGTTGACCTGTGAGGCAGCATTAAGAGTCGCCCACAGCTCAATAACTCACTGACTGAGTGTTTGTTGTTCCAGTTTAGGATGCTGCTGCAAACAAGGTTGTGAGCTGCTACAGGGGCTTCATTTGTCAGTCATGATGTTTGGAGTTTTTTAACCTTGCAGTGCAGATGTGAAAGACAAAATGCAGCAGCATTGTATGTGTGTGGCTGAAAACAAATTGGACCACACATAGTAAAGTGCACTGTACATTACCATCCACTGATAAGATCCCCTTTTTGCATCCCTCTGGCTCACTTACAGGTTGCACTTTAGTGCTGAAAGCTTCTGCTGTCTATGCACCTCATACAGATGTCCTTTAAAACTTTGGTTCTTTAAACCTATCAGCACAGACACACAAGTGTGTGTCAGAAAATGTGCGTCATGGGGTGCAGGTTGTGATCTGCTCCTAGAGAGTGACAAGTTGGGTTCATTTGGAGGTGAGCATGAATGTTCATTAAAGGTTCCATCCAACATTTGTAAAGACCTTTCACTAAAAATCATTCACTAAAAAAGTGAAGCTGCTGGTGTCATTAGGATTCATCCACTGGGAAGTTGCTGAGATATTTCAGGCCGGACCACGTCCAGCTGACTGACAGACATTGCCATCTGTAGAACCACGCAGCCCTTTTAAAATGAGACAATCTGCTTTAATGGAGACTTCCAGATGTTGGTGAAATTGGCTCCCCTAGAAAACACATGTAAAGTGGTTCATTTTCAGAAGAAAATGTGGACTTTGGAAATTGTGATAAGTCAATCAGAGACACGTGTCATGGTCTTAGCAGTCAACAGTCATAGCAAGGAATTGGTTTTGGAATCCAGCTTTTTTTTCTTTCTTTTTTTGCAGTTTACTGGCAAATACGCTCATCCAGTCATTTGCCAGCTTGCAAAGAGGCTATCAGGGTGTGAATGAGCTAATTTGCCCGATGCCTTTTAGATGAGCTAATGCTTGCTGATTCAAGCTGCCACATCATCACTCACTAAGGGAAGTCACCACCATGATCATTTATTGATCAAAGCAAATGGTTTTCAGAGAGGCTTGCTCCAATAACACTGCCCAAAAGATGGGAGAAAAATAGTGATTTTTAACACCGGGGTGCTTTCCAAAACAGTCAGCCCTTGTCTTGAAATCAGACAGAGAGAAAGACTTTAACCTGGAGGAAATGTAACACATTTAAACAAACCACTAAATCACAGTCCAACTGGAGGTATAAACATGACTTGAACAAGAGACTTCAGAGGAACTCTTCACAGTGGCTTGTAGAAGGGAGATTTCATCCATCGGGGGTCTTAACACATTGGAATCTAAACAAAGTCAAACTTTGAGATTTTTCACGCAGGATTAAGCCCAGCCAGAAGCCTGAAACACAATTTGTTTTACGATCAGTCGTACGAGGCCCATTTTGTTCCGTCATCATTCTGAAAAGAGGAGGGAGCCTCGCTGCTCCAAGCTTTTCTAATTTCAACACACTGAACAATGTGTGTCAATTACAGTTTTTTCAGGACTGTCAGATGAAAAGCCAATTTTCCCCTTGTATTGGCTTTAAATCACATCATTTCATGCTGACACAAGAAACAAGAACACTGATTCTAATCACCTTCACGCATGATATTGTTTTTTAACTAAAAATCTTGTAACAGACTGTCTGACTGTGTTTTATAAAAGAAAATGTTACATTGCTGTTTTGAAGCATGTGTGCTGTAGTTTCTTAAGTGGAATAACCTCATTTTATGAGGCCGGAGGAAGCAGATAACAGAGTAAAATTTATGCCTCATTATGTGAGTACAATAACCACTTCAGATACACAACAAAGTCCGCACTGTCCCCATGTTGCCAGCTCACTCCATTGTTTTATTTTTGCAGCACAATGCCCCAAGAATTAATAACAGGACTTCTAGTGAGAGCTTGGCTCCCAGATGTGTACAGAGACAAACGTGGGAGAGTCTGAGTTGTCACTCAACGCCACTTTTCCTTTGGCCACTGGGAAGCTCGATGAAAGATTCGTGATCTGCAGCCACAGGCCGAGGATCACAGCGAGGTTAAAGCGTTCCTGTGGGTGTCAAGGATCTGATGGAGGTACAGTATCTGCCCCAAACTCAGCTGCTATCATTAGCCCTGCTGATTACCCGGCTGGCAAAATCAACGGTTGCTGCTTGAAATGAGGATCCTGCTTTTGTCTACCTCTGGATGACACCTCAGACGCATAGATCCTAAATTATTAAGAGCCTCGAGAGGTAGATCTGCCACCATTATTGTAAACTCTACATTCGCTCTGAGAGAACAGTGAGTTTGACAGATGCAGCAGTAGTGACTGATTCACATTTTACATAGAATTATAGTATAGTATATTAAATATATTACTGATAACCTTTGACTTACATATGTATAGAGTTATAATGATTTTTAGTCCAAATCTGAAAAAAACTGTAAATAATTTTTTCCAGTATGAAAATGTTTTCTTGTAAGGGGTCATCTGTAGGGGAAATATCAGATTTCTCTGTAACAGTGAGTCAAACTCTTTGAAAACTGAGGTAAAGGCAGGGTCAAATAAACATTGCATAGACACAGTAAAGTTTTTTAAGTGATGCACTTGACCGCAGTGTGATGTGCTGAGGATCACTTGTTTGAATACGATACATTAACAGGACATTATGGGCTTGATGGCTGACCATGATCAGATCACATGCAGCGATGGCGTTCATTACAGAGGCCTGACTTCACTTGGGCGTGATAATCTTCTCTCTCGCTCCCGTAAATTTACTGCACTAGTCCCTGCTGCATTTCTCCTTTTGTGGTCAGGCTCCGGCCTTCGCTTCAAAACCAGACAGCTGTGGAGCCTCACCGGAGCCTACCCCCCCCCCCCCCCATTTCTCCTCTAAATAAAAGCTGTCATGAAGTGAAGGACGAAAGGCTTCTGCATCTCACAAACCAGACTCTTGCAGTCTGGAAGAATGAGGATGGAAGCCGATTGCTGGATCCCGGCGTCACATACTTCCTGTTCTGCCTTTTTGGGAGGGTATCTTGTCAACACGCTGTAATTGCTTGGGTGAGATCTGAATCAGGAATGACAGGATAATGACAAGTAATGAGGGGCCGCAGATCATCCACATTTCAGCCTGCCTTGTTTAACTGCAGAGGTAAAAAGCATTAACATACCTTGGGTGTATATTTGCTTGACACCCCAGGCAAAGTTCAAGGCTGTATTACACATATAGACCTGCTCCACATAACATGTTGTATAAGGGTCATGAGACGACTTTTGATGTGATGTGGCGCCATATAAATAAAAATGAATTGACGGTTAGCGGCCACATAAGTTTGTTGCACCATGACATATATCATTTTGTCAGGCTATACAATAATAATTCCTTGCTCCTGTCAACCCTGCCCCACTTGAGTATTCTCATTTTTCAACCCCCCCTGGGACTGAATGGACCTGTGAATGTGGAGTGATTTAATAATCCCAAATAGGGATCACAATCCCAATAAAGTCAGTTTCTGAGTCATCATCAGCATGCTCGCAGTGGAGACTCGGTTATACACATCAGTTGATATCTCATTTGTATTCAAAGTGCTTTTGCTCATTAATAGGTTTATGAGTATTCATAATGAATGATGGTCTTCTGCTCAGATAAGATGGTCCAAACTCCGGTTCATTTTCACTGAATGGACGATATTGACATTTCAAGGTCTTAGCAGTGGTGGCTCCTGACAAATTTCTTAGGGGGCGCAATTGTTGTGATGATGACTAAGGTGATCCATTCAATGGTTAAACTGATAAGTAGTGAGACAATTGTCAGCTTTTACTGGTCAACTGAGCAACATCATCTGTGGACCGTCTTAGTATCAGTTCCAGTTAATGGCCTGGAGGATTCTCATGATTATCTCTTACCCCTGTTTCTCAACTATCCACAATAAATTATCCCTACTGCAGATCTCTGTGTGAAGCTTTCGTTTTTTTTGCTAACATATTCAAGCAATTGCAATGGTTTCGGTCCTAAAAGTTTAATGAGCCACTTGATTTAACTTTAGCAACCGTTCTTGGCACAGGGAATGGGTGTGATAGATGTTTGTGGCATTTTACAGCCACAAAAAATACATATATAAACAAGCCCAAAATACACTCTGACATTAGCAGCATCACCACTTCTTCCAGCGTTATTTTTACTCTTTCCCTTTCTCTGTGTATAAAATTGAACTGTCCTGTTCAAAGTCACATCTATGGCATCCGCTGTGTCTCTCATTGCAACATAGAAAGGATCCATTATGGAGCCATTAGTTTACGTAATTTGTTATTCCCAGCAATCCTCAAAATCTCGCCTCTGTTCAGCCCTTCCACTCTGAGAGGAGAAACTGCAGGTCAAGCAAGGATAGCAGACAGCCCAAGCACAGCGCATGCAGAAAATATTGAGTTTACACGAATCAGTAAATTGGGAAAGAAATAGCTAATTTTAATTTCTTGTGTACTATGTTACTTTTTAGATCTGACAAAGGATGTTTAATTTCCTTGTCACCATGGCATGCGTCAAAATTAAACATCCTTTTGTTGAAGGAAGCTCTGGTTCAATCCTCCCTTCCTATTTAAAGGTTAGCGGAGGTGTTAAGAGTGCATAAAATATATTTCCTAAAGAGGCCTAAGTATTCGCAAATCTTTAAAGAGGGGGGCCATATTGCGGGAAGGCGAGTTCAGAAACCCTGGGAGCATGACTCACTACTCTCACTGAGAAAACACAAACATCTGGAAGCTGGAATCACATCTAAATAAAGTTAGATCAAACAATGTTTAATCATGCAGACATGATGTCAACTCCCTGATAAAGTTTTGATGATGATAATAGATGGTAGTCTCATAAATTTCAGTGTGGAATTTGCCATAGAAAGAAAACAGTCCGAACAAACACACTCACAAGTGACTCCAGCATGATGACTGAACAGTCCAGCAAACACCAGAGTTACTCACCCACTTAGTTTTATTGTGAAAAACATGTAGTTCTGTTTTCAGACTGTGTTGTGATCAGAGAATACAGGGTCAAAGTAATGCAAACACGTGGGCTAAAATGTTTGGGTTGTTGCAACATTGGACAATGCACCACATACCAGAAGAAAAAAAACTTTATTAATCTTACATTCTAGAACCTCGAACAAAACCAATGACCATTAATAATGCCAGTATATTATTCTTTTGGAACCATGTTTAATCAAGCCCAACACTTTCACTTGGCACAGTAAAACTGAAATAATAACGCCCATGCTGCACATGTTTGGCCCCATTTGAAGCACTTTTTCATGTAACTGGGCATAAGTGAAAAGAAAATAAAAAGGTTTATGTCTGACAATCAATATGCCATAAAGGAAATGTGAGTGAGGCTCACAGCGGGGAAATTACTGGAATAACATCTTTCACATTCATACACTGAGTGACATTTCTTTCAAACAGGAGAGGATATAAAGTTTAGCTCGCATGTTCACTGGACATTGGATTGTGTTGAATTGTACTTTATGTCCATGATCTTGTAATGTAGGGTGCTACCAACCAGAGGGACTGCGATGGTGGCCAGGCGTTTGGTTGTTGTAGGTGACCAAGTTCATACTGGTGATGATGGCTACTGGTGATCCACTATACTACCACCTGTACCCTGAGGAAGCCATCCCATTTACTTATTTACTCCCCAAGATTGACAATGATGGGAGCCCCTTCCGACCAATGATCAGCAGTATCAACTTGGCCCTTTACGTCAAACTGGATCATCACTAAACAGAGGAGGTGGCCTATGACACCAGTTATCAGTCGCTTACAATGCAGTGAGTTCCCTCTCCAGACAGCTTAACACCCATTCTTGACTTATGTCACCTGAACAACTAACATAATGGCTGGGTGGGGTAAGGATCTGCTTTCGACCCTAAAGACTCTCAGGTGTCAATGACCCTACAAGAGTTTAAATTGCTGCACTCCCTACCAGTCAGTCAGACCTGAAGAAGCCTTTCAGATTAGAGGTGAAATGTCTTCAAGAACTTAAGCCAGTCCATTTGTTTTTCCTCAGAATCTTAGGAATTACCATGACCGGGATGACTGAAAACCTTCACAGACAGTTCTTGTAGTATTCTAACCTCAAAATGCTTCAATTTGTATTAAAATCATGATGATTCAGACCTTGGGGTTTTATACCGTGTCACCTTTGTCACTACTCTAGAATTTGCAGGCTCCTACTCATTGGAAAAATACTACACAGTGGATGTCAGGTGCTGAACATTTCTGATCGGTCAAGTATTCCCAACATTTTATTTCAGTGGCCATTTTTAAAAGCCTGCATCCCCAAACAAACTCTGTTTAAGGTTTGTTTATGTTCAACACAGAGCAGAGGAGGGTCTATGACAGGTGGAGTGACGATAAAGTCCAGGCCTTACTGAGTATTAATGCTGCGCAGGAAATCCAGCATGCAATAATGATGTGTAAAAAGAGGCGTCACTTTCTCATACGTCAGCGGATGAATTTTCCTCATCTTGGCGAGTCTTTAGACTACGGATGGGTGGCAGGAACCTTTTTAGTTCATTGAAAAAGGTTCCTGGGACTAAAAGTTCTGGGTACTTTGGGTCAAAACGTAGATAAATACAGTTGAACCCCTTCCTGACACAGTTGCTCTTCCAAACTCTTTAGATGCAGAGTATGCTTCTACTTCAGGCCCGTGCAAGTCACTTTGGCAGGTTGAGAAATCCAAAGCCTGACAGGCCTGCCGCGGTGAGGGGTTTAGCAAACAGTCAATTACCAGACTGCCTGTTGTAAACATCTATCTCAGTTTACAGACCAGCTTCCTGGTAAACTTTGAGCGACTGCACTGAGGCTACTTTTCGCACACATTGTTGTCTGCAACTGGTGTTTGTTATTTACATTTTTTGGTGCGCTCACCTTTGTTTTGGCCTCTAGTTTGGTGATTCAGATCATTTGGATTAAATGTTGGCTTGTTTAAAACCTGTCTGATTGTCTGAGGGCTTGTGTTTTCCCCCAGTCACGCTTTGTTTTAGTGATGGTTTCTTATTCGTAGATCTCAGCAGATATATGTAAACAGAACAGTGTTATCATAAATAAAAAGAAATATTGGCCAAAATAAGACCCAGGCTCTATAATTCATCTTTTAATAAGGCTGGACTACGTTGTCTTCTAGTCTCTTTGTAAGGACACTCAGCACTTGCTTGTGTTTGGTGTAATTTCGAAGTTGGTTCTACAGTGTTAGCCATGCAATAAAGTTATGTAATACCCATTTGAACATTAATAATGCATTTTTTCTTAATAGTTACAGTAGAGGCTCATCAACGTGTGAAGAACTGTAGTAACAGGAAAATTCAAACCACAAAATTCATGCCTGAGCCAAATTGAGCTTCATCAGAGAGTATCACTTATATCATTATGCACTCTATTGAACAGAAATTGATGAGCCGATGATCTCGCTTCTTCCTCGCAGCCTTCTGGTGCCAAATTAACATTTTGCTTTCCAGTGTGATCGTGCGGCTGAGTGAGTGGCTCTGGGAGTGCTCCTCTTCTTAATGCATCCCCAGACTTCAGAGAACATCCAAACAGATCAATATTGGCTTGCAGAGCTGAAAGCATGTTGTTAGATACAGGTCTGGAAATAACACGGAAATAGCTTT
Organism: Amniataba percoides; assembly: GCA_037176925.1. Taxonomy (NCBI): domain Eukaryota; kingdom Metazoa; phylum Chordata; class Actinopteri; order Centrarchiformes; family Terapontidae; genus Amniataba; species Amniataba percoides. The sequence continues at coordinate 17,503,314 of JBAJHX010000039.1, read as the reverse complement.
CATCCCACTCATTTCGCCCACACTGGTGAAGCTGGATGGGCTCCAGTTTGTCAGCATAAAATGGCTGTCAGCCCTGGGATTAATAATGTCTTGTAAAGTATTTGCTCCACTAAATGCTTTGCAGAAAATAACAGCGCATGTCCAACAGACCACCAGCGAGGTATGAAGAATAACAGAAGAGATGTTAAGGGAACCTTCCAGAGAATCTCTCTATTTTTGGGAGATGAGGATGGATCACCCCGCTGCTGCTGTCCAACACAGTTCATCTTTTTACATAAGTAATACGCAAGCAGTAACCCATTTATTGCAAGATTTGGAAACTATTGGTAGCTGATTAGTGGTGTCGTCACCTCGTGATGGATAATATTACTCAGTTTGCGTGTTTCAGAATAATTATGGAGGCACATGTTGGCTTGTCAGTAACAAGATCCACCACTTCTCTGGACCATCATTACTGAACCATTGCTACAGCAGTCATGACTATTCGAAGACGGAAAGTTGGACCTCTAATTACAGTGTCCAGGTGTCCAATAAGTTTTTTGTTTTAAATATCAAATATTAATCAGCTCAGCAAACCGATTGTGACATACAAAACAATAAAACAGCAGCAGCAGCTGGGAAAAGGCCGCTAAAGGACTTAATGGTGATTTAATATTTCCCATATCGCATCCAGAAGGTCGCCTGCTGCTTGAAATAGAGCCGGCAAATCTCCAGCTGACATCCCCAGCCTCCTCTACGAGGGGAACGAGGGCCATACAGTGACTCAGAGTTACGAGAAAGCCACGCACCCCCAGATGCTCTTTGTGGAACAAGTGACATTAACCGGGGGCAATTAAAAAGCAGGCGGTGAGATACTAATGTGATTCCTTGTCATCCTTCTCAAAGGGTCATAGATGTTTGGATCTTTATTGGCTGGGGTCAATCAGCACTCACCTCTCCAGATGGTGGTTATTACCTCAGCAACCTGGCAAAGACTCGTTGAGCTGAACTGAAGTGCAACCTCATTTCTCTACGCGCCCTGGCTGTAGCATAAGTGGCGACCCCTGCAAGATGAGACAGTGGTGATGTTCAATTTACATTCGAGGAGAGACTGAAACTCTGTCAGTGTGACACAATGTGCATAAATCAGTTTTAATTTTAGCTATTAGGCTACATGTGTCCATTATAACTTCCTGTTGACTGTACATTTTTTTTCAATTACTTGGTGCTAAAATGCAGTTTTCATGTGCACAGCAATCAATCAAAGTACCCAAGCACAGGTATGAACTGAAAAGACAGAAATATTCCTGCTGACATGAGAGAATTTATTTGGATCAGAAACTTGAATCCTGCATGTGTATCACTGATTTTTTTTTTTCAAGATTTGTACACACTTTTAGACAAGTCATGCACAGTTTATGTAACATTTCCAGTAGTCCTTTATTTTTATTCTTTATTTTTTTATTTTAGTCCTGTAGTCCATTTCCTCTCAGCTAAGCACAGGCCATATGCTTGTTTATTCCTTAAATCCTCAGAAACGACATACATCGGAAGTTCAACCTCAAATGTTTTTACAATTTTTCAAATATAGTTCCAACATTTTTCCAAAGAAATTAATTTCCGCAATCAATCTCATGGGAGCTTCAGACAAAATCAAGGCACCTGCACCCGGAGACTGCAGAACATATTACACTGTCCTGTGTTTACACGATGAATCTGGACAAAGTGAGGAAGCCAGTGTGCGTAAATTTAGGGCTGTTTTCTCGGTCAAGTCTGTTTAAGACTCCAAAATATCCACTATAAACATATCTCCTCCCGGGGGACGTCGAAGACAAACATTTCACAGTAGCCTGTTTCTCTGTGAACAAAAGTGGTGTTTTCAGCAGCAGTCACGGATGCACCATGGAGCCAGAATAAACAGTACCCCCAACACCAGGCAGAGACAGACATGTGTGAGAGACTGTGTATGATATAAAGCTACAGATAAGAAATAACAGCTTACAGCCTTACTTATTTTATGGCTTCAGAGGAAGACTTACTAACATTGTGTGTACATCTAAGCAGGGATCTTGCCAGAGGTGATGATCTAAAGAGGACTGTGAATGTGGGAGCATCACAAGTGACAGAACGAGGTTTTTCGCCTCTGGGAGCTATCATTCTTCAGCCAGTCAGGCTGGACAGACAGAGGCTGAGCTGTAGGTTATATCTTGATGTGTGCTGGCAAGCTCACTCACATAGCCCACAATGATAAACGATATCCTGGAAGCAGCAGTGCCAGACTGCTGAGCCTCCTCTGCTCACTGTCTCCCTTTGAGTCTGTAAAATAAAGAGGTGACAGATCAGGCCATTGAAAGGGGCAAAAAAAATATAAATAGCCATTTTTTCTCATTGTAGAGATAAGCATTTCAAATAAACATGCTGCTGCGTGCTGCTGGTGAACTCTTTGAACCCTGCAAGCAGTCAGTGCATCTACTTCTTGCTCAGTTTAAATGCAAATAGTGTGTGACAATAAGGAAATTGTTTGATGTTTTTTAGAAAGTGCTTTCTTTAAACAAACAAACAAGCAAAACAAGCGATATGAGACTGTTTGGGGAAAAATCACTTCCCCAAAACTTTAATGTCATCATGTAAATTTGCTGACAATAGCAATTGAAACATGTTGATGATCAGGAAGTTATGTTCACCATGTTCCCATGTTCACCCTCTCAGTGTAGCATGATAACATACCATTTGCTTCAGATCACAAACTACAGCTGAGGCTGATGTGAGTGTCATTAGTTTTTCAGGTATATTTTCATTAACCAACCAAATTTCCTGTTGATGCGTTTCATTGCAAGTTACCAAGGTCAACCACATGGTGGCGCTGAATGGAAATTCAGGATATGATCAAAGTTCAATAAGCTTCATTCTCTGAGCACCATCAGTGCTTGCACAAAAATATCAATCAGTAGTTGATGAGATATTTCAGTCCCTTTTCATCATTGGACATTTTACAGTTTTAATATTGATATTTATTTAGCTGATTGAGTTTGTGAGTATAACGCTTTTTTACTATTTCAATACTAAATGTAACGCATACATTTTAATCTGAATGCAACCTTTGATTCACCTTCTACATCACAGCCCACCTTCCCACACATGCACTCAGTAACCTGCTGGGACTCCAGTCCGCAAAAACCCTGGTAGGAAGAGACCTCTCAATGTGTTGTCGTGGAAACTAGTTCATTCCAGCTTTTTCTTTTCCTTAAATGATAAATTGCATTAAATACAGTTGAATTTCTTTTGACCTATGTCCCAAAACAGCATACAAAGGGGAGTAATAACTGGAAAAACAGTGGAAATTATGTCTATTTCATTTCCCCCATCAAGTCTGGAATATCTTCCATGTAAACTAAAGTACCATACATATGGTGAGCAAATGTTAGAACATTAAGAACACCATTTTTCCCGGACCACAGTCTTACCAGACATATAACTCAAACCTTGACACTGCTTTTATATGGAATGAAGCAAATCAAGATGCATTTTTTTTCTTCATCGTCACTTCATCAGAATCTCTCTGCTTCTCCAGTATAAAATGTGTTAATATGTTACTGAAGTGAACTGTGCAATACAAATGTTTGAAGAAATGCTCATTAACACATGTTTGTTTGGGCGTTTATTCAACTGTGGTGTGAAGCTGTCATACTGTAGCATGAGGGAAGTCACAAGACTACATTATAAGTGAAAGAGGATCAGACAGCAAGCTCTCATGTCATCCGTCACTGAAATGATGGAAGTTGAGGTTTTTCCCTGACTTCATATAAACTCACAATGTCTTTTGATACTGCTTCCAAATTGTGTGTGTATTTTACGCTGTTACACTTTTGGAAAGGAGTACACATATAAACCAATAATATATGGTATTACAGGGTTTCTCCTGTTATGAAATAACTTTGATCGTTATCAGGGGGAACATTTTGGTGACAGTCTGAATAATGTTGTGAAGTTTTTTTCCACCAAACTGGGGATAAAATTGGTGAAAATTAATTTTGTTTTGCTGTGGGATTCTTTTCTTTGGTCACTAAACAATATAATGCATAGCTATATGTCACACTCAGACACTCATACCTATGTTGTAAACAGGGGGTGATCCTGGACAGCGATGGAAACATGGAAACATGGAAACAGCTGAGTGAGGCAGTTCTTAGCACGTCTTGGTTTAGTGTTTTGGCATCATGGATTTATTATGAGAAGCAGATATCCCAAGATGGTGCCTATTCAGTGCAATAAGAGTTGCTCACATGCGCTCACTCAGCTGTGATGTCATTCAAAGTGACTTGTCTGGGCAGTGGAAAAATTTTACAGAGATTAAACTTGGCTTAAGAATATACAGTGCAGAGTAATAACTGACCATGTTAATAGCTGGAGGTGTCCTGTCTATACTTCTACACATTTCTTTTACAGGGAGAATGTTTTTTGGCCACAGGTGGATTTTTTTTGTCCATAAAACAAAGTAATATGCCATGGTGCAATATGCAATAGTGCCATATTCAGATTCATGGTTAGCCTGCTAATATTAACACAAAGTACAGCTGAGGCTGATGGGAGTGTCAGAGGTTTGCAGGCATTTGGTTGCCAAAAGTTCATCTTAGGGAGGACACGAATGTACCAAATGTAATAAGAAACCATTCAGTGCTTGTTGATTTGATATTTTAGTCTGGACCAAAGTGGACAGCTTCATATTTCCATTCCTACAGCCTTGTTACTTGCATGGCTCCAAACCCCATCACTGAACTCTAAATAGACAGTGCTGGGCTTGCAGGTAGAGCTGCATGTGCCGAGAAGATTGCAGCGTGAATGATGCAGCTTAAGTGTCAGATTCCAGGGTGTGTGCTGACATGACCGTGAGGGTGGTCTGAACAGCTCTGAACCAGCACTTTTGTTCCACCATCATCCATCAGACATGGACTTTCAACAAATGGGTCACATTTTGTTAAACAAATGCAGATTTATGTCTTTTGAAAAAGCAAAGTGCTGGGACCAGGAAGCAGGAAGTGTTTTCTCAGTTTTATTTGTTATTGTGTGACCAGTAAAGTATTGTTCTGTTTTTCTCAGTCTGTTTATTCTGTGTGAATTTTGGGTATCTTGGGTTGTTTTCTGTGTACCTTTGTAGGCAAACAATAGATCTAGTTGGGACATTCATGTGGCACCTCGGGGGTCCGCGGATCTAATCTCCACAGAGAGATATGAACTTTTCCTGTTTTTGCCCTGAGTTCCCTTCTGAATTAGCTTCTCTGAAGATTAAAAACAAATGTCAAAGAGAAGTCTAAAGATGAAGGAGGCCCAAAAGGGCCAAAGTGCATCCTGATACAGATTAACTTATTCAAATATTTGGGTGCATCATCCCAGACACTTAATCCCCTCGTCTCGGGTCACTGGTTGCGTGCGAACAGAAAACAGTTTAAAGGTGGGATTATCTCTCACTCTCACACCAAAAATGGAAAGAAATGAGAAGAAGGCATGGTTAATCACAGTGGATTGACCTACGAATGACTTCCCACTGCTTTTGTTCTGAACATTTGACATTTGATAGAACTTTGAAGCATTCAATCCAGTTCTATTATCCATTATTGTTATCATACTATGATTTAAAGGATTTTCAAATAAAACAATTAACAAGGATGTGTTTGAAATTTGATTAAAGTCAGTATAAAGCTGAAAATCACGTCATAGACACTTGTGAAAATGAAAAGATCCTCTACACAGCGTTGAGCTCATGTTATCAGGTTCACATTATCAGCTCCCTTCCTTCTGTCTGCCTGAATGGTGGGAGGGCTTACCAACTAAGACTGAGGTCCAGGTGTATTTAGTGCTCACGTGTAGTAGTTTATGAGCTAGTGGACATGCACAGCAAACATCTGCTTACCTGTTGATAATTTCCTTAAAAGTGCTGATCTTCCTCTGGAATTGTGTCTTTTTGCACAGACAACAAACGGTAAAAGTAAAACAAGAACATCTAGTCAAACGTGGTTCTTGTTGCAGTTTGAGCCGGCCACTGATGCCCCGAACAAACAACGCTGCTGGCCAGCTTTTCTCTTAGTCATTGCTTTTGTCTTTCACAAACACACACAAACACACACTTTTTGTTAGCGAGTAAGCATAGCCAAAGCACTAATAAAGAGCGATGCGTGTTTACCAGTCGCTGAGGCAGTGAAGCTCTGTGCTAGCTGTGTTGTGTGTAGATGATGTCAGGATTTTGTTGCTTCATAGCAGCTGTAGTGGTGTTTTTGTGATCTGAGGCTGAAAGATCTTAAAGAAGAAAGAACTTTCCATGTACATCTTTTTGGAGGTGCATTTAATCCTTTGTTGACTGCCTGGGGGAATCATAGTTGCCTGGATGAAAAGTGTTTGTATTTTGTTGCAGTTTTCCAGTTGCCTGCAGCTTGTTGTTGGCATTTATGGTTTGATGGTGAACAGAGAGGGAAAAGGAAAAGTATGAGAAAGACAAGAGAAAGAAATATTTGACTCCACGTATACCAAGGCGAATGATATCTTGAAATCTAGAGAACCAAGTGAAGATATTTTTGCATCAACATGCAGGGTCCTCTCAGTCTCTCAAAGAACATACTGTATTATGAGTGTTCAATACAAATTCCCTGCAGGGATTGTTGAGATCAGAGTCGGCCAGTGGAGGTGGCAAAAGCGGAGAGAGCCAATAACAGCAGTATTCATTAGATATACTGTATATATACGTGTGGTCCTGTTAGATAGAAGCAGCAATGATTTCTCTTACACATTTCACAGGTTTTGCTTCATTCTACAGTTAGACAGCCAATATTGGCTTTGTGAATCCAACATGATCTATAGTTATGTTGCCTGCTGGGTATGTGATAACGGACTTTGAGGACTTTGAGGAAACAGCTTGAGCAACTTATTCTGTCACACTTGGATTAACATCACGATAATCAGGAAGCTTCAGTTAATCAAAAGACTGCCAGTTTTGGTTCTGCCATCAGAACGTCTCCTGATAAGACTTCAAGCATCCTCTTCTTGGTGTGCACATTTCCGTCTTTCATCTTAAAGAAATGTCCCAAATCCTAATTTTTCCTTTAAAAAGTGTAAATATAGCAGCAGCCAGGAATCAGATACCATGCAGTGATAACCTTCCCCAGAAGAGTTGCTGCTCTGCTCAGGGATTGAGTCTGTTTATGCATTATGTTGGTGCTATTTCCGAATGTTTACGGCATGTGTCAGATGTCAGCAGATAAATGCCTCACTAAAATGTGTCTTCACATTCCACTTTTGACACATTACAGCACACACAACACTGCGTCCTCGTGTTGGAGTCTGAATCCGAGGGAGTTATTTACAATACAGAACAAATAATTCCTCTGTAATTATTTCCATCTGAGTCCCGTCATTTAAAGAATGATATTAAAGAGGTTATCTCACCTTCTTACACTGCGCCTTGTTTCCTCTTTGGATTCAAGGCGCAGCCCCCTTGATATTTGTGCTCAAGGTGTTTGTGTATTGGCAGGCGGTCAGAGTGTAACATCTGCAGCTGCACCAGCATGACGCAATTCATCTCTTCTTGTTTATGTCCAAGTTAAACAAGAAATTACAGTGTGAGTGACCCCTTTTCATTTAGATATCAAACCTTTCCCATCTTTGTCCCCTGGGGGCTCCATGCTGTCATTTGTTATCTCCATATGATGGGAATTTTGGTGGACAGTCGTAGGAAAAGCCAACACAGGATATCGCTGTGTCAGTCCCTGAAGACAGAGAGAAGAAATAAAAAAAACAAATTTTTTTAACATGACTTTTAATGAAATATTTGCACCTACAGTGAGCTAAAGAGAGAAGATGATTGAGATTTTAATGAACAAAGTCATTTTGATGATCTACTGAAGTAACTAAAATTTTAATATGACGCTGGTTTCTTGTAATTGGATATCACATCAATGAACCTATTGTATATGCAGTTCAGGTCTTGGACTTTGAACTCACTCTTCCCCGTAGAGTTGCCTTAGCGAGTTTCCCATCACTAAAAGAACTGAAGGGAATAAAAACAACATGATCCACACATGTTTTCAGGAACAAAAGGCAGCGCTGTCCACTTGGATGAGTTTAGGAGCTGCGCGTCCAAGTAAAACAACAGTGAAGAAGCACTTTGTGTCCGTGATCATCTTCGGTCTCAGCAATCATCTGCACAAACTGTGAATTTTCAAACTTTTTTTGACAGTGAATACAAGCTGCTATATTGATGCACTCAGTTGTTTGTCCACTGACATCAATCAAAGACTCAGAGATGCAAGGTCTTGGAATTTTCCGCTTCCAACATACAACACTCCTGGGAGCAAATATCTGGAGAACTCATTAACCTCATCATTGATCAGAATTATTGCTTTTACGCGGAGACACGAGTCAGGTTAATAAGAATTGATCTAGGAAGTGGCATCCTGGGTTTCAGGGGAAGGGAAATTGTGTCATAAAACATGAAGTAAAGTCATTAAAGTCTCTCTGTCGTGCAGATTCATTTGTCACCTCACCAAGCTTATGAGCTTTTGCTCTTAAAGGAGGCCCCCTTCTGCCATGTTAAATCTGAAATTAAAGCAGCTGTAATGAGCATTTTCGCTTAAACAGTGGATCACACGACCGCTTGCATGCGACGAGTTTTTCACAGTGATGAACCCACAGAGCTTTTTAAGCATCTTTCAATGCACTGTTGTGGTTTTCTGCCCTGCAAATTTACTGTTTTGGTTCACTCTCGCCACTATTATAAAGTCATTTTCAGCCACAGCAGGAAGCTGCTTTCAGTGAAAAAACTCTGACAACCCACCGCACAATGTCACTGGGTGAGTGGATGAGCAAGTTCATCCTATCAACTCAAACGGTGCCCCCACGTGGCCAAAAAAAAGTCAGTCTGGTTTACAGAAGAGCTTTTCCTGTTTAAAACCTTTGTAACCTTTTGTAAACCTTTTAACACTCAAGTTCTGCTAACCCTTCACCTGATGGAAGAACAGTGTGAGGAAGAAATCAAAACCTTTAATCCTTCTCTGCCTGTGAGATAAAAGTGAGTCTTGGAAAGCAGGAAAGCCAGTACAGCTGTTTCTCTGCTCCGCATACAAGCTTTCCAGTCTGAGGCGGTGAAAAGAGGCTGCCAACCATAAACAGTAACGGTCGCTGAGCGTATAAAGTCACGTCAATCTATGAACCGGAGCTAAAGACTAGAAGATGAAGACAAGGTTTGAAAAACAAAACAGACGAACAAAGTTACAGTCGAGGTTTCCATTAAGACCACACACTGTGATCATCAAGTTTATTTATAGCCGGACATCTCCAGCAGACTACATATTATAAGCTTTACTCACTGATTTTTGTTTGGCTTTTGACTGAAATGAAAAGGCTCTCTGGCTTAAGTGCCAGTTGTAGTCCTGTTCTGCAGATCAGAGATTTCCTGCCTAACAAAGACTGCAGGTAAAAGGGGGATGTCAGAGATGAATACTGTAAATACAGGTGCACCACTAAGCACCAGTGTAGCACAAAATATGCTGATGACATGGCACTTGTTGGCCGAGTCTGTGAGGGCGACATTGCAACACACTATATTTCAACCATGTAAAGACTGAACCAAACCACTAAAAGTTGCAAAACCTAAGCAAGAAGTTGAAAGATGACAAAACACTCCATGGTTGTGTAATTTTGGGGTAGCAACAAAGAGTGGATTAAGCATATTTTGAGAATGATATCTAAAGATCTGGTAAAAAAAAAAAATTAGTTTTGTTACATGTTTAGGTAGTGTAGAAACATACAAGTTAGAAATAAACAATTGAGGGATGAAGAGTAAATAAGGCCAATAAAAATATATGAATGTCACTGGTGTAAAGTAAGTAAGTAAATTGAGAAATATTTATCAAACTCAAAGAACCATTTGACATTATAGGCATTATGAACAGTGAGCTGCCAAAAATGTTCCTTTCATCAAAAGAATTTCTACTCAGCAAAATCTCACAGCATCCATCTTGCTGTTCTCGACCTTTCAGTCATATTATATGATCTTCATCAGCAAACCAAGTTTAGTTTGTGATGTTCCAATAATTTTTTTTCTTCTTCTGAACACTCTGAGGATGTCTTTTCCATGATGTCTTTATAATTATCAAAAGCTGCAAGGCTGTAACTAAATAAGCCTTATGATTCTACTATTTTATCCGCCTCTGTTTTCAAGAGGGAGAATGAAGCTTTAAACTTTTAAATAGTGTTTTGTTCTCGATGACCGTCCTTAATTAACTATTGTTTTGTTTCTAAATGTAGACCGTGTGGTTAGGACAATTTCCACATTATGGTCAATTAAGTTCCTAAATAACTTCTGTTTTTCCCTGTCATCCGAGGATCTGCTTGAGATTAACCCTGAAACTCAAAGCTAACACTATAACACCACCTAGTGGTGAAAGTTTATTACACAACATTGGACACAGTCTCCAACAACCAGTGAAGATGAGTGATGAGCTGTTATGTCACAATAAAGGCAGCGATTCAATGTGTGAAATTGAAATCACATTTATTGTTTGTTCTGGAGTCGATTCACTTAAAACTTAACCCTTTGTGTACAGTACACTTCTTTCCTCAACTGAGTCTCTTTCTTCTTAATCACCTCACTCTTTTTTACACACTCATTCACACACACACGCACATGCATACGCACAAAACAGCTAGTTACACTAGCTGAGGCTTATTCAGGTATGTTTAAAAGGGACCTCTAATGCACCAGTCTCTTAATTCACATCTTAAGCAGTAATGCAGCCACAACCTCGCAAGAGGCTACGGCATCCATTACCCTGTGAATGCAGAGAGAGGATCACATCTCACCGTGCAAAGTGGACCCCTTTAAAGCCTGCTTATTAGAGTCCTTTGATACCAGGACGTGACAATCACATTAAAATGTTTTCCTTGCATTCAGTCACTCGCCAGCTCCCGACCTGCGAAACATTCTCACCAGCACCAAAGTTTCAGCTTGGAGAGACTAACAGATAAAAATAAAAAATACTCTAAGATTCACCTTGCAGTACTGCAAATACAGAAATGCACAGAGCAATAAAAAATACATAGCATCAAAGGTTGAAATCAAATCACGATAGAGGAATTAAGATCACTTATTTTTTTTAACTACCTTGCTAATAGAACTGCTGATAGCTCTACTAGCATCAACAGTTTCTTAAGTACATGTAGTTATATAGTATGTATCTATACTCCATAAAAGGGTTTGGGTATCGTTTGGATTGAACAGTCATGTTTCAAACATGGGCAACACTGGAACAAAATTGAAAAGGTCGTCAGCCTACATGGACCCTTCAGTTATTGCTTCAGGTGTGGGCTGATATGAACACAGTCTGAAGCAATGCAGAAAGAAACAAGACCGCAGACTCCAGCCTCGAGGGCCCGAGGTCAGACGCGTGCTTCTGTGTTTGGACTGAGGGCTGACTGTTCAAGAGCCCTACTCTGAAATCAAGTTTGGTTTAGTGTTCATGTGTAAATGGAATAATCTAACCCTACAGTGACAACATGAGTCCCGTGAAGCAGCTCCAGTGGCCGCAGTCTTTCAAAGTGTGTGTGTGTGGGGGGGGGGGGATCGGCGGTGCACCCGTCGTGGATGCAGATCACCGCCGGTTCAGTCCATTGTTCGGTGTGGAGCCTTGGGGAACGCGATAGCTGTGCAGAGCTTCCTCCACCATCAGGTCCAATGTAAACAGCTTTTACAGAGGCAAGACAAGGAAGTAAACAGACTCTTTGGCACATCCTAACAAGACGACGGATGCATACAAGTCCTGATCAGACTACATACAGACAGGCTCCCACGTGTAGTTCTCTAAGGTGGCGTCTTCCTTTCAAGCAGTTGTACTTCTGTCTTACTCTTTAGAATGGGAAACAAATGCACATTTGCTATGTATGTACACAAACATACAACCTAACACACACGCACACACATTGTGCACGAGTGTAAAAGTGCACCGCTGACCTATGTTCAAACATTCTACTTTAGCTTTAAAATGACCTAGCTTACCACATTCAGATGCATAATAATAAATAAATAAAAATTTGGGTTAAAATTGAAAAAGGCAGGAAGAAAATGGCAACACTGTGAAAAGAAAAAAAACTTGAAAAGGTGTAACCTTGAAGGTTTTCTATGGCCCTGCTTCTCCAATCCAAAGAGGGAGATTAGAAAGCGACTGTGCCTTCAACACAGCAGCAGCACTATCTGCTGAAAACAGCAGACTGTGGAGTAGTAACATCATAAAAAGGTAAAACCATCAATGGTGTAGTAACACGGGCCATACTTTTTGATTGTGTATGAATGTGTGCATTTAAGGTATCAATAGGTGCTTTAAGCTACATTCAAATAAATGTATGTTTTTGGGGATAGTATTACATTATAAAGATAATAAGGGGGATCTTCCCTTTTTGGATGTGCTTCCTCTTCTTGCTCCTTTAACCAATCGGAATTAGTCTCAAATTTCGCCCATTCAAATGAGCATTTCAGTAAGTGCTCAGTGACAACGTCAACGTTAAAAGTGCCTGTTTTAACACTTAGTGTTACCACAAGTTTGAAGTCTCAACCACGAGACTAGTGTGATTATAAATGTATTTTAATCTCAGTCAGGACCTTAAGGTGAGAGGCTGAGGACAGAGCTACCAGCAAGCTGACAGCAGTGGCCAAAGTCTCACAGGTCTTAGTAACGCACTGTTCTTAAGGGGAAAGCGGGGTTGAAGTTTGATAAAGGGCTACATCAACCCCTAAATCGCCCAGTGAGTGGGAGGAGAGGTACAGCAACGGTCCACGTCAACACCTGGACATTCGATATAAACAAGGCAAACACAAATACATTGGTTCATCTCCTCATAACCTTGGACACTTCCCACAATCATCCATCCCCGGTGCACAGAGAAGCCAGGAGAGCTTCGTTCCCATGGCAACGGGACTTAGTAACAGTCTAGAAAGCTGCTTCAAAGGTGCTCAGAGGGCTCTTTGGAGGGGAAACACTCCTCCTCAACAACACTTTGTAAAGGCCAAAGGAAAGAAATGGATGGACGAAAAGAAGTAGTAAAGGCAAGAAAAAAAAAACTACTGGGGTAAAATGACAGTGATGAATTTGAGCTTACACTGTCTGGGTGGGGAGGGGAATAGAGGGTGGAGATGGGGGGGGCTGCTCCTCCGAGACCTTTGCGATCTCTGTGGCAGTGACAGGCAGCGCACACTCGGCCAGAGGCGTAGGAGAGTGGCTGCCGGGAGCTGTGGTGTGGGTCGGTGTGGAGGTGAGGGCGGGTGTAGTAGACGTGGTACTGGAGGTAGAGGTGGAGGCCGGGGCAGAGGCCTGGACCGGGGCTGGGTCGTCGGCTGGGGCGGGGGGTCCAGCGGCGGCCGCTTTGGGCGCAGCGGCCTTGTTGTAGTTCATCTTGAGGATGTGCTGCTGGAGGTGTCTGATCCAGTCCTCCTGCACCGACAGCGGACCGTGAAACTCCACCTCGCAGAACCTGAC